>JAQMRL010000002.1:52189582-52509582 GCA_035578175.1 Catonia carolina
ATACATGCAATATCTCATAAACTATATATACATAATGAACATTGGTTATTCTTGCATTAAAAAATACACAAAAAATTCTGTTGATTACGTGTTTAACTCATTTTTGTAAAAGAATGACATTGGTTGTTTTTGTTCTAAGGTACAGAAATAAAACTGAATGTGACAACTTAAACATAAGTATCTCTTGTAGTTCAAATTATCAATATAAATGCTAACAGATTAGTGTCAAAGTTTTTAATGGTTCTATTTATAAAGAGGATTGAACAATGAATAGAAATCTACAGATACATTACATAAGATCATGAATGTACAAATAAAATAACACACTATAATGTTCAGTCTATTAAATAACTTAAAAAACATCCCTTCCATTCTTTTGTTACAAGATATTATAGGAAGATTAATCTTTGTGTATAAATAATTTATAACATACTGATTTCATACTTAACTTAAAATAATTTTTTAAATTTTCTTTTAAAACAATTTGATCAAACCTGATTAACACTAGCTCGAGCTGGTAATTCTCCTTCCTGCTTAGACCAAACATATTTTACAGGTGGTGGCATCTTGACATTACAATCCATGATTACAGACTGTCCATTAGCAGCTGTCTTTGTTTCAACTGTAGCAGCATCCACATGTGGCAAAGAAGCTACAAACAAGATAATATCTGATTAATATAGAGAATTGGACGTATTATTTGGCCATATTATAATCTGATAATGTTTTGCATTCATATGAACAAAGGTGTTATAGTGCACGCCATGAAAGAAGTCAGCTGTGAGGACCAAATGGCTCTCAATCAATTTAGTAGAGTTTCTATTTACATCATAAGTTCAATTTCTGATTTATTTGTAATTTTTAACGCAAAATTCTAAAATTGGCACAATACTATTGTAAAAATACATTGTTCAGTTAAAAAATCATTTCCCAATCTTTACGTGAAGCCAAAATAACACTGTTTTTTAAATGGGCGCCATATTAAAACTGAACATCAGATTTTACTTGTTATTTATTCACATTATAAAAAAACTGTGATATTTAAAATACTTAAAGCACAATTATTTATGTAAAACCTGGTTGAAGAAACAACATTTAAAAAGCACCTTAACACAAAACCGGCTAACAACTGGGTACTTTTTATCCGTAAATTGTAGTATCATCAATAAATTTTTAAATAAAACAATATAGGTCAAACAAATCAATGCAGGAAAAATAAACTTTATTATTTTGCTGTAGCGATAAAATTTTTCTGTTTGGTTGTTTTTAAAATAGAGCTCTTTAAACTCAAAGGACTTCTTTCGTAGCGGGCACTATAGGTGATCTTAACACCTCTTTTTATTATAAAACATAAACGTAAGCACCCTAAGCAAAGAGGATATAGATTGTTCATCCATTAGCATTTTCTCAATCTGTAGAGACAGAGCATTCTACATTATCTACATGACTAAATACACAGCAAGTAGATCGGCTAAGCTCTTCAATTATTTAATAAACTTTAAATTTGATTAGCTCATATTATACTGCCGTTAGGTAAAAGGTATCAGATACAAAATCACTGCCAGTTTGGTAAATAACTGTGACTGATAAATTTTGCATGATCTAACAAAAATGTATGATTCAAAAACTTTAATAGCATTACATAAATCAATCAAGATGAATCAGAGTTGATTTAGGAGTTGGAGATAATATGTTTTCTTTTAAATAAATTCTGGTGAATTTTGAAACTAACTTTTAAACATCTATCTCAGAATTGAGCATTGTCATAAAAACGAACTTACCCAGAAAATTTTCATTAATGTAGTAAATAATTTACATAATTAGGTCTAAAAACAAAGAAAAAAAGTAAAAATCATAAATTAAATACAATATCAGCCTAGTATAGACTTACCGAAAATATTTCCATAAAAAGATTGCAAAAAACATAAATTTAAAAAATTATGGTTTAGTTACAATAATATTTGTGGTAAAAATAAGGAAAAAGTATTTTAAGATTTGGTGCGGCTGAAAGCCTATATTATTCTAAATTCAGATGTAAATATGGGGTATCCAGATAGCTGGCTCATTGTAACTGGCTTCTATGCTGAGGTCCTGGGTTTGATTTCTAGTTAGTTCTTGTATTTTTAATCTATACATCACTTCACGTCAAGGCTTATATAGTTATCATAAACACTCATAAAAAAAAGGGTTCCTGAAAAATATTTTCTTGGTAGGGTCTTTAACACAGGAAGTATTAAAATCCTGAATCGAATTCAGAAAATGTAATAATGACCCAAAAGTTAGTTCTTGTATTTTTAATCTATACATCACTTCACGTCAAGGCTTATATAGTTATCATCAACACTCATAAAAAAAAGGGTTCCTGAAAAATATTTTCTTGGTAGGGTCTTTAACACAGGAAGTATTAAAATCCTGAATCGAATTCAGAAAATGTAATAATGACCCAAAAATTCAAGCATATATTTCTTCACGTGGACGGTATACCCTTTTAAACCTTTATAGCACACAAGTATACCTCTTTTTAATGAGTGAATAAATTTCACATAAAAAATTAGCTCTGCAAGTTGCGCTGTGTAATATGCCATCCCCTATTATAAACTATACGTTAATGCTGACAGCATACTTGTAGGTATATTTATAATTTGTTAAACATGCAGAATTTAACAATACATGCATGGGTGTCAATTTTTTTTAATATATATCCTTAATTTGTGTACGTTGCAATCTGTTCAATTCAGAACAATAAGCAACCCCATGACCCAATGAGATGAGGATTATATGTATGATGTGTAAATGAGGTGTAGTCTTGTACAGACCCAGGCCGACCATTCCTGAGAGAGTATGGTTAATTGAAACCCAACCATCAAAGTACACCGGTAACCACTGTCTAGTATTCAAATCCGCATAAAAGTAACTACCTTTACTAGGATTCGAACCAGGAACCTTCGTCTCCGAAAATCAGCTGTTAAACAGCTGATTTTGGCGACGACTTTACCTCTAGACCACCCCGGTGGGTTATGGGTGTCAATAAATAAAACATTTTTGCACCCTGTGAATTTTTGGATGTAATAATGCTACTGGATTAGATGCAGAGATGGTTCAACAGGTTACTAAAATGGAGGTAACAGTAAAACTATGTAAAATAAAAGTTTGCATTTGTGACTATAAAAAGTGTTAAGATATACTAAAATAAAATTTCATACGTTGGATGTTGAGAATGTAGTCTTCATCTACAACTCCTGTTGGTGTCTGAGAACTGCATCTGTATAAACCTCTGTTATTCAACTCTGCACCGACAATTCTGTAACAACAGATATGAACTTATTTATTCATTTATTGTTCAGTATAAATTTATATTTATAAATTATTTATAATTATTGTTCAGTATTCATTTATATTTATATTTGCTGCAACAATCAGTTGGTAATATTGTTGCATTCCATATTTAATTTCTCTCTGTTGAAATCTCTTTGACCAACTCCTCTCTTTCTATTTCCCTTACTCAATCCTCGCCTCTTTCACATCCCATTTCTCATGTTTAAAGCCTTTCCTTCACTTTTTAACATAACCAAATGTACGAGGGTAATTTTTTTTCAACCTCCGATGGTGGAAAAAAAAATAGACAGATTTTGATTAAAAAATGATTTTATTACTAAAATTACAGTAAAGTCTTACTTATTTCTCTACATAATCGCCGAATCGATTGAGGCATTTGTCGTATCGTGACACCAGCTTTTCGATACCCTCTTCAAAGAAGTTTGCCGCCAATGAGGTCAGGAACATCTGGACAGCATCTTGAAGTTCTTCGTTGGTAGCGAAGCGTTGCCCGCCCAACCACGACTTCAATTCTCGAAAGAGGTGGTAATCACTCGGTGCTAGGTCTGGACTATACGCTGGATGATCAAAAACTTCCCACTTAAACTGTTTAAGAAGGTTTTTGGTCACATTGGCACAGTGTGGTCGTGCATTGTCATGGATCATAACCACGAGCGCAAAGTTTGCGGTAACGTAGGACATTTGTCACAATGTTGTATAGAGATGACCTTGAAATGTCCGGAAATTCGGCAGAAAGTTCACTTATTGTGAACCTTCGTTTGCCTCTGACCACTTGATCAATCCGCTCAACAATGCCTGCAGTGGCAATGGACTTGCGTCCCTGACCCCCTTCGTCATGGACATCGGTTCGCCCTTCCTTAAATTTTCTGCACCATTCCCGTACACTACCATCACTCGTACACTTTTCACCATACACTAGGCTCATTCTGCGATGAATTTCAGCAGCACTACACCCTTACGCTAGCAAAAAGCGAACCACACTTCGCAACTCACATTTGGCGGGAGATTCGATCGTATCGGCCATGATTCAGCTCCCGTATCTCAGCTACAACTTACGCTGTGAAGATGCGGCCGGCACAGGCAGTGTGGAGGAGAGATGCGCAATCGCCTGACGCGCAGATTACACCACCGCCCACCTTCTGCTTGCTTAGAAACACGATCGGAGGTTGAAAAAAAAATAACCCTCGTATATAACCTTCTCGATTTTTGATTTTGTTTCCTATACTCTGTTCCCTACTCTAAATTCTAGAGGAAAAGTATTTGTATATAACCTTCTCATTCTTATTTTCCATTGTTTCCTATACTCTGTTCCCTACCCGTCATTCTAGAAGAAAAAGAACTTGGTTCATAATTAAACAACCACAATACCATTTATTGGGGAGAAAACCCAACATGCTCACGAAATCTAATTTCAAAAATGTACAAACAAAATTATTTTAGTAAACAGACAATACACTAGCAACATGTTAATCGAAATATGACGGAATAAATAAAATATATCAGATAAATAAAATTTTGGATTAAACACATCATTTTATTATCGTACGAGAGTGCCACATGGCTTAAATTAGAATATTTTCTGGGTGGCTGAACTGCAAGTACCATTGTGACTGCGTTAGTATCCATTTTGTTTTATGTGAATCTATATTAACCCATGTGCTGCGTGAAGCCACTTCAGTGGCTATAGAAATGGGTATTGCAGTATGCACTAAAACTTGTTGCGGTGAGGTCAATATACGTCTGAAACCAGTCATTATTGTATTTATTTTGTAGAGAATTCTTCAACGCAACTAACAGTGTTTACAGAAATAGAATATGTTGAAAAGGAAATATTTTATTATTGTTTTTGTGTGAAGGGTAGACTAGAGTGTTGAAAACTTTTACGTAAACAGATATCATATGCAGGCCATCTGTAAGTAAACATACAGACAGATTTCTTAGTTTGTATGAAAACTGTGACATTTTTCTACACAAATTTGCCTTTGTTACAAATGGTTGGGTCTAATGTACGTTGTAGAACAGGGGGGAAGGGAGTGGCGTACGACAAAATACTACCTGCAGTATTCCCAAACAAGTTATCCTCATGTCATTCTCCTGCAACCTACAAATCTAAGTACAAATATAAGTACCTACAAATATAAGTACATTTGTGTAATGTCATGGAATGTAATACGGTGGTAGTGTATTAGAAGCGGAACAAAACGGAACAGCCGGACGGAGCCTTAAGGGTTAAAATAAAAACTAAATTATCCTGTAGACAAGAATCAAATACAAAAGTTATTATTTATATTAATCTTGCTGTGCCAGCTAGACACTGAACACTCAAATATTATATTATTACCGACAGTACATCACATTGCTGTACTATAAAAATAACCTATTTAAAAGCATGGGTTTTTAACCTGTTTCAAATGTTTTGTTTAATAACTATTATGAGAAAATTATATAAAAAAATCTGGTGTGAAACACTCACACAACTTTCTCTTGCCAATGCAAATAATTAACAATAAACCTAACATTAGTATTAAAACATTAGAAATGAACAAAAAACTAACCTCAAAAACATAACCTTATTTTAATCATGAGTGACGCAAAATGACAATCGAACTCAGTTTGGCTTAAAAATACGGAAAATCACGCTAAACTAGGCTCTGTAGAGAAAAATGCTCTAAACAAAAGTTGTAGATCTTTTAATTTTCTATAAATTTAATTATATACACTTTTGTCGTAAAATGCATACTAAGACCGAAATGTTAAAAAAATCGACTTTTCTCACGTTTTCGTGAGAAAAAAAACAGAAAATCGCAAATTACCGCTAAACTAAGCGTGATACAAAAAAATGTTTGAAACAGAAGTTGTAGGTTTTTAAATTCTCTACAACTTTTATTATATAAGTTTTTGCGCTAAAATTTATATTAAAGCCGTAATCTTAAAAAAAACAACGTTTTTACGTGAAAACAGCCTCACCGAGAATTTCAGCAAACATGGCGCCTACCCTATCTTGTAGAGAATAAAAAATTGAGTAAAATAGGCGATTTTTAAAAAAATCGTAGGACCAGTTTTTGAGAAAATCGCAAAAAAGTGAAAATTATCCGAATAAACTACTACTTCCGGTTGACCGATTTTGATGAAAATGTTCGTGTCGCGTCCGGTAGTGGTATGTAACTTAAGTTTCAAGTTTCAAGTTCGTACGATGTTCCGTTCTTGAGATATTCTGTTCACACACAGACCAATCGCTAAAAACATGTTTTTTGGGTTCAGGGGGTCTGAAAACGTATAGATCCGGTGAAAACTCGATTTCGAAAAATCGATATGAAAACAATACTTTCCTTCCTATATATTCATATAGGCAAGAGAAAGTAAAAACATAATGCAAAATAATAATTTCTAAGTATTTCACAAATTTTTACTAAATCCTAATAATTTTAATTTATTTAAATCTGTATATATGGTTGAGTTTCAATGTTCTACAACTGCATAACAGAGGCAGTCTTTAAAAAAGTTAAATTCTATTTCAGCACGGACTTTTATAATTGCCTTTATTTGTAACAATGATATGGTGTTAAAAAAATCACATTATATTAAAAAGAACACAGACATGAATCAAACAAAATATTAATAATATTAAATAAAGAAGACATACCTGACAACATCAGAAGATGGTACTTGAATATTTGTTGTTTGGACATCTCCAACTTTGCTCCAATATACTTGAGTTGGAGCACCATATGACACACACCGTAATTCCACATTATCTCCGATTCTTACAACATCCTGACTAGGTTCTATCCTTAGAGTGACATTATTTGCTCCTATATAATAATAACATAGTTTATTAAATGTAGATAATTTTTTAAGTTTGACAGCTTAAAATTATTGTACATACCAAAAAAAAGTTATTAAAAATTACTTAACTCTAAATTGACCTCATCATTTCACATTCAAGTTGTATGTGGTATATTTTTAAAATGAGGCATACTTCATTATTTTTTTTTAAAGTTATTTAAGATCGCACTAACAGCTCAGTCATTGATGAATAACTTAAAAATCCATACTATGTTGGGTTTACCATCATGTAATAATATCCAGACCCTAGCCAGTATTCAAACCCAAGATCTTCCACCTTGTAGTCTTGCACACTGACCAATGTACCAAAGAGGTGATCTACATTGATTTTTATCTGCACATTAGCTTGAATAACAAATTTTTCCGATAATGCACTGAAACAACCAGATGATTGTATATAACATGATACTACGGTGATTATAAACACCTGTATGGTGATTATAAGAAGTTCACAGAAGATAGTTCAATTAATACTTCCAAAACTGTTCATACAATAATAATTTTTTTATTCAGTACAAATGGCTTATTGATGTTGAACATCAAAAACATATCATATTTTAAACCTCATTAATCATTAAAATTTTCTTGCCATCTGGCCACAGTTGTTCTTGGTAAAGTTCAATAAATTTTGTTTGATAACAGTAATTTTTTTAAACAATTCTGTAATAGACAGGGTCGAGAAACAAACTGAAATTTTTATTAATTTGTCTTATAAAAATTGCACAAACAAAATTTTAACAACTGTAAGATCCATGAGCAAAGATTTATAAAATACAAACAAGAAAACTGATATTCCAGTCCGTTCCAGGAGCTCCGGTGGGCTACTTATGAACGCGCTAAGTGGAGGCTAAGAGCTGAAAGCTAATCAACTTCTTTTAGCAATTTAGTCACAAATGAAGAAAAGTATTTGGTTCAACTACACCACAATTTATCACAATTGCTACATTCTGTCCCTATCCTATTAAGGACAGACAATATTCAGTGATTCAGGTCACAACAGGTTGGTAATATACAGGAACTGATAGTGTAATGTCAGATTTAGTATTGGTCTCACACGACCTGTTCCAACAGTCAAAAATGTTAAATCCATTTGAATTTAATAATTATATCAAGTTCCTTTCCTTAGCTTTGAATTATTACTTTAATATTCATCAAGCAGATATACGACCATATAATATGTTGTATTTTTTGACACAATAAGATATTGCCGTTGTAGAAAAACCACCAATTCTCATAAATTAATAATTATTACAGATTACATACTACTGATAATATATCATAACCTTTACAATACTATATAAATAAATTGAAAAATATTAACAGAATGAATACTGACACTTTGTTACACTACTTTTTCAAATAAATTTACTATTCTACTCGCAAAAAAAAAACATGACCTAATAGTGTAGACATCATGGCAACAACAAAAAACATTAAAAACTTCATCTACAGAGTAACTATCTGCAAAAAAACCATTCTCAGAAACACAAAATGTTCACTACCAAATCTGTATTAACTTAACTGTAAACAACAGGACAAACATTATAAAAACTAGCTAAATGCATCAGGCAAGACTGAACAAACTAACAAATTTCAGCTATGAAATTCACTTCAATAAAAACATAAACTACAAAACGACACAATATTTCATCCACTATAAAACAACATTTATAAAATAATATCATAAAATTTATAAAGAAGCAATGGTGTATAACACATTAAGTCTATGAAATGCGTGCAGTTTGTTAAGTTGGTGCAAATATTTTAAGAGAAAAAAAAGAAACCTGTAAATGAGTCCAGTATACAAAAAACTGTAGTATATGTAATAAATCCTAATAATAAAACATTTTCTTAAATTTAGGTTTATACTTTTTAAAATTACTTATAAAAGTTTTTAGAAGATATGAAGCCAAGAATGCCAGTACATCACTAATTATAGTTGTCTTTTTTTTATAAAACAATAAAACAAAATAAATAAGACATTCAAACGTAAAACTTGAAAAAAAATATGTAAAAATGAACGTAAATTTCTTAATTAAAAAAGAATGACAAAATAAAACAGACAAATTATTTGCCAAAGTAATATTTCTTATCACATTTTGAGCAACATTATGCAGAGTTCCTATAACAAAATAAATACCATATTTTCTACAAGTAGACTATACGAGCTGTATATGAAACTCTTGATAAAAAATTGTTCCAGTATCCAAAAATTTAGAAGATATACAAAAAAAAACAACCAAAAACAAAAAGGGTTGGTCAGTCAAAAATCAATTACTGATTAAATTATGACACAAAAATAAATTAATGCCATTTTGTCCCAAAAAATTTGATGTGCAATTTTTATAGTTCTATTAAGGCCATGATGCAAATAAAATTCCCTACATTTCTCACTATAAAAATAGATTTAAAAAGAAATATCATATTATGTATTACATCAAGGAGCAATTCTTTTGTGATGGGGAGCCTAATTCCTTTCCAACATCTCCATTCCTACTTTTTGAGCTAATAGGTATGAATGACGGGGGAGTACAAGATTTCCCAGGGAGTATATATCCATTATTGTGCAAGCGAATAGCACCAATAAATATGTGCTGGTTGTGTTGATCATTTCTATGTTCATATTGGTTTATATATACACTTTTTTATAAATTAATTTCAGCAAGCGTTTATTTATACTATTCATTCACTACTTTAAACTCATAAAACCTAATAGGGTATCTTTAGGGTTTTATCTAATTTATAGTGAATTTATTTGCCCATAACAGGCAGGTGGAGTATTAAATTATTTTCACTCAATCTGATAGTTCCATCGCTAAAAAAATAGTTCTGCTTCTTGTCACATGATTAGCCAATTATACAACTCTAGCAGTTAAGAACAGAGTAGGTAGAGGTGTAAAAGACAATATACAATTTTTAGTGTTGATGAGCTCTGAAGATATGCATTGTCCCCTACCTACTTCATTACTAGCCCATGACTTGCCAGCAATATTGCTAATACTTGATCTCATAGCTGTGTTATATATTTCTTCAACCATTTTTCTGGTCTTTCAAAAACAATATTATAACCTATGAACATACAATCAGTTGATTACGTTATAAAGTATTGCATATAACATGCTCTATAATCAACGTGTTCAGTACGAAATGCAAGACACGAGTAAACTACTATATGGGTCTTATACCCATGCACACATAATGTTTGTCAGGCTGATACATTCGTACAATTTGACAATGCAGGCAAACGTTCTGATTGGTCTAAACGCATGAAACAGGAGAGCTCATAACGGTAAAAAGCATTATAGTCAGAGTTATCTCCTCTGAGAGTAATGAATTTCATTATACAGCCAGACCCTGTGGTGAATGAAGTGGAGGTGTCATTAACAAAGTGGAAAGTAAATGCTTTTCGGAAGGCCTGGCATGCTGATAAGCATAGGCTACTTTTCCACTTAGTGATGACGATAATGGTGAGCCATCTCACTCCTTGTTTTACTTAGTAAAATTTCTAAAGGTTCCAGCCAGCCTTTCGGCTGATGACTTAAACAACAACAACAGTGAATTTATAGTGCCAATAAATGCCCATAACAGGCAAAGGTTGAGTGTTAAATTATTTGCACTCGATCTGCTAGTTACAGGGCTACAAAAAATAGTTCTTTTTATCACGTGGCCAGCCAATTATATGACTGTAGCATTTAAGAACACAAGAGGTGGAGGTGTAAAAGACACTAGTCAGAGTTATTTCCTCTGAGAGTAATGAATTTCATTACACAGCCAAACCCTGTGGTGAATGAAGTGAAGATGTCATTTGGAAAGTATTCGCTTTTCAGAGGGCCTGGCATGCTGATAAGCATACTTTTTAACTCAGTGAGGAAGGCAAATGTAAACTACATCATTCCTTGTATTACTTAGTAAATCCTCTAGAGGTTCAAACCAGCCTTTTGGCTGATCACCTAAACACAACAGTGAACTGTGGGGGTTGATTCTGTTCTATAACATGATTAATTAAAGTGTATTATTTTCAATTTTGTATAATATTTTAATGACGAAAAAAGTCCAGATAGAGGGGTTACAAAAATAAATTTAGTTTATGCTTTTAAAAGTAGATTATTTCTAAGAAATAATACTGCTTTAACCCTAGTGTGACTGACTGTAAGATTAAAAATATTAACTCTTTGAACACTAATTCTGATATCACGCTGATAAACTTGGATTTTTTTATCTGAGGCTTAGAAGGGTTAAATAATTAACCAATAGAAGTAAATACACCTTTTAACTGACAGGTAGCCCATATATTTTTGTAAGATGAAGAGTGTTAGTAGTCAACAGTTCGTGTAATAGTGAAAGTCAATGTACGCGGAAGAAAGTAACCTATTTAGAAACATCACTAGGTTAGTGGGGAAATTCTCTATTGATTAGTGAATGTCGGGATACCACTCAAATCTGAGTTGTTTTAAGAAAACCATGTGAAGGCCGTATCTCATTTAAAAATAGAGTCACAAACTGCATTTGAAACTTTGAATGGTAAAGGTAGGTATATTGTTCAATCTTGCTTTTATAGCAACATCAGCTGAATTGAAAAAGACCTGTAAAAGGAAATAAACACTCCAAAATTCGTAGAATAGCCTATTTTCAGACATTCTTCATAATGGAACTAAAGTGTTCTAATATTATAGTTTATAATTTTTTTCAACATGCACGTGTTCACAAAATGCTGTGCTTTTATAAAAAAACATATGTCATAAATAACTGTAGGAATGGATAAATGATATCAGCTCAAAGAGAGAAATTTTTTCCGCCTGCATTTTACCACTGAGTCCATAATCACTTACTCCTACATATGCTTGAATAGCTGTAGTGTGGTAAGCGAAGGTGTTTGATACATCAAATTTTTTACAAGACATTTTTCTATAATACCAGATTAAAATAAATAAAAATAAAAAATACTTATTGCCAAATTTAGACAAAAACTGGGGACTTTGGATAAATTACAAGAAATTTTTCATAAATTCGCTGTAACTGGTGTAAAAAAAACCAGAGTTTCATGTTTGTTTTTTAAAAACATCTCCCAAAGTTATCCTAATGTCTCATAAAAATTAAAAAATGTTTGGATAAAAGATGGATAAAAAAAGCCAAAGTCTATTGGCGTGAACTCAGAATTAGATTTCGAAGAGTTAATATTCTAAAACCTATCAGTTGCATAATATTACGCATAGTCACATGCACAGTGCTGTGTATTGACAGTAGGAGAATGATGAGTGATAGAGAAGGATAGCCCTAATTGTCCTCCCACATGACAAAATATTTGCTCCCTAGTGTAGTAAAAACAAACATCAAAATAATGTACAGAAAATAACCTGTAGTAAATTTCGACTGCAGAATTATAAGAAATTATTTGGTACAGTTTTCTTATTTATTTTTTAGTTTTTATTAAGTCAGCATCTTGGTTATTAGTGACTACTTTGCATTAAGGAATGATGAGTTTGTACCAGTATTAATTTTTTTAGCTGAAAGTCAAACTTGGGACCTCCAGTTTGCTGCGTAGAATGCTAACCACTAGGCCACGGAGATGGCCTTTTTTACATATTTATTAAAAACACTTTTTTTATTCACAGCCATTATTTTAGCAAACACATTTTCCTGTTATTAGGGTCACTAATATGGTAAAAATCACTTTATATACATTTGATATTTAAAAATACCTATAACAACAGAACAGCTTTACAAGCTAACCAACAAATTGAACAACAGTTATAATTTTATAAAAAAAAAACAGTACCAACAAATACTGGTCACAACTGCGATTAAAGCAATGCAGAAAAAACTAATAAACAAAAAATGAATAGACACTGAACTGACCATTTGTTTGAAAATTTCCTGTTGAGAACAGGGTAGAAAAGACGCTGAATAATGAAAAATATAATATTTATATGTTACATCAATAAAAAATAAAAAACTTCAATAGTTAAGTCTATAGTTTGATTCAACTTCATACAAAAATATGGTTTATCATCTGCCTTACGACACTTCGTTGAAACAAAAAACTGAAGCTTTATAAATCGGCCTATGTATCTTCACTGCCAATAGTGATATCAAAGCATTCGAAAGAAGTAGTTTACAAAGTTTGAATTTCTTATCAAACATTACTGAGCAAAAATATGGCAGAATAAGTAAAACTCAACACTGTTTCTTCATATTTTGAATAGTTAAAAGAACCTATCTACAACATAAAAAGCTTAACACTTCTGTCTAGAAACATAATCACTTCAGTTTTATTTATTTATTTTGAGTAATATGTCAATTTTAATCTACAGTAGCAATCATTATCTCATTTATAATTACGGTAAAAATTATCAGTTTAAAAAAAATGTAAATATTTCAAAATTATTTTTCTTGTGAGAAGTGAATTATATAGAAAACTATAATTTTGTCACAATTTTACAGTTTTCTTCTAATTCTGAATTAATATATGTAAATAATAAATAAAAATTTCTGATACTCAATAACCATGCAATGATTTACTTAAAAACAATTTAAAACTTATTCAGAGCTTTAAAGTTAATCCACTTCCTCACTATGCAGGAGTCTACCGTGCATTTATAATGATGAAATATCTAAAATATATTTATCAAAAATCAAGACTTAAAAGATAAAATAATAAAACTGGCAATTCTTAGCTTAAAGTTAATTTAGTTAGATTACAAACCCCGTAAAGGGCGATGGGTGCAGTAGCTTTCATCAGAACCATCACGACAGTGCAGCCTTTGATCACAAACAGCTGCGCGTGGAATACATTCGCCTGACCTACAGTGGAACTCACTTCCTGAACAGAGTTCTAGAGATGATACCATACCACCACAAAGAACAGAACCATTAGATTAATTTTTATACCAAATCCAAGTTGATTCTTTTAAATTAAAAAAAAAAAATTAAGAAAAATATTAAATTAGGTATGGAAGTTTCAATAATTCATTTAGTAGACATCTTTTTTTTTCTTTTTTTTTGTAATCCCTAATTTGTGTACGTTGCAATCTGTTCAATTGAGAACAATAAGCAACCCCATGACCCAATGAGATGAGGATGATTTGTATGACGTGTAAATAAAGTGTAGTCTTGTACAGACTCAGGTCGACCATTCCTGAGAGTATGGTTAATTGAACCCCAACCATCAAAGTACACCGGCAACCACTGTCTAGCATTCAAATCCGTATAAAAGTAACTACCTTTACTAGGATTTGAACCAGGAACCTTTGTCTCCGAAAATCAGCTGTTAAACAGCTGATTTTGGCGACGACTTTACCTCTAGACCAACCCGGTGGGTTTTAGTAGACATCTAATATGTAAATACGTCAATGAAACTGTTAAGCATGAACCAACAGACTACTTGAACACAGACATGTCTTAACACGCTGTACCAAAACTTTCATCATTATATTTAAATCTCAGCCGATGTAATTCAACTGCGTTAAAATTTTGGGAATACATTAGTATTTAAGAAAAGTATATACACAAAAACCCTGTCAATTCAAACTAATTGGTACCCGGACCTGTTTGAATTTCATAAATTTTGGATTATCTGAAAAATGTGTATAATAAGAAAAAATATTCTAAAAACTGAAAAAAATGTAACACGAGGTGCCTTATTTCACATGGAGACCCAGAGAAAGGATCGCAGTACACAGAACAGCACAACAATACTATGCATACATACGTCATGTTCATGAGGCACTGACAAAATATTAGGTCATCATCAAGGTTTTCAGTATTACGACAGCAAACGATTAATAATATTATTAGCTAAAGAGTCATGAAAATGTGTAATTTTTGTAATTGTTAATGAACTAGAAGAAATGTTTTCTATTTTCAACTACACTGTTTTCGATTTCATGTTTATGTTAAAAGCCTATTAAATTTTTTTGTATTATAAAATTACTTAGTTTTTATTTTAAAACATGTTTTATACGTAAAACGTTAAAACATAAGAAATCATTTTGGATTACCTGAAATTTCAGATTAGCGAGTTTGTTGTGTAATACAAAGATTAGTGACACTACACTTTTAAATTCGACACTTTAATGCCAACTCATTTCATTAATTATTAATAAAGATAAAAGAATTGAAAAATAGCAAAACATTATTTAACTTTAGAATGACAATTAAAAAAAATCTATAAAAATACTACTTTCAAATGTGTACTAGTTTTCATGAACATTGAAACTTCCACAAAAGAGGAAAAAATGTTAAAACGTATGATTTTTATCAGGTTACAACTTTGTAGAGTAAGTAGTAACTGAAATCAGTGATTTTAAAAAGGAAACTGAAAAAAATTAGATTATTACATACATTAAAATATTGAAGTAAGAGGCATGATTTCCAAATTTCATTTAATGGAAGAAAACAAATTATATTTTTGATACTTATTAACTAAATTTAGAAATATGATATGAATATAAAAGAGATTATTAAAATATTGTCAATGTGAACATTTATAAGTAAAATTTAAATTAACAAGAAAATAAACTAATGATTAACAATATACTAAGTTTATAATGCACAAATCGCATTATAATGCCTTAGTTAAAAGTTAATTATTATGCCAGCGTTTTGTAATAACTGGTTGACTTAAGAAAAGATTAAAAATAAATAAAAAAGGGTTTCTTCTTAAGCACTAAAATATGGGAGAAAAGCTCAGAATGTCCCCACATTGATTTTTACCAAAATGCAGGTTCAGAAAATTTTCCTAAACTTAAGAACAGGTAGGGCGGAGTTTTAAATTTGTAATTTAGATATTTTTACAAAATTAGTTCATCAATTACTTTTATATTTTATTTCACAAACTAGGACATACCGCTTGAGAACTTAGTATCTTTTTTTATTTTATGTCTGACTGATATGCACATTAAGGCTAATGCAGACAACAAGGGACCTGATGAAAATAATTGATAAAAAAACACCAGACCTGATCAGGAATCCAAATCTGGAACCCCTGGCATAAAAGCTAGTTACACTGAACTTAACAGTAGGGTATATTTCCAATAAAGCAATTCAGGCAGTCATACTATTATATAATTTGTAATTAATATTTGAAAATCATGCCAAAAAGAAAATAAACTGAGTTATAGACTTAAATTTAAAAAATGAGTTTAAATACATACACAGGACTCAAATGTTTGTGATCAAATTGGTTGGTAAAAACTTAAAATTTTAGAAATTCATTGCAAGTTAAAAAAAAAATTGATTTCATACTTATAGACGACATAAAGTAAATGACACAAGGCAAATAAAGCTCAGCAGAAATAAGTTGAATAAAATCTAACACAATATTTAAAATATAATTTCACAGTATTTATTTATGGTAACATATAAATCTTAAACGATGATGGAACAGCTAAACAGAGTTAG
Organism: Catonia carolina; assembly: GCA_035578175.1. NCBI lineage: Eukaryota > Metazoa > Arthropoda > Insecta > Hemiptera > Achilidae > Catonia > Catonia carolina. The sequence continues at coordinate 52,206,164 of JAQMRL010000002.1, forward strand.
TAAATCTTATGGCTTACGCATAAACTTATAAAAAATTAATACTTGTATCCAAAATCTAAGGGTAATGTTGTGAATTTAACAATAAATAACATTCATATTTATATCATAAAGAGATATAGATACGAGGGTAGGCTGATAAGTAATGCACACATGCTTGTAGAAGACGAACAAAAAGAAATAGCAAGATGGGGTAAATAACAAATTAAAGTACAAATCTTAACCTACCAAATTATCTATTTATTTTTCAATATAGTCACCGTTAAGCATTACACATTTCTCCCAACGTTTAACAAGTTTTTTCATTCCGTCACTGAAAAATTCTTCCGACTTTCCTCGAACCCAGGACGCAATAGCTGCCTTCACCTCATTGTCCGAGCTGTAATTATTACCCTTAAGGTCTCTCTTCAGTAGAGGAAAAAAATAAAAATCGCAAGGCGCAAGGTCGGGAGAATACGGAGGGTGTAAAATTGGTTGAAACTTCAGGTTTCTCAGAGCCTCTCCAGTTGCACGCGAAGTGTGTGGACGAGCATTGTCGTGTTGCAAAATTATTGGCGCCAGGTTGCCTCTAACACGACAAACTCGACGTCGGAGGTGTTTCAGAGTCTGTATATACTGAGCAGAATTTACCGTTGCCCCTCGTTCCAGATAATCAGTCACATAAACTCGGCGAGCATCCCAAAACACAGTCAAAAGATTTTTTTTTGCGGACGGTTGTGTTTTGAACTTTTTCACAACAGGAGAATGTGGATGACGATATTCAGCGCTCTGCCTTTTTTCTTCGGGATCGTAATGATGAACCCATGACTCGTCCCCCGTCACAATATTCAAAAGAAAGTCGTCTCCTTCGTCACGGTAGCGCTTCAAAAGTTGTTCACAGCATTCCAATCGACGCTGTTTATTCTCGTCTGTCAGACGGCGTGGTACCCATCGTGCACAGATTTTACGGTATCCCAATTGTTCAATAATGAAGCCAACACGTTCCTTAGATATTCCAATTTGGTTTGCGATACGCTGTTGAGTGATTCGCCGGTCATTTTGAATCAAATCATCGATGAGTTTGCGACGATTATCGTCTGAGGCAGTGATTGGTCGTCCACTGCGTGTTTTGTCAACAATTAAGGCTTTTCCAGGTTGGCAATCACGAAATTTTATTACCCAACGATTCACAGTAGACCTATCAACAGTATCGTCACAATAAACAGCCTTTAAACGACGATAAATCTCACTAGGATTCACTTTCTCAGCAGTTAAAAATTCGATAACAGCGCGTTGTTTAATTCTCGTTGACATAGCACCAGAACACGACGCCATACTTCCACTACTCAAAACAAACTGAATGAAAGCAACGCCTTCAAACTGCGCAGGCTTGTAGAGGAGAAATAGTACTTCCACATGCCACCAGGCGCGCTACTGAAGTTTATTTAGTTGTCTTCTACAAGCATGTGTGCATTACTTATCAGCCTACCCTCGTATTTGGGGACAATAATAACTGAGAATAACCATCTTAGCTTTGACAAGCTATCCATTAATACTTAGGATGCCATGAGAAAGTCAAACCTGAGAGGTAAGAGGTATGTTTTTGTCAACTCATTTAGCAATAAAGATAATGGTGAATGTAACAAATCCCTTTAGTCTGCCATGGGGTAACTTGGTAATCTCATAATACCTTCTCCATTCCTCCCTCTAAATAAATGGTTTAATTATTGCGTAAATGCATTTTACTTTATGAGACAATAAAGATTTAAGTGTTTATTGCTTTAGAAATAATTACTACTATTACAAGTAATCAAAAAGCCTTTGCAAAGATAAGCTCTAATTTGCACATTAATATACAAAAATGAATCTTTCAATAATTTTAGGATTGATTGAATGAAATTTAGATTCTATAACTTTTTAGATGATTGATTCGTCAAGTAATAAATAATCAACTGAGCAAATTTACAAACAAAACTGAAATTTCCAAAGTTATGTGTGATCGTCTGAAGAGTTCAACAACCATAACATCTGAAAATTACTAACACTGAGTACCTAATGTATGTATTTATTTTGTTAAAATAAATTTAAATTAATAAAATGTGCTGAAATAATTTACTATTGCTGAAAAAATAAGATTAACAATCATGCTTGATAAACCTATAGAAGCATAAAAAGTGCTGTATATAGTGAACAGATTTAGAAGGCAAAACGTACTCTGTACATTTTATGCTAATCATGCAAAGTCGGCAACAGGACATTTATAGTTGCTTCAACTATATTTTCAATAGACCACTCATTGTACACACTTCAATTCTATTTTGCAGGAATTCGTACAACACAAATGTTACATGTAATTAAAAGAATACTTTAAATTCAAGTATTTATGATCGGCATTTATAATAATGGATGAAAAATAAAACTTAAACTTTCAATGGAATTAATTATTTCAGTCAAATTAATGAAACGTACAACAAATTGCAAAAGTTTTCTTGACCTTAAAATTATTATCTTTATCGTCTGATATTCAGCTAAATTATCTAAAAATCTTCAGAATTCAAACAAAATTTGGCACTCTTAAATGAATACCAAATGCTTACATAAAATTAATGCATACCGAAATATAAAAAATTCTCAAATAAGAAGATTTTCATGTTTTAAGAACATGGAATACGAAGTTAACATTTATATAATAATAACAATATTCATAAATTATAATCAATATGTAATAACAAACGATAAAGAAAAAAAAACATGAAATTAATAAGTTAACTAAAAACAATATGAAACTAAGTCTAATAAGTTTAATATCAACACATCATTGAAGCATTAAAGAAATCCAATACTATTCCAACATGTAATAATCAATGAAAATAAATCGCAGAAATCACTCACGAGGTTGAGTAACACGAAGGTCAATGTAATCTGAGGAAGTAATTCCTGATGCAGATTCTGCATGACAAATGTACCGTCCTGAATCTTCTTGTCGCAAAGAATCAAGTTTTAGGTCATTTCCAGTAGGTCTTGCATTACTTGGCAGAGGATATCGATCTCTTGTCCAGTAAATCTAACAAAAAAGGAAATCAATTAATTATTAACTGATGATATAATAGTAAATTGAGGTTAACTGATTTAATTAATTGCGGATTAATATTTAATTAATTGGATTTAGTTGAGGTATTATAGTAATTGAGATTCCATTAAGAGGGTAAATAAAATACACTATGTTTACCAATAAAATATGTATGAACTTCAGGTCTTTCCTAGTAAAACTTTTCTTTAAAAGTTACAGAATTTTTTGTAGAATTTAAGTATCTACAATCACAACACAAAATCGTTTTAAAAATATATTTTAAATTTTATTTTATACATAATCACTTATTGTCACCTTCGGTATACACTGCTTCTCTATCCCTACAACGCTCTCATGAGAATTTTCCATTGTTGGAAACAGTGCTGAAAGTCATCTTCTGTCAGCTCCTTTAGGACACATGCCACTTTCTCTTTTACAGCTTCCACAGACTCAAATCTTGTCCCTTTTAATGCAGATTTCACTTAGGGAACAGGTAGAAGTCACATGGTGCAAGATCTGGTGAATAAGGTGGATGTTCTAATACTGAGATACTGTACTTGGCTAGGAACCTCTTGACAGATGACGTGGAATGAGCTGGCACATTGTCTTGGAGGAGAACCCATGATTTCTTCCACATTTCGGGGCGTTTTTTCCTTACTCTTTGATATAGTTTAGAAAGTACCTCACGGTACTAATTAATTAATTGTAACCTTGTTAATTGTTTGACCTTCAGGAACCCAGTGAAGGTACAAAATCCCATGGATATAAAAAAAAAACAATCATCATTGCTTTAAATTTTGACTTGCTTATTCAAGCTTTTTTGGCTCTCGGGGAAGTTTGGCTCTTCCAGTGCATGGATTGGCGCTTTGTTTCCAGATCATAAGTAAAAAACCACGTTTCATCACATGTTATCATCGTTTCCAAAAAATTTGGGTCATTTTCAATCGTGTACAAAGTGTCAGCACAAACATTTTTGCGAGCTTCATTTCAAATATTTTTGAGCGACACGTGTCCTGAAGGAGCTGACGGAAGATGCCTTCCAGCACTGTTTCCAACAATGGAATATTCGCATGGAGCATTGTAGGGATAGAGAAGGAGTGTATATTGAAGGTGACAATAAGTGATTATGTATAAAATAAAAATAAATTTTTTTACGTCAGTCTTGTTATTTAATAGCCACACCTCGTATATATAAACATAATAATTAAAATTTTTTTATTGTTGTTAATTCTAAAATATAACAAACTTAATAACAGCACTTACTTTAAAAATCATAATTTTAGCCGTACTAACATAATGTATAAAAATACATGTTTCATCATCAAGTTTTCAAACAGGACAGTCTGAGAGATAATAAGAAAGCATTTGGCAGACAGATAGGGGGAAACAGAGGGGAATAGAAGACAATTGCTATCTAGCAGAGCAAAACAAAAGCCTAGCGCCAACAAGCTGCAGATACGGCCTATTCAAACTCATTATGTTTTTATGTGTATTTATTTATAAATTGTCAATTTTTATGGAGTGTATGCCTCAGCTATAAATAACAAAATAAATAAAGTACAGTTATAGGCACTGATTTATCTTAAAACTTAGATGACTCACTTTCATTGGATTTGAGATAGTAATGATAACCTTTGTACTAAACACAAAGTTGAGTACGTAAGCTATAGACCGATATTTACAAGGTTTTACCGGCTATTGGCAAATTGTAGTGTAACATCGGCAATGTAGACAAGAAAGTATTAGACCTTGAAGTTGAAATATCTACAAGTACGAATACTAATATATTATAAAATTAATGCAGTAAAAGCTTACCCTTATGTGTGGCTCAGAATTGCACTTTAAAGAAATACTTGATCCTTCAATAGCTACAGGACTTCTGTCAGCTGCTGTGATGACTGGACGATAATTGTTATGGACATGTTCTGAAATTAAAACATGACAAATGATTTGACTACTTTGAATTACAAAAATAAAAACAATAGTACATTTATAATAAATTCACACAATTTTCATTTTGATTTTTCTAAAAGAGTGTTAAAAAGCCTGAATATTTTTTCGTTACTACAGAATATCAAATGAATAAAATAAATAAATAAATGAAGAATAATTTTTTCTGCCCACTTTACCTATTTTCTGAAAAAAATCCAGTTTTCTCAGAATACCAGTTGCTCAGTTGCTAACTATTTTTGACACAAAAACCTTCAATTTCATTACATACTTTCTTTCTGGTAAGAAACAGTTTGTTTTCCCACCCCTAAATCATTTGCGACTAGTTAGCGATTCCACTGCATCGAGATGAAACAAAGCTTGGAATTTTTGTTCCACTATCACAGTCACGTTCTTCACACATCTCTTCTAAACACAACCACTCGAACTGAATGGTAACGTAAAAACAGAACACAGCCGTAACAGACTCACGATTAATATGATAGGACTATAATCTGACAACTGAAATGAAGAAAACTGAAAACGAAAGAGTTTCTAAAAACAGCAGTAAGGAGTGATTCAGCTCCTAGAAAACAAAATGCACTAATCTACTTCTTTGTGTGCATATTATCATTAGCCAGCTGAGGACTTCGAACCCTCTCATAAAATTATTTTCGTACTGACCTCTCACTAAAATTAGTACATCCAATTATTTTTTAAAATCCCATCCAGATTAACTCGATGTCCAGACAAGAAGGATCTGGATTTGCTGGACTCTACTGTACATAAAAAACTAAGACAATTAGAAACAGACAAGTACTAATAACAATCAATATGTAAAGTCATAAGTAAACAATTGATTCGCACCATTAATAATGACTTCTGCGACAGCTTCAACATTCCCGTAACTATTTCTTGCTCTGCATATATATTTCCCAGCATCCGATTCAGCAATATTGTGGAACTAAAACATCAATAAAAATTATGAAATTTAATAAAGAAATGATGTTAAAACACTGCACAAAGTTTCTCACAAAAAAAGTTTGCAGAATAATACTAAAAAAATCTGGTGTGAAACACTTACACAACTTTCTCTTGCCAATGCAAATAATAATAAAATATTAGAAATAAACAAAAAACTAACCTCAAAAACATAACCTTATTTTAAATCATGAGTGAAACACGCAAAATGAAAATCAACTTTAGTTTGGCTTTAAAATATGGAAAATCACTCCTTCACGCTAAAATAGGCTCTGTAGAGAAAAATGCTCTAAATAAAAGTCGCAGATCTTTTAATTTCCTAAAAATTTTATTATATACAGTTTTGTCGTAAAATGCATACTAATGCTGAATTCTTAAAAAAATTGTTTTTTCACGTTTTCATGAGAAAAAAAAACAGAAAATCGCTAATTACCGCTAAACTAAGCGTTATACAAAAAAAATGTTTGAAATAAAAGTTATAGGATTTTAAATTCTCTACATTTTTGCGCTATAATGCATATTAAAGCCGTAATCTTAAAAAAACAATTTCTTTACGTGAAAACAGCCTCACCAAGAATTTCAGCAAACATGGCGCCTACTCTATCTTGTAGAGCATAAAAAATTAAGTAAACCAGGCGATTTTAAAGAAAAACGTAGGACCAGTTTTTGTGAAAATCGCAAAAAAGTGAAAAATTACACGAATAAACTAATACTTCCGGTTGACCGATTTTGATGAAAATGTTCGTGTCGGGTCCGGTAGTGGTCTGTAACTTAAGTTTCAAGTTCGTACGATGTTCTGTTCAAGATTTTATTTCTTTGTAATCATTTCTGTAAACTGTTTAAAATTTACATAATAAGGGTGGACATCTTGATCTTTATATAAATTCATATGTGAAATTACCACATCAACTGGAATATTTAGTCCCTTATATTGAGTGTCTAATGTAATATGTTATTAATATGATAAAAATCACACGATATTTTCAATAAAAACACCTTCAACTAAAGACACAGAAATCCAATTAACTAGTGAGAAACACACACCATTTTCTACAACAGTATTAGTATTTGTGTTAAATATATGCAATGCATAGAACAGAATGTCATTTGGTGTTTTTGCGAAAATGTATTTCATATTTTTTGAAAATTTAAAAATAAAATTTTGTCAAAATTAGTCAAACTGTTCAGTCTGTAGTCCTGGCTGCAGACACTTTTGTGTACAAGACAATTAGTACTCAGAAGCAGCTATTTGAAATCAAAATCTCAAAATCAAAATTTTAGCAATTATAAAACTCTTATATAAGTCTCTTATATAAGTGAGAAGGAACTGTAAGATGCTGACAGAATCATCATAAACTGACAAAAATAATCAATATCATAGTTAATCTATATCAGCAATAAAATATGTATCTAGTTTAAAGGAATGTGAAATTTTACTTCACATTATTACACTATAATACACATAAACATAAAAAAAGTGTTCAGTATCTGTGGCTTATAACATAGTAAAAAGTAAATACATCTTTACACCTAAATTAATTCTAAATAACTTACAGTAAGATATCCATCTCTAGCTGTAGCAGAAGGAGGTAAAGCACGATTTACTGCTGCCCAGCTTACTTCAATAGGTGGATCTCCATGAACATGGCATATTACCTGAGCGTTATCACCAAGCCTGACAGTTTGTTTCACTGGGTCTAAAGTTATTCTAGGTATCTCTGTCAAAACAAAAACATAATTATGATTCTAATCAGTTGATTAAACATGTTGTCATACATTCAAAATACAAAAGAAATTATTTTTAAGATAAAAACATAGTCAAATAAAACCACAATTTCAATAAATGATGCACAATTAATTTAATAAAATTTGAAATTTTATGATGTCGCCGACTGCCCTATTAATATCGTCGCCTACAGACGGTCCCGGAGTCTGCCGTGGGGAGCGTATTCTAACGTGCAGCAAGCACTGCCCCTCCATCTCACTGGAGTGGGGTATAAAAACAGCTGCATTGAACTGCGAGAGCCACTCACTATCCAGCCCCTGACCAGGAAAGAACACCAGAAAAAGAAGAAGAAGAACAGCCCAGCTGAGACCGGATGCAGCCATCCCTGGTCAATGCTACTGGTGGCAGATGCCATATTCCCGCACCGGTCAGCCGAAGGAAGCCCGTGCGTGGCTGCTGGCACCACAGTGAAGAGTGAGTCCAGCGCAGGCCTGGAGGGAACCGCCTCAGCTGCGCTATCAGCTGATGGCCTACACCGACCTGACACTGTGGGGCACGACTACCATGCTACAGTGGGGATCCAACCTGATCAGTATTACAATAAGTTCAAATACCCCGCGCCGTCGATCATTCTAGAATATGATCTTCCCGCTCGATTAAATCTCTAATATTGATTTCGTATTGATTACTGTACTAATTAGTTCTACGCATGTGTGATTCTCGCTCACGTGCTCCGCTCTCCGCCAATAGCAAAATTCAACTAATTTCTTGCTCTCATTTCGCCATTGCTCCTTCCTTCCTGATTCTCTCTCACTGCAAGTCAAACTCTCGAACGTGCCGGTCGTGTAGCGCACCACGGTCTCAACGGACGCTCTCAGCCCGCTTGTGCTGGCGTCTTTTCATGTAACGCATTGGACATTCCCATACCATGTTGCCGTTAATACTTGTAATTACGGCCCCAAATAACGAGCTATTCTGTGTAAAACGTGCGTACAATTAATCAACGAACTATTCATGTTGTTTTTTATTCAACTGATTACCGGACCTTGTGAAATTGTGTTACCCCGTGTTGTGAACCTGTAAACCGTTTTCCTAAACTGTAATTACTCAAGTATTAGCAGTGCTTCATTTCTATTGTTAACGTGCCTTTGGTGACTTGTTTATTGTGTGAAATCTGTACAGATCTTATCAAACAGTTTAGTGTCTTCGTACAACGGCGTTACTTAACCGAAGCATCCTGGGAAACCTACGCACTCAAAATTAAGTAAGTACTGCTAAAATTATCACTAATTGCAGTTTTATCCCATGTGTATGTTTCTATCCAATATCCAAACTTACCTATTCATTAACGAGCCATGCATTACGCCTAATGTGCGCGTCGAAGCCACATCGCGTCTTTTGTTTCCTGGTTGTATTAGATTCAACCGCCCTAACGAATTTAAGCAGAATGTAGGGATCATACTAAAATTTGATTACCGCATTGTACACAACCTGAACCTGGTAGCCGAGCTGTCACCCTTCGGACACTGTGTTGCACATACCGGCTCGATGTGTCCAACCACCTACAATGGCCCTTTTCAGGGCCACCACCAACAGCAACACTGTTTACAAAGTAAGCAGCCCTTTTCAGGGCCATCCATTTTGTAAGGCGAAGGTTTGGCCACGTGTTGTCGGCCCTGGTCCGTGACAATGAACAAATAACTTATTACCAAAAAAAAATAAAATAGATGGAAATATGTTGGAAATTAGTGGTATGATCTTTTGTATCAAAATAAAATCGGCAAGAAATAGTTTTAGTATTTTTTTTTACAAAATGGTACTTACTTTCTGAACAAGCCTTGTACATTGTATTATCACAAAATAATAAGTACTTGTTACCATCTGAATACTCATTTATGAAGAACAGAATTAAAAGAACTCTATCAACTAATTAAATAATTTCTCTTTAAATAAAAATATACGCTCTATTAATGATATAATAAAATAAAAACAAAACTGATAAATCAGCAAGTACATTGTCTGGGAGTCCAGTTTGCTGCATTAAAGAACAACAGATTTTACAATTAATTTCGCATTTAAAACATCATCTTCTTCATTACAAAACCAACAATTTCTTTTTCACCCATAAAAGGTAACTTTGAGTATGATATTGCCGTTTTCATATTAATCTATAAATAATTGTAAAAACATACATCTAATTTTAATCAGTTAACCAAATTACTATTAACAAAGAACATAATTTCTAAACATAAAATATTTTTGAAGTCAATGAAAAAGTTATAAAGCAAGTTTAAAGTGGTTGACTCAACTAATTAAAAAAAGGCCTCAAAGGTAGATCATAACAATTTTTAAAATAAATACCAACATTCTAAAAGTAACTTATTTAAAACTAAGAATAATCAATATAAAAATAGGTAAGGAATAATATATATAATTTAGTTCATAGGTAAAGTATAACACAAATTTTACCTCCAATTTCAGTATAACATTCAGTGACAGGTTCTGTACGCATGAAATAAGATATAACAAATAATTGAGAATCAATTTTAAGAATATTTAATACAAATTTAAAAAAAAAAATTAATTCAAAGTTGTGTATCTTCCAAAGAGAATTTTTTTCTTGAATTATAAGTAATATCAATATAAAAATCTTAAATATATTAAACTGCATTCGTAATATTAACTCCGTAAACTGTTAATATTTACCAGTTAACTGGCAGTTTAAGAGTTGTTTAACTTTGAATGATTTTAACTAGTGTTTTACAATTACATCATTCCTGTATGCTTGACTGAGTGCAAAATAAATTAAAAAATCTGGTGTGAAACACTCACACAACTTTCTCTTGCCAGTGCAAATAATTAACAATAAACCTAACATTATTAATAAAACAATAGAAATAAACAAAAAACTTACTTTATTAACATAAACTAATTTTAATAATGAGTGAAAGATGCAAAATGAAAATCGATCTGTTTGCCTTAAAAATATGGAAAATCGCTCTTCCACGCTAATGGGGGCTCTGTAGAAATAAATGCTTTAAATAAAAGTTGTAGATTTTTTAATTTTTTATAAATTCGATTATATACACTTTTGTCATAAAATGCATACTTAGGCCGAAATCTTAAAAAAATCGATTTTTCACACGATTTTGTGAGAAAAAAACAGAAAATCGCTAATTACCGCTCAACTAAGCGTTATACAAAAAATGTTTGAAATAAAAGTTGTAGAATTTTAAATGGTCTACAACTTTTATTACATACATTTTTGCGCTAAAATGCATATCAAAGCCACAATCTTAAAAAAACAGTTGTTTTACGTGAAAACAGCCACACCCAGAATTTCAGCAAACATGACACCTACCCTATCTTGTAGAGAATAAAAAATTTAGGAAATGAGGCGATTTTAAAAAAAATCGTAGAACCAGTTTTTGAGAAAATCGCAAAAAAGTGAAAAATTACATGAATAAACTACTACTTCCGGTTGACCGATTTTGATGAAAATGGTCGTGTCGGGTTCGGTAGTGGTCTGTAACTTCAAGTTTCAAGTTCGTACGATGTTCCGTTCTTGAGATATTCTGTTGACACACACACACACACACACCAATCGCTAAAAACATGTTTTTTGGGTTAAGGGGGTCTGAAATTGTGCAGATCCCGTGAAAACTCGATTTCGAAAAATCGACATGAAAACAATACTTTCCTTCCTATATATTCATATAGGCAAGAGAAAGTAAAAAACAGTAAAATTTTACCTTAATATGCATAAAGAACCATCAAGACAGTAACCAGCAATAAAGTTTGTGCAACCACCTAAGTATTTTTTTCTGATTAGTGATTCAGAAATAATCAATCAGATGACATAGTTGATTTATAACCAAAAGAAAAATTAGGACAGTGGGATGACTAAAAGAAAATCAATATAAGAAGAATAGTGAACGATGACTAGAAAATATCTAAGATTGAAAATGTAAAAATATCAGAATTATCTCCATTTAGGGTACAATAATGTCAAAACATTAACTGAAAATCATTAGTTATGTGGTTTTTTAATGTATATTTCGTAAAAAATTTGTTCAACTTAAGTTAATTCATCAGAATGCAACAAATTAACCGATAATTTCCGATTATTTTTGGTTATAATTAGCAACAACTAAAAAAAATTTGCTGTAATTGGCTCAGAAAAATGTTAACAATAACTAGCGAGCTTACTTACCAACGACTTGTACTCTGGCATCGGCAGTAAAAAGAATTGAACCAGAATGAGAAATTCCTAAACAAGAGTAGACACCAGCATCATGTCGTTGAACATTATTAATGTACAATATACCATCGCGATGGTAAAAGTCAGAAGGTAATGTTGAATTTCCATTTCTTTCCCATTTCAGTTGTAATACATTTGGATTAGCTGAAACAAAAATTTTTTTAAAGACAAAACTGTTCAAAGATTATATAATTATTGAAGTCTAAAAACACTTGAACACTCTATAAAAGAGTTTCACAGTTTCAATGTAAATTTTTTAATTAATTTACAAAAAAATATTAATTAATGTTAGGTACTTTTACTAGTTTTTAAAAGAAAAATTCATCAGGAACTTAAGTAAATCCAGTGTAGCCTTTTTTGAAAATGGCTATTTATTTTCCATTTCTGACCATTATATATATGATCATAATAAAAAAAATCTTAGTAATAATAGTACATCATCCCATAATTATGTGAGGCCAGTCATTTGGTGTAGTGGTCAACAGAACAGGCATTTATGCCAGGCATCCTGGGTTCGAACCCTCGCCAGGTCTGGCACTTTTCATCCTTCATTTTCATCTTTTGGTCTTTTCCGCCTGTATTAGCCTTAATGTACAGGATCTAAAAAAAGACTAATTCTGTGACAAACTGACTGAGCCAAATACCACATACCAAAACAAGAAAACTACTACACAAACAAAACAAACGAAAACAAAACTACACAAGACTATTTCACTACTATTTACGAGGTGTGTTCAGAAAGTAAGTACCGTTTTTAAAAAAAACAAGTAAAACAATTTTTTTTCAACACAATTTTATTTCTACATGAAAGCCCAAACCTTAAACTATTTTTCGATACAGTTTCCACCGATATTCAAACACTTGTCGTAGCGGGTGATCAATTTGTCTCTTCGTAGAAGGTTCCCGCCAACGAATGTAGCCACGACTCCACGGCAGTTTTCACTTCATCGTCGGTTTCAAAGCGTTGGCCACCTAGCTCGCGCTTCATGTGCAGGAACAAGTGGTAGTCAGACGGGGTGCCAAGTCCGGGCTGTAGGGTGGGTGATCGAACTGCTCCCAACGAAATTGTCAAACCAATGTTTGAGTGTTACCAGCGGTATGGGGCCGAGCATTGTCATGGAGCAACACAATTCTGTTACTGAGCATTCCTCTCCGTTTGTTTTGAATTGCCCACCTTAGTTTTCTTAAGGTTTCGCAATACCTTGCCGCATTAATGGTTTCACCTCTTGGGAGAAAATCAATCAGCAAAACACCTTTCCGATCCCAAAAGACAGTGCACATGATTTTTTGTGCAGACATTGTCATCTTGAATTTTTGTTTCTTCGGGGATTGCGTGTGTCGCCACTCCATTGACTGCTGTTTAGATTCCGCTGTGACATGACAGACCCACGTTTCATCACCTGTCACAATTTTGTTTAAAAAATCCTCACCATCATCACCTGTCACAATTTTGTTTAAAAATCCTCACCATCATCACTGTACCATGTGAGAAAAGTCAAAGCACTTCCAATTCTCTTGGTTTTGTGCACGTCAGTGGCGGGAACCTTCTACAAAGAGGGTATAGATAAATTGATCACCCGCTACGACAAGTGTTTGAACATCGGTGGAAACTATGTCAAAAAATAGTTTAAGGTTTGGGCTTTCATGTAGAAATAAAATTGTTTTACTTACTTTCTAAACACGCCTCGTAATAAGATGCACTAAGTACATTTGTTTAAAATTTTACGAATACTAAGGTAGTTATTTTTCAAAGTAAATCTTTAAAACACATACTGCAGCATGTAATTAACCCAAATATAACATTATAAACGTTTACTAATCTTTTATTGCTGCTTAAAGTTTTCTTTTACCTGCTAGTTTTTCTAAACTTACATGTTTCGAGGATTCACCATCATTTATAATGAGTTCTTTTAACTGTTGATGAACTCTGCTGTTCCACCCATTTAGACCAATCAGAACGATTGCCAGCGTTGTAAGATTGTATGAATGACAAACATTACGCATGCATGTGTATAAGAGCCACAGTAGCACTCATGTCTTACATCTTGTACTGAACACGTTAATTATAGAGCGGGTTAACATGCAATATTTCATAATATAATCAGCTGGTTATTTGTTCATAGGTTATAAATTGTTATTGACAGACCAAAAAAATGGCTGAAAAAATATATAACAGAGCTACGAGAGCAAGTATTGGCAACATTGCTGGCAATTCATTGGGTAGCTATGAAGTGGGTAGGGGGCAATGCGTACGTTCAGAGCTCATCAACGCTGAAAAATAGTATCATGAAAATTTATACTTTTACATTTGAATTTTTTAAAAGCTTTGCTAATTTTTGTATCGATTACTCGTAAATTTTAATAGTCGATTCATATTTGTCAGAACAAAAGCTTTTTCTATTTCATTTTTATTCATATAATGTAACTAATCAAATTTTCATTATCTAATAACATGAAGCAAATGATCTTCCAATGTCATGGATTCCATTCAAAATGAATTTTTATTTGATTAAAAAATAAAATTTTTATTTAGTCTTGTTATATTAAAAACTTATGATACGAGGGTAGGCTGATAAGTAATGCACACATGCTTGTAGAAGACGAACAAAAAGAAATAGCAAGATGGGGTAAATAACAAATTAAAGTACAAATCTTAACCTACCAAATTATCTATTTATTTTTCAATATAGTCACCGTTAAGCATTACACATTTCTCCCAACGTTTAACAAGTTTTTTCATTCCGTCACTGAAAAATTCTTCCGACTTTCCTCGAACCCAGGACGCAATAGCTGCCTTCACCTCATTGTCCGAGCTGTAATGATTACCCTTAAGGTCTCTCTTCAGTAGAGGAAAAAAATAAAAATCGCAAGGCGCAAGGTCGGGAGAATACGGAGGGTGTAAAATTGGTTGAAACTTCAGGTTTCTCAGAGCCTCTCCAGTTGCACGCGAAGTGTGTGGACGAGCATTGTCGTGTTGCAAAATTATTGGCGCCAGGTTGCCTCTAACACGACAAACTCGACGTCGGAGGTGTTTCAGAGTCTGTATATACTGAGCAGAATTTACCGTTGCCCCTCGTTCCAGATAATCAGTCACATAAACTCGGCGAGCATCCCAAAACACAGTCAAAAGAATTTTTTTTGCGGACGGTTGTGTTTTGAACTTTTTCACAACAGGAGAATGTGGATGACGATATTCAGCGCTCTGCCTTTTTTCTTCGGGATCGTAATGATGAACCCATGACTCGTCCCCCGTCACAATATTCAAAAGAAAGTCGTCTCCTTCGTCACGGTAGCGCTTCAAAAGTTGTTCAATTCGCGTTGTTTAATTCTCGTTGACATAGCACCAGAACACGACGCCATACTTCCACTACTCAAAACAAACTGAATGAAAGCAACGCCTTCAAACTGCGCAGACTTGTAGAGGAGAAATAGTACTTCCACATGCCACCAGGCGCGCTACTGAAGTTTATTTAGTTGTCTTCTACAAGCATGTGTGCATTACTTATCAGCCTACCCTCGTAGAAAGAGAGATAAAGCGAGTGATCAATAATACGAATATGAGTAAACCACTAACCTGTTACACGACACTGTATCTGGCCATTGCCACCAGCAGGAATTCTAAAGAGAGTATTATCGATTTCAAGGTGTCCCACTGGTTGAGGATGATTACCATCATCATAATCAGCACCACCAGGAATATCACCACGTGTTGGTCCAGGATCTAAAGAATTTGATAATACCACCTGTATGTGTTCCTCAGCAGGACCAGCCGGATTATTTGCTTTACAAATGTAAATACCCTCATCATTTTCAGTTACGGAAAATATCTCAAAAACAGCACCAGTGCGCGATGAAGGTGACTGTACTGGATCAAACCTTTAAATTGGAATTTACATTAATTAAGTACAATTTATATAAATTAAGGAGATATTTAAACCAATATTGCACAGAAGTAATGTTTGTTTGTACAAGGTAATCTCATGAAACCACCCAAACGATTCCAAAATTATTTCACTGTCGGAAGCTTAGAGCTTCCTGAATAACACTGGCTAAATACAATTACATAATTTTGACATTTAAAAAAAACATTTAGAATTAGTAAAATGAAGTCATCTCTTATTCGATTGGTAAGGTTAGTTCTTCCATCTATTCTATACGTCAATTCTATTTTAATCTTCCATCTATTGCAGACAATATTATTGTCTGTTGTTTGTTTAGGTCAACAGCCAAAAGGCTGGTTTGAACCTCTAGAGGTTTTACTAAGTAAAAACGAGGAGAGAGGTGGTTTACTATTGCCTTCCTCAGTGAGTTGAAAGAGTATGCTTATCAGCATGCCAGGCCCTCCGAAAAGCACTCACTTTCCACCCTGCAAATGACAACTTCACTTCATTCACCACAGGGTCTGGCTGCATAGTGAAATTCATTACTCTCAGATGAGATAACTCTGACTAGTGTCTTTTACACCTCTACCTCTTCTGTTCTTAAATAGTTCAGTCAGATAATTGGCTGACTATGTGATAAGAAAGAGAAGTATTTTTTGTAGCCCTGGAACCAACAGATAGAGTGCAATTAATTTAACACTCCACCTACCCGTTATGGGCAAATTATTGTCTACAAGTATTATATTATAGTCAGGTGTGTCAGGTTTGGCACCCTTATTTACTACCCTTATGGTACTCTCATATCGTTGCCCTACAATATGACATTATTGTGTTCTTTAATTTTTTCAAAAATTAAATACAGGATACATATCTAAAAATTTATATGATTTTTGTATAGAAAGTTATGTAGACCTTCCAAAATTCAATGAAATTGTACCATTTTTTAAGAAACAGATTTTATAAACATTGATTTTTAATTTATTTTCAGTTATTTCTCCTATACTACTGGTGATTAATTCTTACGTTAATAAAATTCATGTTTCTTGTGCTATTGGTTTTATTTGCAGTCATGATTTGGTTTCCAACGAGTAAAGCTATGTGAGAATTTTAAGTTCAGTGAAATACAGTGAACAGGGGGTTGCTAGTTCATTATGAATGCCTATGATCAATTATAGCTTGTTATTATATTTGACAGGTAACATAAACTGCCCCAAACCCTCACTAATAGAAAAAGGTTCTTAAATAACAATGTACTAGGCAAAATGTAGACTTTATTGTTAAAATATATCAATTTTTTAAAAAAACATAATTCATATTTTATACTTCTAGGACGACAAGATTAAGCAGAAAAGAAACAATCTAATTTAGTAGATTTAACTTCTGGGGGTTTTACTGAAGAAGCAGATTTTTACAAAAAATATCTGTTATTCTTTACAAAACCATATAAAAATTTTATACATGGAAAAAATAGAGAAAACAATACTCTAAGTAACTCATAATATACCATAATAAATATATTTCATTGTAAAAAAACTTTTTAATTTTTTCGCTGACCTGTTACAGATGCTATAGTACTCGTTCCACCGAAACACACCAATAAAAATTAACGTATTTTTATAATAGAATAAATGAAATAATTAATATTATGATTCAAATATGAAATGTACGTGTACTAGGTAATAAACAGTTTTTTTTTTATTAAAGCAACTTCTTTAAAAAGTTTGTTCGACATTTAATAAAGAATACTTTAAATTCCCATTGGTAAATAAATAACTTTAATAAATAGGAATACTTTTTTCTAACCCCTAATGTGTGTACGTTGCAATCTGTTCAATTTAAGAACAATAAGCAACCCCATGACCCAATGAGATGGAATGAAATGTATGACGTGTACGTCTTGTACAGACTCAGGTCGGCCATTCCTCAGAATGTATGGTTAATAGAACCCAAACATCAAAGTATACCGGTAACAACTATCTAGTATTCAAATTTGTATAAAAGTAACAACTTTTACTAAGATTTTAACCAAGAACGTTCACCTCCGTACATCAGCTGTTAAACAGCTGACTCGCGGCAACGACTTTACCACTAGACCAATCGTGTGAGTTAATAGGAATAATGAACTTAAAACATGAGTGATGAGGGTTAAAAAAACAAAAGAAAATAAACGTGAATTTTAGGACGTCTTACAAATTTAATTAACCATACCAAAGCTGGTAGCAGATTTATAGTTTAAATTAAAAACTTACCCATAGATATTACTGCTAGGTTGATATTTTTCCCAACTGACTGAGGGCTCAGGATAACCTGTTGCTCTACAATCTAATCGTAACTTTTGACCAGGAGTTACAGTGATTATTGGTCCACGTGGTGTTACTTGTATTCTAGGCAATGTATGAACCTCAATGGTTGCAATAGCTGATGCCTTTCCAACATCATTCTCTACTGAACAAATATACTGTCCTTTGTCAGCAACTGATACCGATGTCAACCTGAAACATTGATTGAATGTTTTTGTTATACCAGAATTAAAATATTTAATTAATCGTATTAAAGTAGTTAAAATATCTAAAACATAAAAACACACTATTCACATATCAGAGTAAGAAGTTCTTGATCTGGAAATGTATCACTCAAATGTAAGAGTTATATTTTTATTGATGTCATGTAAAGTATTTTTTTTTACTAACAGTTACTTAATTTTAAGTAGCCCTCATAAAAAAAATTGTATATATTGTCATCAACAGCCCCACCATTATCAGCACTGCAGATAGTCCCAGAACCTGCCGCAGGGAGCGCTAATGATGCACAGCCAGCAGTGTCTCCCCTCAACCATGCAGTTGACTCGCCATACGGTATTTAAGCAGCCGCACTGAACTGCGAGAGAGACTCACGATTCAGCTCCCAGTCGAGGAAGAAGAGCCCAGCCGAGACCGAACGCACCATCCCTGATTGATGCTACATTCCCACAGTGGTCAGCCTTTGCCTACCTGGCCGCTGAAGGAAGCCCATGCGTGCCTAATGGCACCACGGTGAAGACTGAGTTCAGCATGGGACCGGAGAGAGCCACTTCGGCCGAGCTATTGGCTAATTACTATTAACATCAACAAAGATGTTTCTTTAAAGATTTCAAAACAAAAAACAGTTTCTTTTTGGTCAAATTATCATACGGTAAAAATAACAGCCATGAAATATTTTAAGAATATTCAATAAACAATTTTATAAAGAAAAGAACCTAAAAAAAGGAAAATTTCTTAATTCAATTTTTGAAACTAAAGTGTAGTGTCACTGGATGGCGACATTAAGTGGCGAGTTGAAACCTTTGCATTTTGGTGGCCCTGAAAAGGGCTGTTTAAGCGGTGGTCGTCTTGATGGGAAGCTTCAGTCGTAGTAGTCGTGGCGGTCGAGGAGCTGGGCGACACGGCGTGTCGTTGTCCAGCGAAGACATCATCTTATTCCCTCGTAGTAGTGCATCGTTGGCTGCTTTGTTGGATCTGGTGGGTGTAAGGCTTGGTCAAGGGACCGCTGTGGGCATCGCTTACGTCAGCGAGCGATGACGGTCCGGTCAACAGCTTATGGTGACAGGTCGGCGAGGGGAAGCATCATCTTCTCTCTTGCGGCGTCGTTGATTAGTCTTCCCAGGAGTCCTGAAGCCGTGTGCCGTGGAGGACGTCCTGTCTGCTGTTTGGATCGAAATTGAATCTCTCGGCTCAGTGTAGCACTCATTATATGGTTTCCGAGAGCGCTGTGTTAGAGGGCGGTTATTGATCTTGGCTATGATGACAAAGGCCTCTGTTGGTACGCCGCCACAAGCCTACCATGCCTCTCGGAACTATTGGCACCTCCCTCTGTCGCTACGTTGGACGGTTTGATAGCCGGCAGCACAGTACTTAAATAAAGGGGGCGATGGTGACAATTCCCCCCCCCCCCCAATAAGTACTGTGCTACCGGGTGAAATTCAGTGGCTGCAGGCAAGAACTAAGCAATCCAGCCTCGTCATGCTGCAGGCAGTTGTGTTGTGTTGGGCACCATTTTTTCTATTATCTCAGGTGCTAGTCGATATGAAAATCCTTTTCACATCCTTGCCCCACGTTCGGGCACCACTAAATATCGCCATCCAGTGACAGTAGATACACTTTTAAAACTGTAAAAACTTTTGTAAAACTGTTTAATAATGTAAGAGATAAAAATAAGAAACTATTGATAAATTGTTTAAAAAATTCAAAATTATTTATTTAAATTACCTTAAAACACCACCGTTCAGCAGTTCTGCATTTTGTGGTAAAGCTAGATCATTAGCTTTCGACCAACGTAAAGTAGGATTTGGAATTCCAGCTTTAATTATACATTGAAACATCACACTATTTCCTTCTGTTACTGTCTGAAGGCTATGTGGGTACAACTCAACTTGAGGAGCTTCTCGTGCTGTAACAAGAATTTTTTACATATCAACAAAATAATCAAAACAATATTTTACAGTAAACAAATATATTAGCAATGCCGGAATAGCATTGCTGTGGGCGGTGCTTGTGTAATACGCATTTCTGCCGCACAGACGTGTATAGCGCAACTCATTACGAGTTCAGTGCAGTGATTGCAACTCATGGCAAGTTCAATATTCATCTGAAGCGATTGTTTTTGCTAGCGCTGTTTTGTTCTTGTTTCGTTTTTTTTATAATAGCAAGTTTAAGTGTAGCTGTGAAATTTTGTTTTCTACTCGATAAAAGTGCTGCTGAAACTGTTTTAAAGTCGAAAACAGCTTACAAAGATGACGCTATGGGAAAATCTCAAGTATACGAGTGATTTTCTCGGTTTTGAAATGGCGACATGTCGATTGATGACAAACCTTGTTCTGGACGTCCATCAACTGCCCCAATCGACGAATATGTTTAAAACATTAGAGAGCATGTTCTCAGACTGTAGACTGACAAGTTGGAAGTTTTAAGAAGATTGTGCAACAGTGTTTGTCAAAATTTGTCCAATTTGTGGCAGACAGGAGACTAGTTCTTCCACCACGACAATGCACCTGCACATACAGCCATCTAAGTGAAAGATTTTTTTGACTAAAAATTGCATGGTTCCGCTGCCCCATGCACCTTACTTGTCTGACCTGGGTCTGTGCAACTTTTTCTTATTTCCATGCATGAAAAGGGACATTAAAGGTCACCAATTTGACAACATTGAAGCGGTCAAGAAAAAAATGAGGGAGGAGCTGTCAGCCATTTCTAAAGATGACTACAAAAAATGTTTCAAACGGTGGAAGCACCGGCGGGATAAATGTAATAGTTGTAATAGAGAGTATTTTGTAGGGGATAAGGTTGTTTTGTAAAAAATTGAAAATAAATGGCTTTTGAAAAATAATTCAAATTTCTTTTGGGTACCCCCTCGTAAGGTGTGATGAGAATAACATGAACATATTGGATCGATGTTATTTTGTTGATTAGTACGCCAGACACTACAGTTCAACAGGGCAAATCTTTGTCAAAAGAGTTGTTGTTAGAGGCACACTCAACATGTGCCTCTAACATGTGAGGCACATGTGGCCTCAAGTGAGCCTCACTTGAATCGATAAACTGCAACCAAAGGCTAGGATAATAAACAGACTGTACACTTAAAGTGAGACAGGTGGTAGCAGTATTATTCCAGTTGAATGGTGGGGGCAGGTTTGCAAGCCATATGAAATGGCACTATCTATAAAATAATATAATTTCTATAAAATTTTTGTTTTCTTGTATTAATCTAACTGAGAAAATCTTTCATTTTTATTTTATAAATCTTTTTAATATCATTAACATTCTAACCACATTTAAACCTTTTGTATCTAAAACAACCTGAGACTATTTACCACTAGACTAAACAGCTAATAAACGAGATCAGTTTGTATTAATATCTTTAAACTGGAAGGAAATACAATATTGCACAAATAAATAAATAAAGTAAGAAAATATATCTTTAGGAAACTTACGCTCAACTTCTACTTTAGCTGCACCTTGAGCAGTTCCACCGGCATTCTCAGCTTGACATATATAAACACCTCTGTCAGCAACTCTGGCATTTAAAATTTTCAGAATATTTCCAGTAACCTGAAAAAATTGTACTTCATTAAAGTTAATTTTTACCATAACAGGCAGGTGGAGTTAAATTATTTCCACTTGATCTTCTAGTTCCAGGGCTATAAAAAAAAGTTCTGTTTCTTATCACATGGCCAGTGAATTATATGACTGAAGCATTCAGAACAGAGGAGGTAGAGGTGTAAAATACACCAGTCGGAGTTATCTCCTCTGAGAGTAATGAATTTCATTATACAGCCAGTGAATGAAGTGAAGGTGTCAATTACAGGGTGGAAAGTAGATGCTTTTCAGAAGGCCTGACATGCTAATAAGCATACTTTACCACTCAGTAAGGAAGGTAGTGGTAAACCACCTCGCTCCTCGTTTTACTTAGTAAAACCTCTAAAAGTTCAAACCAGCCTTTCGGCTGATGACTTAAGCAATACACAAAGTTAATTACAAGTGTTTTAGATAAACTGAATTTAATAATTAACTGTATATTATAACCCAACAGGATAAAAAAATAATGAAAGTAGGAAGAACAACACATAATAAAATATTAAATCTGTTTTATAAATTTTTAAAAACTGGTACCTGGATGTTATCAGGTAAGTTTTCTTGCAATTTACTCCAGCGAACAATAGGTGCTGGTTCACCAGTAGCTGCACATCGAAGCTCTGCAACCATACCCTGCATAACTGTTTGACTTTCTGGTTCAATTCGTACTGATGGGGGTAACCTTGAAGAACAAAAAAGAAAAATTAATTAATATCAAGCAAACCATTTAAAAACCATGTTGTTTCAGGAAACACTGCACTTAAGATATATTCTTCCTAAGAATAAAAACTTTTTTACTAACCAACCATTCTCTTAATTTCTTTTTAATGGACCCATCATACTATCTATATGCTTAATTTTGTTGAGGAGTCATTAAAAAATTAGTTCTAAATGTAGAAGCGTTTTAATACTAACGTTTAGAATTGTATAGGAATCTCCTGTGCTTTGTGTTATAACTGTGGATAAAGTTTGTATTTGTTATCACAATCAGATGATCTGTACCAACTTTATCGCATATAGACCACGTTCTGATTTATGATCTTAGATCTATGTGTGTACGTGCACAGATCTATATCTATGCACATGCACACACACATACAATTTTTATTTTAACTCTTCTGCACCGCTCCGCATTTGGTGCTACTATTAAACTGTAAATGTCAAAACACGCTCCTGAATAAATCCATTTAGCTAAGTTCATTACTGATAAAAAATTATGAAAAAATAACAGCTGCTTCTTACTGTTTTTGTGAATATAAAAACATGAAAATCGGTTACACTTTACAGTAGCTAGAGCTCACGAAATATTCGCGCGCACGAAAATTGGTAGGTTACTATTTATAGCTGTAACATGCTATAATTGTACATAACATGTTTTGGAGAAGAGAGTTTTGTGAATAAAACCGTGTTTTTAATATGTATTTTGGGTAACAATTGCCTGAGTAGTTGCAAGTTAGAAATTTGTAATAATTTAATAAAAAACAATCAAAAAATCTGAAAAACTGGTTAAGGCCAGTAAAGGAATTAGTTAGGTTGGCAACTCCCCTGTTGCCGTATCGCTCTGTTATTGAATAAAGGCATGACAAAAATACACCAGTAACAGGATGTAGTTTGGGAAAGAGGGGGAGAAAAGATTCCATGTGTCACAGCAAAGACAGAAAAAATTTATGCACTCATAAACATCTTTATATCTCAGCCCAGCAACTGTGTAAACATTATATCTCTCTTCATTCAATAATACACATCAATACAATAGACCTACAGAAGTACCAACCCTAAAGATGAAATATTACCAAAGTTACACTATCTGAAAGATTGGTAAAGCAAAAACTTACGAGGGCAGTCCAGAAAGTCTGTCACGTTTTGCATTGTAGCCGCTAGGGGCGGAGCTATCGCGGCCATTTTGGTGCCGCGGCGTTTCTCCGTTCAGTGGCTATACAGTCGTGCTAGCGAAAGGTCTGTGTCGCTCTTTGTTATTTTTCAACAGCAATTTAAAATGTGTGCCGCAATTCAAAATCCCGCCGGTAGTGAAGTACGGTTGGTAATACAGTTTTTGTTGGATAAAAACAATAAACCAACTGAGATTTATCGCCAAATCTGTGAAGTTTATGGGAATGATGTTTACACTGAAAGTGGAGTACGGCGTTTGTGCATTCAGTTCAAAAATGGCCGAACTAATGTTCACGAGGAAGAACGAAGTGGACGGCCAAGCCTCATGACTGATGACATTGTGAATAAAGTCAATGAGAAGATTAGAGAAGACCGTCGATTCACCATAAGAGAGCTATCGCTTTTTTTCCCACAAATTTCAAAAAGTTTATTGCACGAAATTGTTACAGAAAAATTAGGTTTTTCCGTGGAGCTGGAGGAGGGTGTGACTAACTGGTTAAAATCACAGGCGGTAGACTTTTATGACGCCGGCATTTCAAAATTAGTTCACCGCTATGATAAGTGTCTTAATTTGTTTGGCGAGTATGTAGAAAAATAGCATTTTAGTTGCATTTTCAAATGTATATAATAAAATTTTTTTCTTGTTCTTAGTTTTTCTTTTATTTATCAAAACGTGACAGACTTTCTGGACTGCCCTCGTATTTTTGGAACTTCACCCGCCTCATAGCAACAAGCACTATCAATAGTAAATACAAATGATGTTTTATATCAAATTTGACTAGGTTTCAGTGCGCATATTTTGAGATATCCTACCCCTTGATAGCTTTATAAATACGATCGCTAAGACCGCTTGAAGCATGCAATTACCCGGACCTCGAATATGCGGTTCCCGACGCAGAAGGGTTAATTACAATCACAGACCAATAGGTAAAAACATGATTATTGGGCTTAGGGAATCTAAAAACGGGTGATCAGGGTGAAAACTCTATTGGTTTAAAAATCACCATGAAAACATAACTTTTATTACCTATGCTTTATAAATGGCAAGAGAAAGTAAAAATATGGTTGTATGTTATAAAATTCACTTAAAAATAAATTTGTACTTCAATCTAATGAACATTATATACATTTTATAAATATTTTATGTAATTTACCTGTATGACTGCACAGTAATTCTACCATAGGCATCTAAATGATAACCAGATGAGGTTTTGGCACTGCAAATATACAGCCCTGAATCTGAAGGTGAAGCATCATAGATAGTTAAAATGCCATCTTCATTAGTAGCTGTTGGTTGTAATGGTTGGTTACTTGTCCGTGACCAGCTGACCCTATTTATTAAACGAGAAAAATCAACAAATTAAAAATTGTACTATATAAAAATAAATTAAATATATCGATCACTTCTACAATATTTAATAAAGTATTATGTACATATTCTTATCCACAAAAATTTATCTTGTGTATCATTTGACATATCAGAGTAGTACTGAAATTTAAATATGTAGGAGAAATTCTTCTTCTTGGAATTCCCTCTTATAATGGAGGTTGGTTATCATAAGGGCAATGTCGACACTGGACATCGCTGCTCTGAATAGATTTAACGCTGTACCAATCTCTTAAGTTCTTCATCCACAAGGTTTGTCATCTTCCCGGATTTATTTTTCGTGATATTTTACCCTGAACAATCAATTGGAGTAGGCTTTATCTCCTTCTTCTTCTTCTTCTGCCTTTCAAGGATTAGGTATCTCTGCCTATTCTGAACCTCTCAAATCTGTTCATCTCTTTCTCGGGCATCGTTGTCCTCTCTTTCCCTCCAGTTTATAGCCTAGTGTTTGCTAACTATCCTAACCTCTGTTATTCTACTCACATGCCCCAACTACTGCCTTGTGTTCTAAGATACCCTGTCATTGATAGAGAAGATGTTGAGTTCTTTCCTGAAGATGGTCAATGGCTCCAAAGGTGGATATGCAAGATATTTCTAATGGCAGAGGAGGCGGAAGAGCCTAGAGCAGCATCTCGAAGGAACTGTCCTGCAGGTTCATAAGCAGTGAAGTGGCAAACCCACTAATGAGCTTAATCTGCGCAGCGCTCGTAATGCAGCCCGAGGATTTTTTCTAACTACTGGCAAACCTCATGATTCCTCAGATGATGAACCGGGATTTACAGATTCAGGCAGGCTTTCTCATCATCCTAATATAGCATGACTGAAATTGAGTTATGAGAAATTATAACAACAAATATAATAGAAATTTTCGGTATAAAAAACGTAGTTAAGCAAATGGAAATTGCCTATAATCTTACAAAAGCTATTTATAATACAAAACTTGATATCTAAAAGTTCAAAATTAAGATATTATATACAGTAGTTTAATATGAAGCACTTAATGGTGAAGAAAGTTTACAAACATTTTCAGAGAAAATAGATAAGTCAAAAAAAAACATTTGAGTAAAATTCATAGGGCTGAAGTATGAAAATGGAGTGTATAAATTAAGAAACAAAATGAATATAAAACCACATGAAAACTCTTTCCACAATTCATTACTTTATAAATAGACATTTATGAATAAAAATATGGAATTGTTACCAACTGTTGCAACAGGTCTGCATATCAGTATCAGTTTCACAGTGAATCTTTTATACTTATAAAACTGGTTCAAAGAAATTTGTGTGATTACTTACATTTATTTTCACCCTACAGTGAACTAAATTTTAGCTGCCTTTGTTGATTTTATGCCTAGTTTGTAAAATTATCAAGCTGACTTGTTACCAACAAAATTTTTAATGATTGCCAGTTTCCACCACATTATATTACACAACAGTTATACAGGAACAAATAATCAAATACTGCTAAAATTAAAAAGCTAGCAAGAAATGTCTCTTTGTAAAAGTTAAGGATATTGTACACTCTCTGTCCACATTATATGTATTACATAATGCAAATGAATCTAAAATGAACCAAAAATGTAAAGATGGTAAAAAAACTTACACATAATCAGGAGATGGTGGGCTACAACGGATACGAATTATTTCTCCTGGGGAACCAATAGCTTCTTGAGGTTCTACAGTTAAGTTATTTCCAATGGGAGAGGCTGTTGACAATTCTAAAACAAAACAAAAAAAGACAATAAGGAACATATTTTTAAATTCTGGTAAACTTTCTGCCCAATAAATACACTATGTGGAATTCATTTAAGAAAGTAAAATTATACAGAAAATTTACAGCAACAAAGTAATGTTATAGAGATGATAAATAGTAACAGTGAATGAAGTTTATTGCAAAGTGTCAGAAAAATGCCCTTTGTTACCAATATTGTTCAATTTGAATATTGGTGCCATCTTTGTTGAATGGAATAATTGTAAGCAACAAAAAATTCTTGTAAGTTTAACTCCTTTAAAAATTTTGGCTTTCGTTGATGATTCAGTGTTTGTGGAGTTTGAGTATGATTTGCAGACGTCATTCAATAAAACCTCCTAATTTCTTAAGAGAAGACTAAGTTGTTGGACTAAATAAGATGAACTGAAAATAAAAATTAGTAAAAGCCATAATGAAATTTTTGAAGTAAATAACAAAAACACTGAATTAAGAGTTTTGATGGTGCTACTATTCTGGTGGTGACATTGTGTAATTCAATTTATTTTGAAGAGATATTATAGTGGTGGGGGAATGGTATATACAAGTGCATATTACATAATTCATAAATAACACTGATACAAACATCGCGAAATAAGACAATATGTGTCAATATAATTGAGAAATTGATTGTTAAAAATAAATTAGTATTGTCATGCGAATAATTAGCAAGGATCGGCTAGAACACATTTTTTATTACTGACTAATGTCAGTATCAGGAGAATTCTTGCTATTTTCAGCATTTCATATCTAGTTGACAATTTAATATCAGCTAATTTTCAACTAATTGGCACTTGGAAAACGAATCCACTTATGATTGTTGTGTTAATAGACATTGTTCTGTGATAAAAATAAACCTTACCTCTGACATACAAGACAACGGTTTCAGCTCGAGTGCCCTCACTGTTAGTAGCAATACATTGGTAAGTAGACTGATCAGTTGATCTAACCGAGGGAATGTAAAATACACCATCAACAAAACTGGACTGCAAACAGAAATTACATGTTTTAAAATTCATTGATAATGTACAAATTAAATTTTTAATTATAGTTTTCACCCAGATAGAAGCACTTAAGTAATTTTATGCCAATTAGGTTTTTGAGATATGAAGTTAGCTTGATGGTGGCTCTTTCGCTCCGATATCTGCTTCATATTTGTTGATCTGGCAACCCTCAGTTTCTCTGTTATGATGATTTTGGGTTGTTTACTTTTCTTGAAAGGGAGCTGGATTAGTTTATTTTCTTTTCATTTTTGGATCATATCTTCAGTTATGTTTAAGTCCTTCAAATCAGACTTTATTTCATAAATATTATTGTTATTTCACCAAGAAGTTTGCAGAGGTGGCCATAGAAGGAGACTCTTTTTTCCCATTGTGTTGATTATCGACTCATTTTCCTTGTAAGCTATGTTGTTGTGGATAATCCACCATTTGCCATGAACTTGGTGTTTGAAATTAATAACTGTTCTGAAAATCCTTTTGTCTATTTTTTTTTATTAATTTAGTTTATTTAAAGTTGCATCAGCAGTTTGGTTATTAGCGACTACGGTTGGTTATGCAACCGGAACAGTGGGTTTTACTTGTAAAAATTTTCAGGCCCTAGCTGGAAATCTAACCCAGAACCTCCGTGTTGTAGGCTAGCGTGCTAACACTATGCTATGGAGGCGGCCTTTTTGAGTTTTTCAGTAGTTGATTAAATATTCAGTTTGAAAACAGTTTCACTTACTATATGGCTTCTGGTTAAATTACTGAGTTGTAGTGTCATATTTTAGAATTGATTGAGAGGGACTTTGTTTTTTATCTGGGCTAGGTGACTCTTTGGGCCTGCTTAAGTTTGATAACACAGTTCTCAATAGATGGGTTATCATTAGGGTTTCATGAGCTTATTTCACCAAGAAATTAAAATTTTTGAGTGTTTTTGCATATGATATCTGGAGTCCAATTTTTGCTGCTATTTCTTGAAGGGTTTCAATTTGGTTAGTGGTCTCTTCTAGTCTGTTGGACAACAATGCTAGAACATCTGCGTATGCAAGACAGTTCACTCTGATAATTCTTCCAATTGTGAACTTGGTAGGTAACTCTTATTCCATTCTCTCATGATCTTTTCAAGGGCGCAGTTGAAAAGTAGCGGGGATAATCTGCCTCCTTGGCGCAGTCCAGTTCCTGATCTTGAATTCCTCTGAAAGTTCTCCTTTGAATTTCACATTAGATTTAATGTTCGTTAGGGTGGTTATAAGTAGGTAGACTAATTTTTTATGAAGGCCCAACTCCTCTAAAATTTTCAGCACAGAGTCATGATGGACGGAAAGGGAGTACAGGATGTATCAAGAAATTGTACATTGGAGATATTCTGTAGGTTCCTCATAGTTTAGAAAGTTCTTGAAGTAATCAGCCAATATTTTAACATT
The DNA here is from genome assembly GCA_035578175.1 of Catonia carolina. Lineage (NCBI taxonomy): Eukaryota > Metazoa > Arthropoda > Insecta > Hemiptera > Achilidae > Catonia > Catonia carolina. The sequence goes on from JAQMRL010000002.1 coordinate 52,235,526, forward strand.
GCCCTGATTATTATCTTTTAGCACCACGGTAAGTGGGGGATATTTAGAAAGATGTTTTTTAAAGGTTCTGTAATAGTTTCTTTTGTTATATTGTTAAAAGGCCTCTTTTATTAATGGTATTACTTGTTTATGGTCGTTTTTTTAAATTCTTCTTATTTCTTTGGAAGCTTCGTGTCGAGCTTTGGATAATTCTTCTTGGAATTGTTTGGTTTTTGTAGTTGATTATTTAGCCAATAACAATGTAGTGGACAATTCATTAAAAAATACATAAAACAGAAGTTTTATTAGCAATATTTAAATAAAATAAGAATTTATACCACTGAAGGAAATAGGGAAAAATATATCAGTTGATTCACTAGAACACATGGAGGCCAGGTAAGATAATGTGGTTATGTTTACAGATGATGACTGAAAAAGTATTAGATTGGAATCTGACTACGAGGAGGAGTAAAGATGGAAAAGGAGGAGAAGAAGAGATATAGGAATCATGGAGTAAACTGGTGTGATGAGATAATGATTAAGAAGACTATAAAAGAAGAATGAAGATATAAAATCTGATGGAATTTTAGATCAAAGAAGGAAAAGTTAGAAAACATAATAAAGAAAAGAATTATGAATCGTTTAATGTTGTATAAAAGGAATTACATGATCAATGATCAGCCATAACTTAGCAACAAAAAATATACATGAGTGGCAAGTTTTAATAAAATACTACTTACTTGAGGATTCAATTGATTTCTCTGAACATCAACCCACTGAAGAGTAGGAGTGGGAATTCCTTTAGCATTGCATTCAAATCTAACTGGTTCTCCTTCAGTAACTTCTTGAGATTTAGGATGAACACTTACTTGTGGCAGTGCAACTGAGTGATCTGAAAAAAATAAATATATTTTTCCGATATCAGGAATAGATACATACTAAGTAACAACTTATTTTTAATCATAATATTATAAAAGTAAATACAGGGTCATAAAAGAAAATTCATTAGTTTTACGATACTTTAACTTAAAATTATGGATTGATTAGCATTTACTAATGCTGATCATATAACAAAACTGAAAACATTTCTGTAAATGAAACCGTTATATTATAAACAGATACTTCTAATGAAGTAAGTATGATGCTCAGTCGCAGCATACTGATATTTAACAATATGGATGATATTTAACAGTCTCCTTTCTTTTAAAGTGTCTTGCTCTTGTTTCCTGCAGCAGGAGAGTTGACAAAATTTTTTTTAAATTTCTATAAACTGTATTCTTTGTTACTTGTATTTAAAATAAACATTCAGATTTCTATAAACACAGTTTTTCAAAAAATATTATCTATAATAACGGCAACTCAATGTACTGTGTATTAAAATGTTACTAAATTCTATTTGTTAAGCTTAAAAACTGCCCATAACAGACAGGTGGAGTGTCAAATTTTTTACACTCAATCTGTTCATTGCAGGGCTAAAATAAATAGTTCTATTTCTTAACACATGGTCAGCCAATTAAATGACTGAATCATTTATAAACAGAAGAGGTAGAGGTGTAAAAGACATTAATCAGAGTTATCTCCTCTGAAAGTAATGAATTTCATTACATAGCCAGACCCTGTGGTGAATGAAGTGAAGGTGTCATTTGCAGAGTGGAAAATATGTGCTTTTCAGAGGGCTCGGCATGCTGATAAGCATACTTTTCCACTTGGTGAGGAAGGCAACGGTAAACCACCTCACTCCTCGTTTTACTTAGTAAAACCTCTACAAGTTCAAACCAGCCTTTCGGCTGATGACCTAAACAACAACAACAACAAGCTTAAAAACTACTGAAGAAGCTGATTATCAGCTACATTACTATAAGCATTGGTATTAGCCTAAACAGTATAAAGAAATAATTAACTGTATTTTAAATTTGAAGCATCTAATCTAATAACTAAATGCTATAAAATATCAAATAAACAGCAGTAAAATTCATTGGAAGATTTAGGAATTTTGTCAATATAGGGCAAATTTTCTCCGCATTAGAAAACCCCACAAACAATACAGTAAACTCTCCGTATTTGTGGGGGTTAGATTTCGAAAATTCATCACGAATACGAAATACATACAAAAACCACGAACACAGAAATTGAATTAAATATTAATTTTTAAATAATTTAATTCAAGGAATGCCTATAGGAGGAATGTACCTACTATTTTTATATGTAAATATCAATACAGTGTGTTATTTATATAAACATGGATAATTTCCAACAAAAATTTTGTGCAATGTTGGGCAAGCACCCGTTACTATCACCCTCACCCTCTTCCATATCAGATGTTGTTAGTATTAATTTGTTCTTCTAATTCCTGATCAGCAAGCTCATCTTGTTGTGAGTTCACTAACCGAATAACATCAGTCATTACTAATTGAATTCATCCCTGCCGATATTGGCAACTTCAATTACGTTTTCAGAGATTTTTGCAATTATACTTCCGGTTTTGTTAATACTCAAATCAGTAACATCAAATGGCCTTTTCCAACAAGAAATCAATTTAGCCTGCTTCAGATCATCAAGAGAAGATTTTATGCATGAAATACAATCAGTTATGTTAAATTGTTTCCAACACTTGACAAGATCTAGCTCAGCATCTGCATCCTTAGCGTCTAAAATTATTTAGAATGTATACCTTACATAGTACAGTTTGAATGCTTGAATTTTTCTTTCATTCCGCATTTTATTTCATTGAATTTTTTTTCATTTGGAACAAACCATGAATATTGAATTTAGCTCACCGCAAACACCGAAAATTATTACAAAATATGGAACCACGAATACGAAGAGTTGACTATACAAAGTTAAAAAAACTGTCATTCAAAGAAATCAGTGTATGACAACTTTTTAAAATTAGTAAAAACTACTTTTCTTAAATAGCGCTCTGGGTAGCTCTATTGAGCAATCAGACTCTAACAGGTCAAGTCATAAATCTTATAATGATTAGATTCGTAAATCTAATAATGATAAAACAGTAACAAATTTAAGCATATCATCTACATATGTGTGTCAAAATGTCTAAATAAGGAAAATAAATTAAATTAAATATTTTTATAGCGTTAGTTAACATTATACTGTAAAGCAAAGTGTATAAATTTATTTTCTATATGCTATTCCTAAGATAACGGCAACAATTAGAACATATGTATAAAAAAAAAAAACATAAACACTTAAAAGATTTTGTTACATGAAAATCAAATTTGAACAATTATATTTAAACAGCAGACTTTCTCTTATTTGATCTTCATTCAATGGATGTGTTAAACAAATCTGAATAAACAATTAATTTTACTAGACACTAATAATTGCCTGTATGTAAAATGTTATCACCTTCTGTACCACTACCACAACTTATTTTTATGTATTAAATAATAACATCATTATTGAAATAGTTTTTTTGTTAAAATCCATTTTGTTTAAAGTGTAAAATTATTTTTTTTTACTTTATTTAAAGTTGCATCAACTGCTTGGTCATTAGCGACTATGGTGGATTATGAATCTAAAACAGTAGGTTTTGACTTGTGACAATTTCCCGACCCTAGCCAGGAATTAAACTCGGGACCTATGCGTGGTAGGCTAGCGCGCTACTACTACGCTATGAAGGCGGCCAAAGTGTACAATTAGTCATATTATGTTCACATTTAATATAGCTAACTGAGTCAACTAATTTAAAATGTTCCTCAAATTACTTTAACAGTAAATTTCAAGAAATTTGTTCAAATTTTATTGTTTTCTTTTTTACTTTTTTAACCAAGTAACAGGTTTTCTATGATCATATAAGAGAAAGCCTTGTATACAATTATAGTAAATAGCTCTTGATACCTTTCATGTTCACATTCATTGTGGCATGTCCTTCAGATTGGAAGCAGAAAATGAATAAAGTTTAATAAGTTAATAATAATGAAAAATAATATATTTTTAAGCATGGAATGACAAATATAACTTTTAAGTAACTTAACAGACTATATTGTACAAGTATTATAGGCTACAATTTTAAAATATACATTTCTTCAAATCATTAATGCAGTATATTTAAAACACAACAATCCTTTAAAATTTATTTAAAAAAATTGGAACTGAAGTAAAAAAATAGAAAATTTATAATCAAATGACCTCCCACCCCAAAAAAGTACTCATGTGATAGTTACCAAGTAGAAACAGTAATTAGCAGTTTTCAAAAATGTAAAGTTAAGAATGACAATATTAAAAAAAACTACAAATCTATCTGCATAACCTAAGAATGAATATTAAACATTTTTTAAACTTTTTATTTTTGTCTTGATTGCAATTAGACAATTTTACAATATTGTAGACACAGAAAAGCAAGGGAACACAAGCAATTATTGTGCCATACACGATAGCTAAATGAGCTAAATATTCATTCACTCAGAAGCTTGATATCCAGACAATATCACTTAATACTGTAGAGTTGCCCACCACTACCACTAAGCACTGACTCTAGATCAAGGTACAGTCAATAACAGTGTTACTGTCCTTGATATTTTGGTAACATTGATAATGAATTTGCCCAAGTACACTGTCAAATTTCCCAGGGTGACAAGAATATTTATTCTTTATCTGAAATTGAGGAGTTGAATGGAAAGGGAGTGTAATTGAAAAACTGAGATTTTGAGAAAATAAACGTTCCAAGTTTTTAATTACTTATAAAATATTGATTTTTTTTCAAAATACTTGAAAATTAGCTGTACTGTTATTCAGTTTTTCCTGGTTTGAACAAAATTTTAACTTTTAGAAATATATCTACAGTAAATATATAATCTATTATTAATTATATATTTTGTAACTGCCCATATTCCATTCACCAGGTCAATACTGATCTTCGTCCATTCAACAGCCAATGAATGGAAAAAGGGCATTTCTATTATGCTACATATGTGTGTATGTACTGTAAGCTTTACAGTAATAGTAACAGCCTGAATGAAATGATTTAAAACAAAAATAATTATGTATAATCTAATAAAAATGATGTAATTTTTATTATTTACGGTTTTCACGTGTTTATTTTATAATATTAAAATGTAGTTTCAATAGTAAAAAAAGCAAAACACAACCATATAATACGACAAAACGAAAGAACATCACACAGCTATGGTGCTTGAAATCAGATATCATAGCCTCAGAAAAATGAATGCCACAAAGAACAAGATATCGAAATGAAAATTTTCAGGTGTACCAAATGAACTACGGAGATTCTAAGAAAGTATTCAAACGGAAAAAGGACAGAACATGGGTTATGTCCGTATTCTATAAAGCTCCTCAATTACTCCTGATAAGACTAGGGAATTTTCTTTTAAAGATCTATCATTATTACAAAAACTACAGTTCACTATTCTCATACAACAGTTCATTTATCCTACTATCAGTACGAGATAACTGCAATACACACATTATCAATCTAAAAATTTAGACACATATTATTTCTAAGTTCACTAAATACAAACTAGTAGAAACAATAAATTTAATTAATATAACTAAGACATTCAAAACTAATTACACCAATCAAACAATTTTTTACTTCATATTTTATTCTTATAAAACTTTTCTAATAAATAAAACATAAATTTTAAATTTTGCTAAATTTGATAAAGTTGCTACAAGCCCTAAAATAAGCTACCTAAGAATTTAAGAAAAAGTAAGTAAAAAAACACAAAACAGTACTAAAGTTGAGATAATTGTTTTCACAGAAAAAAATTCCTAAATTACTATTTACAACTATATAAGCTACAGAGAAATCTTATTAATCGAGTCTCTACGAGACAGAAATTGGTATACAACAGCATTATACACGTTGCTTACCCTTGGTGCATATTTTTCCTTACCTTTGACAAGCACTAAAACTCTTTCGGTGACGTAGCTATATCCATCATTTGCCGTACAAATGTAATAACCAGAGTCACTAAGGTTGACATCTGAAATGGCCAGATTTCCTTGTCCATCATCTTCAGCTCTTCCTCTAGGAAGCTCTCCTTTGTCCTTTGACCATGTAAGTGACACAGAACGCTGAAAAAAGAGAGTGATGTATTTAAACCCAATTTAAAATTGTTTAAAATAATAATTATTTTCTGTCATCAGTCTCTTGACTGGTTTAACCCTTGAGTGCTACGTCTTGTAGTAGTGGAGAACTGGTGAAAAATTCCAGGTCAAAAGCAATCTAATGAAACTATTCCCTACAAAAATTAATTTCATCAAAACTAACACGGATATTAGCTTAATTATTTTACCGAAATTATCAGAAAACCTTACTCTATAAATAGCAAAGTTTAAAAAATTTATTCATTGATAATTTATTTAATTTACTAAAATATCTTTATTCATTTGCCCGAATTGGATGTTCATATAATATTCTTTATCCAGTAGGTTTTAAATTAAAAATATTTTTACTATCACGAGTTATTTCATTTTATAGATAATTTTGTTCTGATTAGATTGATGTATAACACAACATTATTTAAAATACTATAATTATATATAGAAACGACGAAGCCGCCATTTGACGTGTGTGTTTACAAAAACGTACACAAACTATAAATTCTTTATAAAACAGATGTAACTAAATGATAGCAAAATCTATTGACGTAAAATGAAAGTTCATATTTACATTAATAATAAAGCAAAAAATTCAATGCAATCTACTGGTGTATACGGAAGTTATAGCCAGTTATGCAACAGTTTACTGACATTCGATGTGACCAGGTCTGGCACTTTTCAGAAGACCCTCACATCCGAAAAAATCCCTGGCATTCAAAGGGTTATTGCAATTCTACAAGCTGTTCTATATTGCTCAAATCATTTCATATCTATGTACCTGTAGCACCCTATATTTTTTGTATTTGTTTTAAATATTGTAACCTTTGTCTCCCTTTACAATTCACTCCCTCAGTATTACTGTCCATTATTGATAGGCCAATACCTGGATGTCTAAAGATATATGACCCACTAACCTATTTCTTCTTCTGGTAAGATGTTTCCATACACTTCTTTTTTCAACCACTCGTCCAAGAACCTCTAAATTACTTACTTTGTCCATCCACCTAATCTTTAACATTTTCCCATAACACTACATTTCAAAAGTGTTTATCTTCTTCCTTTCTACAGCCCCTATCACCCACATTTCACTCCTGCATAATGCTACAATCCAAACATAGTGTTTTAATTATTACAGTGCCAAGAGAACTGAGAGTTCCTACCGAAAAATGTATTTCCACTACGTACTGCTTGAAAATGCCAGCCTATTTTTGTGCGATTTGTAACATTTTATTTAAATCTGTCCATAACTTGGTTATTTTTCAAGATAATTTAATAAATACCAATAATAAAAATTTAAACTTAAACATTTTTTGTGGAAATTTCTTTTCTAATTTAAGGACACAAAAAAATTATGTTAACCAACTCCACTTACATAATTTTAAAAACAATTTCATTACTATGTAAAAAGTCACCTAAACTCATTTATTTATATCATTAAAAATCAAAATACTGCGATAAAAGTTTTAAAAATCCTTTGTTTAGTTTTTTTTAATTTTGGAAAGTGGCTATGTACATTCAAGTAGCTACAGTAGAACATTCTAAATTTATAATTACATTTAAATTTTTTAATTTAAAAAATTATGTATAGCACTATAAAAACAACAATCACCAATAAAATATAAAAGCAGTAATAATATAAATAAAAAGTGAGCAAAATAAAAAGTTCTATGAATTTTTCAGTCAACGTACTAATAAAAGGACGCTGGCACTGTAAGGGTTAAGAAATTTTTCCTAATCTGTAAATCAATGTTTGTAGTCAGCAAGTCATTTTTCATTTCAAAGGCTTTTCTAGCTCGAGCAATCCTACTTTTGATATCACTTGTGCTTCTACCTTTCTTTGTTATTTTACTCCTTAGATAGCAGAATTCCCCAACTTCCTGTATGTTTTTGTTGCCTACTTATAAATTTCCCATCTCTTCTACACCACTCTTGCTGCTGCGTAACACTTTCCTTTTGTTTTTATTAACTTTCATAAAGTAATCCTTTCTAATTACTAATTATAATAAGAAAAGCAAGTTTACCCCAGGTAAGAGAGCTCTTGCAGAACATCTCACTCTAACAGTTCGACCAACAATGGTAGCTGTAGGATCACTGATTGATATAGAAATTGAAGGTGGTGCAATTGGAGATGAAGTTGATGGTCCATCAGTGGTAACAGAACCTGAAAATTCATAAATTCAACGAACATTAGAATATTTTATAAATATTATTCACGGACTATCTATAGCTTATATATTACCTAAAAATTTATAAACTGGGAGTGTATTAACAAATACTCGGATGATTAATTGATTTTGTATAATGAAAAAAATAACTTAAAATATCAATAAACAAATGAAATAACAGATCTCTTATAAAAACATCTACATATTTATGATTCCTTCCATACGTAAAGGTTTTATTACCACCTAAACTTATAATCATTCTGAATCAACATTTGAATCTCAATCAATATAATAATACTTGTAAATTCTGCAAATATGCATACCTAGTTAAAAGAAAAATTAATATGTATTTTTTCAATAATAATATTACTATTCAGTAAACAATTGGATTACTTATTTTTTATAATTTAACCCTTTCAGTGCCGAAACAATATTTAAAAGTTTGATCTTCAGTCCCGATTATTTTGAATAAGGCTGTACAAAAAGTACCAGCCCTTATTTCGAAAACTTGCAGGCGTAAGCCTGCCATTGCCGAACAAAATTTCAACGTTACAGAAAAATAAAATTTCCTGTAAAAAATTAATTTTTATTGCGTTAAAAAGAACAGAAATCGTTCTAACACTAAAAATATTCAAAATAGTTTTTTAGTTTATTTAAAGTCGCATTGACAGCTTGGTCATTAGTAACTACTGTGGATGTACCTTAACGGTTGTTTTAACGTGTTAAAATTTCCAGATGGTTACCGAGAATTGAACCCGGAACCTTTCGCTTTGTAGGCTAGCACACTAGTCACTACACCACGGAGGTGCTTTAAAAATACATGTTTCTATTAATTTTTGTTGAAAAGTTTTTTTGGAAACGTTCGGTTAACCGGACGTTGGTAATTTACGGATGCCTGGTAAACCATATGTCATAACTACATTTAAGATATCGACGTCCTATTTTCAGGACGTTGGCACTGAAAGGGTTAATACAATAACAATACTGTTGTGAGAATACAAACTGTTTGATTGGTTTATTCAATCATAGGTAATTTAAATAGAAAAATAACCAAACAATCCCATTGATTCAAGTCAAAAGATCCTGTAACAAAGCTGTTCATGGACAGATGCATTTGTTTTGGTACCTCTCATACTCCAAGTATAGTTTGCTTTTATTGTTACTAATTCATGAACTGGATAACTAAAACTATGAAAATGTTAAGTAAAGATTATTACTTTTACATAAAACTTTAAGTTTTTCAATAAAATTATTGATTTAAATAATCCTTGGAGTTGCGAATGTGACTGTCACAATGATTTTATAAAAACTTATTCCCAAATTTCAAAGCTCCGTCTTTTAAATTCCATAAACGACTCAACTAATTAAAAATGAATGAAAAAACAGAGCATTAATAAAATAATAATTAAATTTTGCATACCAATTAAATTAGTTAATTGAAAATTTCACTACACAACACCTTTCTTACATGAGAAAGAATTTACAACATATTAATGTTTTGTAATCCAAACTTAATGAGTTTTAACTGCTTGATGTTTTCTGTTCACACTTTTCTTTTTTACACATCCTTCTAAATAATAACAGTAATTGAATTGATTTAATAGTGTGCTATATGGTGAGTTACACAATAACCACTACAACTGTAGATAGCCTTACAAATTTAATTGTACAAATTAATGTGAACATTGTTTGTTTTGCATATAGAATAACACTGAAGTACCACTCTCAATGAGTTTTGATGAACTGAACAATAATTTCCCATAAATTCTACTCAGATATTTAGCAATCAAAATATTAAGTGATCAACTGTAGTGGCAACAAAAACACAATTAAATTTTAAATCTCACTACGGTATTTTACACTGCAGTAAACTCTTAATTTTGTGGATTATCTGGTATAGGTTTCAGAAACTGTAAATTGACATAAGTATGGTATAAATGAAGTGATGAGATAAAATTAAAAAAAAAAACTGGATGGAAGAAATGTATAAAAACCTTAAAAAACTGTTGTTACACTGCCATATAAATACATTTTAAAAACATAAATACTAAGTGAAAACTATAAACTGGAATTCAGGGAAGGTATATTGGTAGTAAATAATAATGATTTAGTTAAACCTTCGACTCTCTTAAAATCATCCAAACGGGGAAAGTTTTCAGAGTTTCAACAATCAGGTGGAACCCGTGAACGAGTCGGTGTCTTATGTTTATGTTATGACTAACTTAGACTCTTTTCACATGGCATGGTCACGGGCACGCTGCCAGTAGCCATGTTACCACGTTTTCTAGTAATTAGAATGAGTAACTTCAGATGGAAGTGGCAGCCACATCACCACAAAATACGGGTGTTTGGTCTGTGGCTGCTGCGTCACCATTCCTGCGATGAGTGGCGACGTTCTATATTACAGTGAATATATCTGTTCATTCGAGTCATAACATTTACCGTGGCTGGAGAAGTTATAACCTATAATTTTCGATTCGTACAGTGATATTGAAAAACAATGGAAATTGACACAGAAATGTTTATAGCAGAAGTACACTTATATACATGCTTTATAGCTCACTTGTACACTTTTAAAAAATTCTCTCTAATCTTTTCTTGTATTAGTGTAAAGATTGTAAAATATACCTTTCCTTGTTGCATCAAGTAAAAGATATCTTACCCAAATTGTTCTTTGCCTCCACCGTTTCTTACGATACCATCACAATAAAATAGCTTTTTAAATGTCCATTCCGTTCAATATCTACATAGAAACTGGGCTAGCCAGGTAGTTGCCACGCAACTAGTCACTTCCTTTTTTGGCATGGCCATGGCCACGCCATGTGAAAAGAGCCTTAGTGAGAACACCCAAGGAAAATGAAGACATGAATATAAACAACATTTTTAACCCTAGAAGCGGTAACTGTCGATCTGAGCGACAGTTGTGCTGTTGAATACATGTCGATGTCGATTTGGTCGACAGATGCACCCACTCTTATTTTCAACCAGCAGGTTGTCCAACCTAGGTTATATAACTAATCATATGAAAGTATTTCATTTGATCTATTTAATTTCACAGTTTGCCGGTAGTTTCGTTCTCTCGTTCATTTGTACGAGTCTTTGAAAGTTGTTGTTTCGTAATGTCGTGTTTCACTGTAATGGCGATCTGTTTGTTAAGATAGATGTGTTGTTGTTTCATGTTATTAGTGTGTTTTAATTCGTTTTACTGTAAATTTATTAAATATCGTGAATTATCTGTGATATTATTTTAGTATGTGTTCAGGTTGTAAATAAAACCTACGAAAATAAATGTGTACTCTGTAAATGTTGACATTGCGTAAACATAACCTAGATCTTTTCTCTACAGACCTTACCATTTTTTCACATATTATAATAACGAAAACAGATAAACTGATAATTCAAAAACGTAATTATTCTAGAAAGATTGCACTAAAAAAATGTATATTTCCATTTTTACGCATTTGTTTAGGTAAATCTGTCAAGTAGCTAATAACACAAAACATATTTTTCAAATTTGTTATTATAAATATTTCATTAGTCCTGGTTATTTGAGAAATAATATTATCAGAAAACAAAAATAACAGTCAGGTAGAGCTATCTTTTCTGTTTAATTTGGTATATAATACGTACCTGATATGTGAAATACAAAAACAATAAAAAATTGTTTTCGTAAGCATGTTTTTTTTATTAAAAATGCTTGGCACTTTAAGTTAAACCTATTACCGCTTCTAGGGTTAAGTGGTTAAAATGTGACATCAAAAACCAACATTTGAGCACTTGAATGATGAACAAATTATTAGTAAAATAAAAGAGTGGCTGGAAATCTGGAAGACTGCGAAAAAGAAGAGCCCACTGTGCAGCTGAATACGACACACAGAACTGCGCTCTTACACATCAACAGAATGCTATGTAAATTGCAATGAAAAATAAAAACATTTTTCAAAGTGAAAAGACACAGGCAATTAACAAACAATTAAAAAGTTTTAAAAAATGTCCTTTGTTTATAAATTCAATATTTGTTTTGAAATAAAGTTTATCCATTTAATTTTTACGATTTAATATTCACTCTTCTTAGGTCAATGATTGTTTTTAAAATTTCGTTGTATTTTAAACTGTATAAAATTCTATTATAAATGAAACAAGATGTCTATATGAAGGATAAACCTTTTCGTAACAACTTTTATCATAATTGGAGGATTATCTACAAATATCACACTACTCACACTGCCAGTCAATACTACCGCAGATAATCGAGAGTACTATACTTCGCTGTAATCCTCTTCATTAGTGAAAAACTTTAATTTCTAAACCAGTCGCTAACAATTTTGTCTATAAATATGGTGAAGGATCAAATATATAATAAAACATATTAAAATATAGATATACTGTTTTCCGAAACAGGTAAAAAATTAAATAAAGGCATGGTAAAAAGAATATATATTTTTTTTTAAGAAAGGTGACATGTCTGTGAACATTAAGTAGGCTACATAAACCAAATCACTAAACATACGTTTAAAATGTATAAGTTAAACATAATGCTCTGCTTTTATATAATTAGTATTCACTATAATATTTACAGAATAATATAAAATTTATAATCACTTTCCATATTATATTTCAAATTTATATTTGAAACATCGAATGCATAAAACAATTTGGTACAATAAGCAGAATTAATATTACTTCACCCCCAATGCACCTGACGAGCACAACCGTCAAGACAAAAATTTTGAAGGTTTACACATAGTGATGAACATCAATAATATAGGACCACAATTATTACCACTTACCCACAATGAATACTGGACATCACAAAAGCAATTATAAGTAATGTTATGAGACATCCAATAGAACTTGATCATGTATAAATAAATGTAATAGATAGTGAAATACATTGTGAATAATTACATAGAGTGGTTATCTGTTATTTTGTTATGAGTGATAAGTTTCTATTTTTATGTCTGAAAAATAATTATATCCTTTTATTAAAACAGTTAATACAAACTGATTTTTTTTCTTCAACTTTTACAAGTGAGCTGTCATAATTTGTTAAATATTCAATCATCTGATTTTTTAGTCTTTGATAAGAAAACTTATTACTGTACGGGAACATTTAATGGTGTTTTGCTCAAGATTATCAGACTACTTGTGACTTCACCAAGTAACTTGCTTAACGGATGTCAACTAACAACTTAATTTATTATAACTGCTTTATTTATTAAAGCAGCTGACCAATTGGAGGTGCTGGGAACAATTGGAAAACTTGACCATATCCGATTATTTTTGACATGACAAAACTAAAATAAATTTTAAGAGCTTTGCAAAAAATCTAGGTTTGTAGGAACTAGTTTAAAACATGCATTTTTGATGTTTCCATTATAATTATTATGATTTGTTATATACCTTTAATGAAAATTGTGTACACAATGTGGTTACAATGCAAATGATAAACCAACCTAATGAAAACTGATGGAACCGGTAAAGTTAATTTTGTTTTGTTATGCCATGTTTATAAATATTTGAAAAATATAAATTATTTCTATAAATATGTATAGAATTTTTTAATTTCAGGGCGAAATAATTATTAAAATAGTTAATTATTGATACCCAGGTTCCAATGGGTAATTTCCTAAAAAAAATCAAATGAAAAATTTCATGTTTTGGTAAACAAAGTTAAAGATAACAAAACTGTAGTATTCATAATTTAATTGCAGGATGCACATCACTGCTGAATTCTCTAAATAAAAATTATCTTTTTTTTTAAATATAATGAATTACTTATCATACAAGTTGAATGTTTATACAAATTATCATACAATGATATATGTTAATGTGGTATGTTTAAAAATGTTAAATGACGTTACTGATCAAATGAAACGATGATGTAAATATACAGGCATATTAATATACAAATTCAGACAACATGACACATATGTTCTTATGTTGAGATATCAATAAATGATAACCAGATATCTATGAACAAACAATGAAATGACCAAAAACAAGGACAATATTCTGCAGCCATATTTGAAGCACCCATATTTCCCAACATGAAGTCAAGCTTATTCATTTAATGAAGACAACCTGGGTTGATCATAGAAGAAAGAGATCCGACTTCAACGCCATCTGAATTTCGTACACGACAGTTGACCATCTTGTGGTTAGGTTTCATACGTAGCTGCCAAACTCTTTCAGAACCCCATGAGTATCGATGAATACTGCTTTGAAATCTTTCAGATGCTGACGTTTCAAGAAAATCCATCGGGTCAGGTGATCCAACTAATGTCTCATCAAACTCTATCCTTAGTTTTTCGGAACTGTGATAACTACAGTTGAAACTGACATATGTTCCAACAGGTGCAACAACTCTTTCTGGAGATAACTCCATCATCAGGCCCGCTAAATTTCAAGAAACACTTACTTTTTTTCTTATACAAACTGTCAAATTTTTTCTAGAAGTAGTACGCATATTAAAAAAAAAACATGACAATTTTTATATTAAAAAATTTTTTTAAACCATTCTTAATGTGCTAACATAAAACTTTATAGAATAAATATAATAACTTTATTAACTATTAAGTTGGAGTTAGTGAGCCACCACTACTCCAGTTTAAATAGAATTAAATTCTTTATCATCTTCAGACAGAGACTTATATCAATATACTAAGACATAAGTATAATGGAGACAAACAATGCTGGTTAAACAGTTATGCTCCAATTTTCAAAAGAAAAGATAAGAGATATGAAAGATTTCTATGAATTTTAAGTTAAAAACACAAGTAAAAGAATACTTCATTTAGTTACTAAGACATTAGTAAACAAAGAGACTTACACATTTGTGCAATTGTGTGATTTTAAGTGTTTAAGTAAAAGTCTTCTGAAACATTAAAAATAATCTCAAGAAGTCAAAACAAAATAGTACTATAAATTTAAAGTTATAATTTAACTGTGTGTAAGCACATGGCAAGCATGACAATAACTTTAATTAAATTAATTAATTGCAAAACCTATTAAATTGCAAAGTTTTGAAAATAGAAAAATCATATCTTGGTAGCAAAATTTATAATTATATAATTTCAAAAATAAATAATCTGAATTAACAAAATAAACAATTCTTACCTAGACTATCACAGTATGGGCCTACGAATGAAGGTTTACAATGACAGACCACTCTTGAATCTGAACCCAATGCACAGCTTTCCTCATTTCCATTACATGGGCACTGATGGCAACGGTGATTTGTGTCTCTGTAGTAACCTGGACTGCAGAGCTGCAAAAGTAAGAAGAATCACTTACAATAATTCTTACAGGACAAGAAAACCTCACTACACCTGCAATTACTGTCACTCCAAAATCACAATACAACACATCTTTACTGACTGCACATCTCTGGAAACGTTTCGAATCACATTTAACTTGCTACGCAATTTACACGAATGTTTTAAAGATGAATACAATACATCCAGATCTATGGATTGTATAAAATTCTTGTACCTGCGTGGTTTAATTTAAAAACTGAATAGAACTTTTATCATGATTGTGAATGTTTATTTGTGAAATTGTTTGCATTTTGTTTATTTTCTTTGTTACTAATGTTAGCCACATTGTTAGTTTTTAAGTTTCTATAAGTATATTATTAATAATCTGTTGTAGAATAACATTCTAGAAGTCACTAAAACCCTGGTTGTTGATGTGACTTTAAATAAAGTATTAAAAAAAAAATTCTTACAGGTTCATAGAGTTTGTACATCAATGTGTTTCTGAGTAAAATAAAATATATTTTAGTATAATGAGTTTTAAAAAACTTTTTACATTCACCTTTTTTTACTGCTTTCATTTTTTTCCGTTAACTTACGAGCACTTTTGCGGTGGCTTCACCAGGTAATATCATATGAAGCATCTAGAAATATTGTGAAGAATGCATTTCCTTTCTCAAAGTTTGAATTAGAACTCAACTCTGTTTTTACTTTTCAGAATTGAGTCTGAATTCAAACTTTAACAAAGAAAGATACATTCTTTACAATATTTCTAGACGTTTTATATAATATTACCTGACGAAGTGGTGCGCACCATGAAAGTGCTTGTAAGGAAGTAAAAAAGGCAAGCATAGCAGTGAAAAAAGATGAATATTAAACGTTTTTTTTTAATTTATTATATTAATGTGGATTCTGCTGCTAAGATGCTAACTAATGACTTAAAAAATATATTTTTTATACTTTATTTAAAGTCACATCAACAACCTGGTTAAAAAATATATTTATTCACAAATAAAAACCTCTTAATATAATTACCTCACAAGATGTGCCACGATATCCTGGAGGACACCTACACAGTTCAACATGAGTAGCAACAGATTGGCCAGTCCTTTGTGGAACCTTTTAAAAGAGAAAGAATAAATGTCAATTTAAAAAAAATATTCTATAAAAATATTTAGTTCATTTACTTTATTGTAAACATGTGATAAATCATAATTACAGTTCATTTTAAGATACCTGAAAGTTTTTTAAATTTAGTAAAACATCAAGGATCTTGTGGAGAAAAATCCTGAAAAGGACTATAGAAGGGAGAAATCATAAAAATGGTTTGATTCTGTTGAAAACCACCCAACATTAGACAGAAAAGTAAAGGAAGGCGACACAGAAAGATAACGATACAAAACTTTCTAAGACCAAATGAAATAATATAATAATTACAATAAAAATGAAATTTATCTTTACTTTATCTTTGGTTACCTTTTAGTTTAAAAAAAACTTACGCGTGTTTCAGAGCATATTAAACTAAAATTAAAAATTAAAATTAGAATGGTGTTTCTATTCAGTCATATAAATTCTATATGACTTTAAACTAAAAGGGAACCGAAGATAAGGTAAAGATAAATTTCATTTTTATCGTAATTTATAAATTATTAAATGGCTAGGAGGATACATTACAAAAATGTGTTGGTGAATATAAAGATTATATAAAACTGGTAAACTGATTTAATCTGAATATACGTTCAACAGATTCCTTTTTTTGTTTTACCATCTAAAACTGAAAATCATAGTGGATTACATTTCAATATGATCAATATTACAAACAAAACTGCTATGCAAAATCTTGCCATGTTGGTCTCAACAGATAAATTTTAATTTTCTGTTCAGAAAACTTTTAACATAACACAAAATTTTTCACAAAAATGATAATATATTGCTTGAGAAGCCTGTGAATCAAATTCAGGACTTAACTTAAAAAGAGCTCGTTATTACATTCTGCAGAGATCATTAAATATAAAAAACAGTTTTTCCTGTAGCAGCCTATTTATAGAGTTATGAATAATGAGTTTTATAGGGTAGTTTATCAAAGATTAGGCTACTCCGTCATATAATCATGGAATCTTCTCCGTTTTTATTCACTTTGGGTGCCTTCTCTTATTGGAGGTTGGCGATTATAACAGGTACCCTTAATTTTGACCCTGCTACTAAATGCAGCAATCCCTTGTTATTCGTGGGTGTTGTGTTTGGTGAACTTGCTGCAAATATGGAAACCAAATTTACATGGATACTTTATAGTTAAGGGTGGGGGTAAGTTAGTATTTAAACAACTTCTTAGTATACATATTAATTACAGCTATAATGCGTATTGTTTACTTACGTTCTCCTAATATAAGTACATATTATTTCAGTCATTACTGGATGAAACTTCCATTAAAACAACTTAATACAGTACACACATATTAGTTGTACAATTAAATGATACAATTCAACAAACTGTTGAAAATTATCAAAGTTGGATACGGTAGATATGACTAATTTTTTTGTTTTTGGATAACTATGACCGTAGTGAAACATTGATTATTAAATCATAAAATATTTGTAAAATAATGTGTTCTGCAGTTATACTTAGGAGATGTTTGGGGAGAACTATGTAGCCTTAAATCTTGGTGACGAATTACTAAATATATAACAAGAACATAACACATCATGTATCAAAATACGACACATAAAGGAAAATGCATTGCATTTATTAAAATTTTTAAAAAATTAGTTAAATTTACCAACCATGAATACTTGAAACCGTGAATATTGAACCCGTAAATAGTGAGGGACTACTGTACTCAAAATAGTTCCAAAAGTAATTTTATCTGTCTTGTAAGTTTTTCAATGTGTTCTTGTTTGTTTCTTTTTTACTGTTTTTCCCTGAAAAATCAACTGTACCAGATGGTACTTCTCTCCAAGCAAAACTATTGCATTATTAATGTTATAGCAAGTACAAAGAAAATTACATTATTACATTACATATTAGTACATTAATATATTGTTTGAAAATAATTTTTCAAAAAATTTAAAGAATTAACTTATAGGTACATTTTCTCAATATAATTTTACAGGTATTTAACTCACATTTATAAATTTTATTAATCGTAAATTCAACTGAACTGAAACATAAACACCAAAAAATGATTAAAACAAGTACAGACTAGTATCTAAAATAGTTTAATATTTTCGTAGAAAATCATATACTAACCGCTGTATCAAGGCTGACGTCACTAAGGAAAGTTGACGAAGTGTGAGTACTGAACGTTGCTCTAATAAGAATTGCTTCAACAGCAGATAAAACAGTCAATATATCTACACGTGAAGCAGTTCTCTGACCAAAGAGTGGATCAAGACGACGCCACTTTGAAGCCACTAATGGAATTACTCTAGTCTGTAAAAACATAAAAGGTATAATTTTAAGCAATAAATTTTACCTAAAATGACAAGATCAAGTAATAAAGTACACAATCATTTCATAAAGTGACAGATATTCAAGGAGATGATCTAGTCATATGAAATGAACAACAAATATCTCATAACTACTGATGTAACAATAAAACCAGCATTTAATGCTATACAACACAATATTGCATTCTATATTTTTTATTCACGTAAAATTTCATTTTTGTTCTATATTCATCAAAGAAGGAGAAAATGACTACAGATTTCCTTTGAAAAACTAAACACATAACGAACATCAAAACAGCCCTGCTTTACTTAATGACAATTTGGAAAAATTTGAAAAGTTGATAGCATCAAGTACCTCGGGGAGATAATAGAACCGAAGCCAAGCAAAATGGAAGCGAACAATAGCAAACAAGGAAAGATTGTTGTTGGTGCATTCTAATGAACTCAACACTTGTATAAGAAGAAAGCACTATAAAGACAAGCCAAGATCAGACATTATGATACTGTGACAAAACCTATGTGTCTGTATGCAAAGAAGTGCCTTGGAATGACCGGAAAGGCTGGTCTAAGAGAAGCAGAGAAATTATAAAGAAAAATCATTCGCAAGGTAATGGGTCCAAAGATACTAGAAGGATAATACATGCTATGAGGGAGAAAAGAATTGTAGAAGGAAAATGAACAATTAATGGAAACGACTAGAAAATGAAAACTAAAATTTTTCGGACATCTGTGCAACATATGACTAAAAATTTTTTTAAGACACTAAACAAAAGACTTACGGCGTTGGATAAAAGGTTTAAAGAAGTCAGAAAAGATATTGAGAAAATCATAATAAACTAATGAAAACTAATAGAAAACATAATGAATCGAATCAAATTCAGACAACTGAATACTGACTTTAAGGACTTCCATGAAGAGCAAAAACAGAGCACAACGTGGCCAAGAAAAAGGAGGAAAGCCTATAGTATATAAATGCAGAGAATGTGGGCTGCAAAAAGAGCTCCCAGAAACTTCTGAAGTTACCTCACGTTTAAAATTGGCCCTACAGTAAAAAGATGTAGAATTTCATTAGGTAGGATGATCTTGTCTACATATGTGGGTCACTGGATGAAATGAAGAACAAAAGGTGATGTGGTGCATACATAGAGCAGTACTGAGCTAACACTGCACTCACCCTTTAAGTTAGAATAGCATTGGCTTTGCACACGACCGAAGCTGAAGACCATCTCTAAAACTGTAGATCCAAGACCAAACTGGAAGTCAGTGTAGAGCGGACGCCAACTAAGCTTGCCGGTGTAGCTGCGCGAACAGTTCGGATTCAGTCGGTAGACTTCGTGTCTTAGTACCAAACTGCCTGTTAAATTACATGTTCTAAACGATGAAGATTATCATCTATTAGTGACGTTAAAAACATTCAATTGTAAAAAATGTATACAACAATTAATGCCTACCACATACAACATATTACAGAACAATGTTTTCAACTCAGCCGATATATAACATTGCGAGAGTGATGTGACTCTGATCACAGCTAGTACAGCACTGACCCCCACCACTCGCTGAGGCAACCGAGCGCGCAATTACCAAAATAAACCATCTGCGCACTCAAGAAAACCGGCAAGCTTATTTGGCGTCTGCTCTACTTGTATATGTTTAAAACACTTACCTACATTTAAATATTTTGCTGATTACTGATAACATTAACTTTAATACTTTACCTCAATTATGATTATTATTCAGTATTTGATACTTCACGCTTATATCTAGTGAACAGGAGTTATGGCTCATGACTGAAGTGCATGAAATGAATGGGAGGT
The DNA here is from genome assembly GCA_035578175.1 of Catonia carolina. Lineage (NCBI taxonomy): Eukaryota > Metazoa > Arthropoda > Insecta > Hemiptera > Achilidae > Catonia > Catonia carolina. Next base: position 52,256,274 of record JAQMRL010000002.1, read on the forward strand.
TACTTTATGAGAGATTAGCTATTATGTGAATCCAACCTTCACCACTGATACAATATACAACTTTAAATTTACATAAAACAGCTATGGTAAATGGTAAATACAAATCAACAGAGTTAAAAATGATATAGGTGTTCCACACGTGGTAAGGAAATATAACAAAATTATATTAGGAGGAGCTAGAATCATAAACAAGACACTGTTTTAATTCCTGCAACTAAACGTTTTTAAACCGAATTGATTGAAGTGGTTCAAAGCTAGAAATGAGTTATGTTTCTTATTTTATGTCAGTCAAACAAATGACTGAAGCACTTAGGAACAGAAGAAATAGAGTTGTAAGTTATACAGAATGCATGTTTAAATAAAAAAAATATTTAATAATTACACTGATGAACTGACAGTAACCATCTTGTGGTTACAATATTAAATCACATATTAAATTTTTAATACACCAATGCAATCTTGTGATACCATGCATTCCAGAGCAGAGAAACTGAACTGTAATAGCCAATGTGGTATTCAGCTCAAACAAAATGCTAATATAAAAAGAAATGAAATAAATAAAAACTATTATACAGAATGCATGTTTAAATAAAAACATATTTAATAATACACTGATGAATTGACAGTAACCATTTTGTGGTTACAATATTAAATCACATATTAAATTTTTAATACACCAATGCAATCTTGTGATACCATGCATTCCAGAGCAGAGAAACTGAACTGTAATAGCCAATGTGGTATTCAGCTCAAACAAAATGCTAATATAAAAAGAAATGAAATAAATAAAAACTATTGTATACATACTGTGGGTCTATCTGGTTGAAGTTCTTCTTCACTGGTCCAATATATTGAAATTCCGTTTCCAACAATAACAACATCAGTATCATGTGCAGGACTACCTCCTTGAAGACTAGAGTATAATTGGGTAAAGGTTAAATTACCGCCATATGAAGTAACCTAAACATGTAACAGAAATTTTATTATCCCTTGAAAAAGTACCTAATAGGCTGAATATAATAACAGATTCATTATGTTGGTAACTTCACAAGAAAATCTGTGAAAAAGGATATAAGAAACCATAAGAAAATGTGTTGCAATTTTTTCATTTGGTCATTCATTTTTCAGGCAGTATTTTAGAATAAATTTTATTAAAATTTTTAAACTATTTAATGTACTAATGTAAACTTCAAATAATTGAATTTAAATAATACAACTTTGTATCCACTGATAAAATAATTAATAAAAGTTAAAAATAATAATAAAATCTCTAGAAATAATTTTTAGAAGTTATAAAATCTGAAAACTAACAACTAAGTTAACAGATAAATGTTTTTTCTTTGAGGATAGACCATTGCAAGGACCAAACAAATAAAATATTACATCTGATTTTTCTATTTCTTTTTCCTGAAGTTCTTGCATGGTACAAGAAACTGAACTGAACTGTTTTTTGAGTGAAATCTTAAAACAGCTAAACTAAGCTCTTCTTTAAACGGTTTATTCTCCTCTGTAGAGTTTTCTTTTTGACTAGTAAGTAAAATGTTTTTCCTGTACTGTTTTTAACCCTGCAGCCTTTCTTTGTAATACAGAAATATTTAAGCTCCTCTTTCATCTGTAATAAAACTGCCTTAATCCTTGTACCTCCAGAGTTTAACAACAATCTGCTTCTTTAGCTTTCTTTGGTTTATTTGGACTCTATGTTTACGTAATTGTAGATGTCTTTTCCTAGTTGATTTACACATAACCAACATCTATAACACAATTCTTAGTTAAAATCAAGTATTAGAATAAGAAAGGACAACATATACCTTATCACCAGTGAAGTTCGGTGGTAGAGACCAGAATAATCTACGGGAATGTTGATTCCGGAAATCATAACCAATTTCATTTTGTGCAACATTCAAATGGAATCCATCTCTTATTACTTCGTTTCGATTACTGAAAATGAAAAAAATTAAAATGTACAGTAACATAATAATGATAATGATAATTTAAGAGTCAAAAGAGTACAAATTTAAAAATCAGGTGTGAAACACTCACACAACTTTCTCTTGCCAATGTAAATAATGACCAATACAATCTAACATTAGTAATAAAAGATTAGAAATAAACAAAAAACTAACCTCAATAAACATAACCAAATTTTAATCATGAGTGAAAGATGCAAAATGAAAATCAACCTCAGTTTGGCTTAAAAATACGGAAAATCACTCTTTTACGCTAAACTAGACTCTGTAGAGAAAAATGCTCTAAATAAAAGTTGTAGATCTTTTAATTTCCTATAAATTTGATTACAAACTTTTGTCGTAAAATGCATACTAAGGCTTAAATCTTTTAAAAAAAATCAATTTTTTTACATGTTTTCGTGAGAAAAAAACAAAATCGCTAATTACCTCAATCTCTACACCTAATCACTAAACTAAGCGTTATAAAAAAATGTTTGAAATAAATGTTGTAGGATTTTAAATTCTCTGCAACTTTTATTATATACATTTTTGCGTTAAAATGCATATTAAAGCTGCAATCTTAAAAAACAACTTTTTTATGAGAAAACAACCTCCCCAAGAATTTCAGCAGACATGGCGCCTACCCTATCTTGTAGAGCATAAAAAATGTAGTAAATAACGCGATTTTAAAAAAAATTGTAAATGCCGTTTTTCAGAAAATTGCAAAAAAGTGAAAAATTACATGAACAAACTACTACTTCCGGTTGACAGATTTTGTTGAAAATGTTCGTATCAGGTCCTCTAGTGGTATCTAACATACGAGGGGGTACCCAAAAGTATCCGGAATAGCTCTGCTGTGGGCGGAGCTTGTGCAGTACAAATTCCCGCCACTAGGCTGCTTGTAGCGCTACTCATTGCCAGTTCAATGCCATTTTGTTCATTGATCTAGCTTGTTCTGTTCTCGTGCAGTGATTGTTCTCGCTAGTGCTGTTTTGTGCTCGTGTCGTTTTTCATGATGGCAAGTTTTAATGAACAACGTGCGGCTGTGAAATTTTGCTTCTTGCTCGGTAAAAACGCCGCGGAAACAGTTGTAATGTTGAACACAGCTTACAAAGACGACGCTATTGGAAAAACCCAAGTGTACGAGTGGTTTTTGCGCTTTAAAAATGGCGACTTGTCGATTGAGAACAAACCTCGTTCTGGACGACCGTCGACTTCCCGAACAGATGAAAATGTTGTGAAAGTGAAAGAAATTGTACGAACAGACCGACGACAGACCATTGACCAAATATCACAGGTTAGTGGGTTATCTTGGAGCTCAGTCCAACGCATTTTAACAGAAGACTTGACAATGAAAAGAGTCGCTGCCGAGTTTGTGCCTCGGGTTCTGACAGACACTCAAAAGGAACGTCGAATTGAAACGTGTAGTGATTTGAAACAACAGCTTGAAACTGATCCAGATTTCATGTCAAAGATCATTACGGGTGACGAGTCTTGGTGCTATGGGTACGACCCAGAAACCAAACAACAATCCAGTCAATGGAAGACTTCATTATCACCCCGACCAAAAAAAAGTCGTCAAGTCAGATCGAACATCAAAACAATGCTGATTTGTTTTTTTGATGTGAGGGGAATTGTCCATTCACACGGCAATCTCGGTTACCCAGTTTTCGGCGAAAAACGGCATGGTTTTGCTACCACACGCACCGTACTCACCCGATCTGGCTCCGTGTGATTTTTTCTTGTTCCCACGCATGAAAAGGGGCATGAAAGGTCTCCGATTTAACAACGTTGATGATGTCAAGAAAAAAACGACGGATGAGCTGGCAGCCATCACTGAAGAGGAGTACAAAAAATGTTTTGAACAGTGGAAGCACCGGTGGGACAAATGTATTAGTTGTAATGGAGAGTATTTTGAAGGGGATAAGGTTCTTTTGTAAAAAAATTAAAAATAAATAGTTTTAAAAAATAATTCCGGTTTCTTTTGGGTACCCCCTCGTAAGTTTCAAGTTCCACACACACACGCGCGCGCGGACACGCACGCACACACCAATTGCTAAATACATGTTTTTTGGGTCCAGGGGGTCTGAAAACGTGTAGACCCAGTGAAAACTCGATTTCAAAAAATCAACATGACAACAATACTTGCCTTCCTTGATATTCATATAAGCAAGAGAAAGTAAAAAGTAAATAACTTAGTTAAATAAGACAACTCTACTATTGAATATAGAAACTATTTAATCTTCAATTATTCAATGAACCCATATTATATGATATGGCATATAATAAGATATGGTTTTGTCCATAGTTGGATGGGATAATTTTTATCGCCTCTAGCGTAATAGGATAGTAGTCTACTTAAGAAATTTTGTATTATCACAATTTATTTTTTATGTAATGTTTAGTATCATGGGAATAAATAAATAATAATTATTATTACTATTAATTACAAAAATACTCATAACATGGCACCAGTTATTTGAGAACACATACTTACTTCAGGTCATTCGGCTGAGGAGGAATAGCAAAATTTCACTTCTACATCTTTCTAAGATTTGTATAATACAAGTAGTCTAAGAATGCTGACGGAACTAGAAAGAGACAGCTAGAGCGGGTAAGATGAGAGGAAGGGATTATGGAAGTGATAAAATTATGAAAATTTAAGAAACCATTTTTCTTTATTTTTTAATTTTCCTCACACTCACTCTTTAATACATTAAAAAATACTAACAAAAAATTACCTGTCAGTGAGGGTAAAACCATGTGACTGATCAATAATCTGCATCGGTATCTGTGTTAAATACAAATTGGATGGTTGGCAGACATCTGTCACAGATGAACAGAAACATTCAAGACATCCTTCTGGGTGACTGGCAGACAAATCAAAACAACCAGATCGACACCTGTCACATCTAGGACCTTCCACATTAGTCTGAAAATTTTGGCAATGATTAATAAAAGTATTACAGTGACAAATTTTGAAAAAAAAAAATGTTTAAATAGAAAAAGAAAGGTGGTGGTTTTCATAGATTACTAACATTTACATAAACAAATTTTTCTACTAGGTAATAATCAATTAAAAATAGTTTCCAATTTAAAAAAATTCACAATGATATTAAAATCAATGAGTACATTTTAGTAATACGTTCTATCTATCTAGAACATAGGCGATGTAATTTATTGTAGTCATTAATCCTCACAGATGTAGATGAGATATCCCGCAAAATACAGTTAAACTTTGCCATGATACAGATCAATGACTATTGCATCAAATTTTGTAATATGATATATCAGAGAAATTTCATGTCTTTCTTGTTTACAAGTGTCCTGTTCTAGTTAAAATGTCTATAAACAGAAACAATCTTTTCCGCTAGGCTATTCAGACTGTTGTTTGTGTGCAGTGATTTGAATTCACCAATATTCTTGGATTATTTTAATCCATTAGAAGTTAAATAATGCACAATTAACTAGTATAATGACCTTTATTTTATTAGGTAATTCATATCCAGTGTAATTTTTGCTTCTTTGCAATCTTGAAACGATTTTTATAAAAAAAAGTGATTAGTGACCCTCCTGGTGACACCACTCAAGTTCTTTTAATGATAAGTGAAAGGATTTATTAGTTTAAAAAAGTTCTTTAAATTATATCAAGTGAACATATGTTTTTACAGACTTTCAGTCAATAACTTAATAACTTAATATCGCTTTTAGCCGAAATAATACTGTGTATATTTCCACAGAGTGTTTAGTATTGTGTAATAACAGACTTAATACAACACATAAAGTAGCAGCTGATACTAACTAATATGCAAATATATAAAAATAGTAAACGAGGTAGGGTCAAAAAGTTCCCGGAATGGTTTCATACAGTCAAGCATTGGTTTACTAGAAGGGAAATTTTTGTTTGGGAGGTTGGCATCACTACTAGGGAAGGTGCTGTGCCATTCAGCAGGCAGTTGGATTTGGTTTCCTACATGCGGTGTATGAAATTTTTAACAAATATTTTTCTTTTATCGGATTGTGAAATATCATCAGTGAAGCGTGCCAATATCAAATTCTGTGTGTTGCTGGAGAAATCACCCTGGGGACTCTTGAGATGCTGAAGAAAGCATATGGAAACAATGCGATAAAGAAAACAGTAGTTTACGATTGGCACAAGCATTTTGTGACGGTTGCACAGCAATTTAAATATTGGTTCGGACTGGGCAACCTTCAACTTCCCCCACAGATGAGAAAAATGAGCGTGTTCGACAACTTGTGCGTGCAGGCTGGGAAAACAGTCAACGATGAATTGTACAAAGAGATCTTGAAGCAGTTACGAGATCCAACTCGACAAAAACTACCTGAAAATGGGCAGGGAATGAAATTTTTTTGTTGCGTGGCAATGCTCCGTCACAGTGATCCCTAATGGTGAAACAATTCCTTGCAAAGAACGTCACCACTCTCGAACAACCTTCATATTCTCCTGATCGTGTACCACTGGATTTCTACCTCTTTCCATGGTTGAAAATTACATTGAAGGAACATCGTTTTGCTTATTCGTCAGAGATGATGGAAAATGTGACAAAGCAGCTGATAGAACTTTCAAAAAAGAACTTTCAGGAGTGTTTCCAACTATTGTATGAATGGTGGAATAAGTGTTTAGATGGAGGAGGAGAGTATTTTGAAGGAAGAAAGGTAAAATTGTAATAAATACTTTCAATAAATTTGTATTAACCAATTTCAGGAACTTTTTGACCCTACCTCATATTATCGTAAGCTAAAAATTTCAACTTGCCTTCTGAAATTCAACTAAATTTTTGAAACAGCTATCTTGAACCCAACTTTATTTTTTAAATGGGATAGAGATCATACAAGAGAACTGGAAACCATATGTAATTTACAGAAAATTTGATCAATTTACAATAAACAGAAACCACTTTTAACTGAATGGTTTTTAAGCTTTATAGTTTTAAATTGCCAAACATTACCACGTAAAAAAATAGCTTGAAGTTAATTGAAATTTTGGTCCTATCCATTGCTTAGACAAGAAAATAATAACTATATTGCTTACAATATTGTTGTACAGTACAATATTTATTTACTCATAAATTAATATTATATACGAAAATGAATGCAATTCAACACTGAATTTAGTTACCTTGCAACTGCATTGATTATTTCTACACTCCGTTGAAAAGCTACCTCTTTCATCACAATAACATAAACGTTTATCTTCACCATCAACTGTGCAAGGTTCACCTCTTCCCGGATTTCCAGAGTAGCCTGGTTCACATAACTCACAACTATCTCCAGTTGTATGACCTTCACAATTCTGAAAACCAAAACAATATTCTTTTAAATTATAGTAACATATGTAATTGAAATTATCTACAAGCTCTTTAAAGCAGGGCATTAGTACACATATCTGTGGGTTACATAGACAACTTATTTTGTTTAACACAGTATGGGCTTAATATACGCATACTGCTAACAAAATTTTATGTTTCATTTTGTAAAAATTGATGTAATTTTTTGAGCTGAAACTGAAATATGTATTTTTTCTTTTAATTAGATTAGTTGCTGAATATAATTTTTAAATAATTAATACACATATTGAACACTAATAATACTCATTATTTCAATACTACAATAAAAAAACTTCTTGTATTGAAATTAAAATATAGGGTTCAATATATTACTGTACTAGAAAAATTATTTGAAATAGTACATCAGGAATTTTTTAAACTTACAGTGCATTTTCCAGTATTTGGATCACATATTGAAGAATGTCCATTACAGTTGCAAGGTTCACAAATACCCAGATATAATCCTGTATCAGTTCTAGTATATCCAATATCACACTCTTGGCATGACAATCCTCGATATCCAGGGGGACATGTGCACTGTTCAACTTCTGTCGTTCTTGTCTGGAATGTATTTCTTTCATCAGCATAATCAAGTGAAACGGTTATCAATCTGTAATCATAAAAATGCCACACATTTGTTACTATTTATTTCTGCTTAATATCTAAATTCAGCTGTCATCTAAGAACTTCTCAAATTAAATTATGTTTCTCAAAGAAACAGTGCATGATCAACTTCCAATTCCACTTTTAGTGATGAAGCCCCATCCTTTGCCATTGTGAAACGCTGGTATAACGAGTTCAATCGTGGTCGTCGTTCTCTCAATGATGAATTTTGTGAAGGTCGTCCAAAGTCGGTTGTTGTTCCTGAAAACATTGACGCTGTGCAAAATATGATCATCCAAGATCGTCATGTGACATATTGTGAGATTAAGACATCTTTAGGCAATAGTCCCACTAGCATACATAAAATATTGCACGAATATTTAGCTGTGAAAAAGGTGTGTAGTCGTTGGATCCCACACAATTTGACAAAAGCCCAAAAAGATGCCTGTGTCGATTGGTGCAAAAAAATGATTAAAAAATTCAATGTTGGTGCTTCCAAAGAGGTATATAAGATTGTAACAGGTGACGAATCATGGATATATGTGTACGAGCCAGAACGAAAACAACAGTCGGCGGTATGGGTGTTTCAAGACGAACCGAACCCAACAAAAGTTGTTCGTGCTCGGAGCACTTCAAAACAAATTGTCGCCTGTTTTTTCAGGAAAACTGGTCATGTGGCAACAGTACCTTTGAAGGAGCGTAAAACAGTAAATTCTGAATGGTATACAACCATTTGTTTGCCAGTAGTCTTTGATGAAATCAGAAAAACAAACAAAAATTGTTGGATCATCCTCCATCAAGACAATGCTCCCACACATCTCGTGAAACAACCAGCTTTTTCAACACTCAAAAGATCGAATTGATGGGTCATCTGGCTTACAGTCCAGATTTGGCACCCAATGATTTCTTTTTGTTCCCAACTATCAAGAATAAATTGCGAGGACAACAATTTTTGTGACATATTATATTTTGTGATATATATTTGTTGACGCATTCAAAAACCATGTTTTGTAGGTACCCGACGCAGACTGGAAAAGATGCTATGAGAACTGGTTCCAACAGATGCAAAAGTGTATAAACCTTAAAGGGGAATATTTTTAAAAGCAATAAAGCCACTTTCAACAAAAAATAGTTTGCATTTATTCTTAGGCTCAAAATATAAATAGTGACCCTCGTAGTAACCTGAGAGGTTACTTTTATTTGAGGGGTTTAAATTAAAATAATAATACATACCAGTAGTAACATTATTTATATTTTTCCTGGTGTGAGCAAAGCTAAGGGAAGTCTAATGTTTGTAGTTCTTGTAGAATCAGCTGGTCAATGCTGTGATGTTTTTGTATTCAATATTTATTAAATTGCTGAAGGAAAATAAAGTAGAATCATTTCATTGTTTTGTCTTAAATATAATTTTTTTTTTGAAATAGTTTTATAATTCGAAGTTGGTGCGTATTCCGTGATTACCGTGACGTCATACGTTATGAAGTGAAAAAGTGCAAATTACACAAATTAAATCAAATTTCAGTTACACAAATTAAACCACGTTTCAGCGATAAACAAATATAAAACCAAGGAATAAAACATCAAACTGCAAATAAATAAAAATCTGACCGACAAAATATATATATATTAACGAAAAATCGTTCTTGACTATTTAAAGTTTATAGTACAAATTATCTCCGCATCAAGCGTCAACATCCAACTTACGCCGAGTGAAGAATTTTCTATTCAGAGTGAGGTCAGTCGGAGTCTGGCAGTTAATGTTAACAGATGAAGATGAAGATGTTGTGAAACTATTAATCATGTTCCATCCTGCAGATTTGTCAAGTACATATCAGAGGTAATAATATTTTATATAAAAGAACTTGCAGAATAATAAAAAATTCAACGTACAAATGTGTGTATTCTTAAAAAGAAAATTTACCGCGAAAGACAAATTTTCACGTGACATCGTTGTTTAAAATATAATGTATCAAATTGTTTTAATTTTTAATTTTTATAACGTCCGGATTATATTTTTTATGTATGCCTTAAGCAACAAATTTTACAAAATCTTAATCTGAGCTCATAAAGTTTTTATTTTTTGGATCCAATTAAAACAAATGTTATTCAAACCTAAAAAGTATTTCTTATAACTATGTTTAAATCTTATAATATTTTTTTATGTGTCATGGTTTACTATATATGGTTTTTGTTACTAAATGATAAGTTTATTTTCATTTTATTTTTTTGTATTAAACTATTTCAATGTTTGTAAATGGCGTTATTGTGTTGATTTCTTTCACAAACCCAGCAATTCGCAAGCAACAGAATCTGGAACAATTTTATTCCTTTAATTTTTTTTATTTAAGCGTTATCCGTTGTAAAAAATTTTAAACTCAAGTAATTTTCATTTTTTTATTTGATTCATTATACATTTTATTTTTTGTGTTGTTTTGTATCTTTTCAATACAAAGTTAACACGCAAACTTGGCGACCCAAATGCCAGGATCCTTGCGATTGTTGGTTAGTGGAAGAAATTAAATTTTTTATAAAAATCAGATTAAAATTAACACAATGGGGCATGTTAGAGATATAACTGAGATCCTGGAAGATCAGGACACTGAAAGTTGGGAATCTGATGTCGGAAATATTGATAATATCCCGACAGAAGACTCCAACTTTAATAACAATTCTAGAAATAGTGGGGAATTTCTGGAGGGTTTCGATGAAGCAGGAAATCCTATTAATGCATGTCAGGAACATATAAATAACAATGGCGATAATGATATTGACAAATCTGACATTATGGCCATATTTAGAGAAATAAGTCAACAAATAAGTAAAGGGCAATTAGAATTAAATCAACAAATAAGTAAAGGGCAATTAGAATTAAAATTAGAAATCACAGATTTAGGGCAGAAAATTGACAATGTAAAAAAATGCTTAGAAAATGAAATAAAGCAAACAAGAAAAGACTTAAATAATGAAATACAAATGAATAAGAGGGAAATAGAAAAAAATACCACCAGAATTGAAAAGGTAGAAAGTCAAATAAAAAATGTAGATAAAATTGTAGATTCAAGGTTTAACAAAAATTTTGAAAGTGCTAAAAACGAAATGGAACAGGGTTGGAGTAGGACAAATGAATTAAATTTAGGGGAACACAAAAAACAATTAGAAAAGGGGTTTAACAAACAAATAAATGGGATTAAGTCAAAATTCAAAACTTTTGAGGAACAAGGGAATGAATTAAAAGGTCAAATGGAAAAGTTAAATGAAGAAAATGAAATTAAGGGGGACAGATCAACGAAATTGCTGGGGAAATAAAGAATCAAAAAGGAGAAATACAAAAGATTAAAGAGCAAATTGATGATTTAGATGTGAATAACTTTGGGGAAAGGGTAATTGAAAAACATTTTATGGGGAAAACAAGTAATGAAATTAAATTGAAAATTGACTTCAAAAACCCAATGGAGTTTATAAGAAACTTAAAGGAACAGTTAAACAGTAATAAAATTGTAAAATGGGAGGAAATTAAAGGGGTTATTGAAAATGTTTTTTGTCAGAGTAATAGTGGTCAAGACTGGTGGTCATATATTAAGGACAGGATAGAAGATTTAGATGGATTTGTAGTAAGGTTCAAAGAAAAATAATGGTCCAATAATATTCAATCAGAAATCAGAATAAGGTTAATGTCAGGAAGGTATAGAGTGGGAGGTGGTTTAACTATGTCCGAATATCTTATTAAAAAATACAATGTTGGAAAAAACCTAGAGCCTGCTATTAGAGATGAGGAATTGCTGCAAATATTAACAAACCATTATGACACTTTGATTATGAGGGCAAAATTAGCTAACGGGGTAAATAATCTTGATCAATTCATACTTCTGCTTGACAATATGGAAGAAGGGTTAAATAAAATAAAAATTCAGGAACAAAATCAGGGTAACAGTAGATTTAATGGGAGTAATTATGGAAATTTCAATTATCAGGGGAACAATAACAATAACAATAATAGATTCAATCATCAGGGAAATAATGGCAATGGTAGATTTAATCAAATGGGGGATAGATTTGGGAATCAGTTTAAAAGGGAGAATGAACAACGCTTAAAGGAAGTAAAAGAATATGTAAGGGGCTACAATCAGGGAAACAGTAATTTTAACAGTAATAATGGATACAATAGAAACAGTAATTTTAACAATAACAATGGGTTTAACAGAGGTAATTTCAGAGGGCAAAATTTTCAAAATACAGGTGGATACAATTTTAGAAAATTTCAGGGACAAGTAAATAGAGAGGCAGAGGGTCATAATGCTGGGAATAAGAGCACAATTCAAGCAGAAATCCATGAGTGAAAGATTTTTAAAAGAATTGTCAGGCATTCTTAGAACTTATTTGTTAAAAAAGAAACATTTAGAATGGTATAAATATGTACAACTTGCAGAAGATATAATTAATTGTAATATACATAGTGTAATAGGGTTTAGACCGATTGAAATTTTTTATAAAAAGAAGTTTAATGATGAAATTTTTGATAAAACTACCTTCCCAGGAGGAAAACAAGAATTTGAATTAAGTTCAGAGCAGCTTTGTAAATTAGTTAGGAATAGAATTAAGAAAAATGAAATAAAAAAACTTAAAGAGAGTGAAAAAAGGGCCAATAAAATCATATATTCAAAGGGAGATTTTGTTTTAGTTCGTTTGTTTACATTATCTAATCGTAGTAAAAAGTACTGTTCAAAATTAGCGCCTAAGTATCATGGCCCATTTCAAATTACAGCTGTAGGAAAAAAGAATTTCTATTATGTAAAATGTATAAAAACTGGTAAGCGGAGTATTGTGAACAGAGTGTTGTTGAAACGTTTTCGTGTTTTGTAGTTTGTTTTTTTTTTTAGCCGTGGAGGGCTAATTTTCTTTTAGAGTCATAGATTTTGTATTTTTTCGAGCAATAGGGTAATCACTAAATCCCCGGCTGACCTCCATAGTTAGAGCAGTAGAATCATTTCGTTTTCTGAGAGCAAATTTTTTATTAACTATCTTACCTTTTTATCTTTTTCTTCATAGGATTTGCATTTTTTAGTATGTTGTGAAGTAGACTCTTTTCAAAATTTTGTTGATAGCGTAATAGTAGCAGATTTTTCGAGTAATGATAGCATCACTGTATAAATTTCTTGTTTGTTGTAGAATAATATGTATTTAAAAGGTCTCCGATACAATATTCCGGATATCAGAAACGTTAAGTTTTGAATTGTTTTGTTTTAATCTTGTAGTTATTGTTTTTTAAATTTTTTTTATGTTGTAAACTTGTCGCTAAACAGATGAATTTGTTTTCTTAACATTTGGTATGCTAAATCTTTTGGGAGATACATTTTTTGTTTGTAAATGTGTAATTTCAGTAATTTTGAAAGTTTGGTTGGATTATTGCTATTTTTTTACTATTTTAATACTTATTCCGGTAGGTCAAAAAAAAAAAAAAAAAAAAAAAAAAAAAAAAAAAAAAAAAAAAGACCTTTTAGTAGTTGAGAAACCTGATTAAAATTATTAAATATTTGGGTAATTTTTAAAAAAATAAAAAACTTGTAATGTATGGATGTAAGGTAAATATATGTAAATAAATTTAGTTTTAGGAATAACGGATGATGTTGAATGAATGAAATTGTAAAAAACAAAACCGATGAAAGAACAGCTAAGCTAAAAAAGTGTATTATTGTGTTAAAAAAATGTTAAAATACGGTTAAAAAACTGAACAGATGAAAAGAAATGTAAAATTAGATTATAAGAATTAAATATGTAATTAAAACATTATATACATAAAAACTTGATGTGACAATATATGAGTAAAATGCATAAAGTGCAACGAAATAGTGAAATAAGTTTTATTCTTCGTAATTTTCATAGATGTATTAGTAAATAGTTTAAAATAAGAAGCGTGTTAGTTTTACAATTAGGTTTGGCAACGCTGTGTCTGTATGATACAGATTAATTGCGATTTACAAGTTGATAGCAGTGTTAGAAAAGCATAGTTTTAAAATAAAAATTTTGTAGTGATGTAATATTTTATAAAATGTGGATTATTCAGTAGTAAGATGACATAACCGCAATGAGATCAGAACATGACGCATAGATGAGTCATCGGACTATTAATAGTAGCTAATAAAACTGTTAAATTTCCTTATCTTGAATTTTTGAATATTCTTATCTCAATGTATAAAATTAAAATCAATCTAAATTCATTTAAATTTAAAAATAGTAGTCATAAAGTAATTATAATTGTCATTTCCTGTAATTTATTTAGTTAATATAAATACGATTTATTCAATTTTTTTAAACATATGATCTTTTCCCACGGGAAACTTATCATTTTTTTTTTGTTTGTTATTTTTAGCTATTAATAATATTTAGTTTTAGGAAATAACCATGACACGATAAGTAATTAACATATATATTTTTTTATAATAGGATATTTTCTGGAAAGCAATGATAAATATATGTAATTTATTTTTTATCATCGAATAAGGTTCCTTTTGGACAAGTCCTTGCCCAAATCAGAACTTATACGATGATAAAAAAGGGGGATATTTGAGAGGTTACTTTTATTTGAGGGGTTTAAATTAAAATAATAATACATACCAGTAGTAACATTATTTATATTTTTCCTGGTGTGAGCAAAGCTAAGGGAAGTCTAATGTTTGTAGTTCTTGTAGAATCAGCTGGTCAATGCTGTGATGTTTTTGTATTCAATATTTATTAAATTGCTGAAGGAAAATAAAGTAGAATCATTTCATTGTTTTGTCTTAAATATAATTTTTTTTTTGAAATAGTTTTATAATTCGAAGTTGGTGCGTATTCCGTGATTACCGTGACGTCATACGTTATGAAGTGAAAAAGTGCAAATTACACAAATTAAATCAAATTTCAGTTACACAAATTAAACCACGTTTCAGCGATAAACAAATATAAAACCAAGGAATAAAACATCAAACTGCAAATAAATAAAAATCTGACCGACAAAATATATATATATTAACGAAAAATCGTTCTTGACTATTTAAAGTTTATAGTACAAATTATCTCCGCATCAAGCGTCAACATCCAACTTACGCCGAGTGAAGAATTTTCTATTCAGAGTGAGGTCAGTCGGAGTCTGGCAGTTAATGTTAACAGATGAAGATGAAGATGTTGTGAAACTATTAATCATGTTCCATCCTGCAGATTTGTCAAGTACATATCAGAGGTAATAATATTTTATATAAAAGAACTTGCAGAATAATAAAAAATTCAACGTACAAATGTGTGTATTCTTAAAAAGAAAATTTACCGCGAAAGACAAATTTTCACGTGACATCGTTGTTTAAAATATAATGTATCAAATTGTTTTAATTTTTAATTTTTATAACGTCCGGATTATATTTTTTATGTATGCCTTAAGCAACAAATTTTACAAAATCTTAATCTGAGCTCATAAAGTTTTTATTTTTTGGATCCAATTAAAACAAATGTTATTCAAACCTAAAAAGTATTTCTTATAACTATGTTTAAATCTTATAATATTTTTTTATGTGTCATGGTTTACTATATATGGTTTTTGTTACTAAATGATAAGTTTATTTTCATTTTATTTTTTTGTATTAAACTATTTCAATGTTTGTAAATGGCGTTATTGTGTTGATTTCTTTCACAAACCCAGCAATTCGCAAGCAACAGAATCTGGAACAATTTTATTCCTTTAATTTTTTTTATTTAAGCGTTATCCGTTGTAAAAAATTTTAAACTCAAGTAATTTTCATTTTTTTATTTGATTCATTATACATTTTATTTTTTGTGTTGTTTTGTATCTTTTCTATACAAAGTATACACGCAAACCCAACATGTAACAAAGTGTTTTGTTACATGTTGTTTTGTTAACAAAATACCAAATTTTATAATGATTCTTAAGCCATAATTTAGGATGTAAAATATATCAGATGGTATAGATGAAAAGGGAAATGATTAAAACAAGGAATGATCTGTGATTCCACCTATTCAACCATCTATTCTATTTTAACCATCTATTCTCACCATTTAGCTCATGGCACACTGACTGAAATCCATTAGTCATGGCAAACTTAATACACTTATTTTCATAATTAACTATAATTATGTTTTTTTTTTAAATATTACGATCTTTATACATCAGGACATGACTAGTAAATAATTAGAAATTGTGTGTGTTTACTAAGGAAAAACAATAAAAAAACTACATTTTAATACAAACACAAATAAACTTTTACACATACACAAGATTGTGTGAAATTTTGTGGCACACCTATGTAGGCCTCGCAGCACGCTGAGCGGGAATCGCTGATGTAGATCGTGACATGATAAATAGGAAAGAAGTTTAGGAAAATAAAGTAAATAGTAGATACAGCTACCTCAAAAACCATGGAAAAGTACTTACGCAGCTGACTGAGTGTTAGTTGTATAAGTAGCTTTAATTAAAATGGCATTTAGATCTGCTAATGCCATTAAGAAGTTTTCTCTGTCAGCAGTCTGTCCATCTTCTCGTTGCCATTTTGATTCAACCATTGGAACAGTTATTGTTGCAGGCCGGTTTGGCTCAATTGGGTTATCATTGTTAAAGTACCTTAATCGAATATTATTATTCTGGAATAAAAAGAATTTAATAATTAAATCAATTATACATTTTAAAAATACTATTGCTTTTTTAAATTAGTCTTAAGTAATAAAGGGGTAAAGGATTATTCTTTACAGCAAGGAGTTTTGAAATTAATCTGATAAAACGCGGATGAAGTTGCTGATTTTTTAGTTAACCCTTCTAAGCCGGATAGTCTTTATACGGTTGTTAGATGATGAGTGTGTAAGTACTCATCAGTTTGTGTAATAGTGGAGGTCAATGTACGCGCACACCAGTAAACGTTATAGTTAAATAGTAGCTGAATGTATGAGGAAGAAAGGAAGCTATTTAGAAACACAATCAGGTTAGTGGGAAATTTTCTATTTCCCACTATTATAATGTTGGGATACCACTCAATTCGTTTTTTTTTTTTTTTAGAATACCATGTAAAGGACTTATCTCATTCAAAAATAGAGTTATAACCGCGTTTGAAAGCTTGAATGGTAAAGGTAGTAAATTTTTCAATAGTGCTATTATAGCAAAACCGGTTGAATTAAATATGACCTGTAAACGGGAATAAGCGCTCGGAAATTCGTAGAATAGCCTATTTTCAGACATTCTTCACAATGGAACTAAAATGTTCCAATATTATCTTTTATAATTCTTTTCTAAGACACGTGTTCATAAAATTCCGTGCTTTCATATAATAACATTTATTATATCAATAACTATAGGAATGGATCAATGACATCAGCTCAAAGAAAGAAATTGTTTCAGCCTGAATTTTACCACAGAATCCATATTCACTTGACTCTTACATACGCTTGAATAGTCGTACAGTGTGGTAATTTAGGGCAATTGATATATCAAATTTTTTGCTAGACTTTTATTATACTGCCGAACTAAAAAAAAATAAAAAAAAAATTTATTGCCAAATTTTGACAAAAACATGTGACTTGGCATAAATTACGACAAATTTTTTGTAAATTCGCTGTAATTGGCGTAAAAAAAACGGAGTTTCATGTTTTTTTTTTTTAAACATCTCTCGAAGTTTTCTTAATGTCATAAAAATTTCAAATTTTTTGGATAAGAGATGGATAAAAAAGCCAAGTCTATCAGCACGATCTCGGAATTAGTGTTCGAAGGGTTAATATTTTAAAACCTATCAGTCACAGAAGGGTTAATTAAGTTTCAGAGAAGAGTAAGGAAATATTGCTAGAATACAACAGAATTTTTTAACATATAATAAAGAAAAATGTTGTTAATGTTAATGAGAAATAAGTCTATGTATATGTACGGTCAGTGCACTTTGAGTACTTGATTACACAATCAAAAACAAAAAAAAACCATGTCTGGTTTTTCATGTTAAATTTTTGTGGGTTTTGTTTGAAATTATGTACAGCAATAACACTATTTGAGCTTTCTTTTCATGAAAAATTGTAGCTGCAGCTGGAACGTACAGATACTATAACTTAAGATGTATTGTTTTTTGAAAATGTTGTTTTTTCACTATGAATATTTTTTTCAGCAACTAGTTTGAAATATTTCTACAGTTATTTCTTTTTGTATTGAAGATATATAAATATAAGTTCAATATTATTACAAAATATTGAAGAACATATTATTTCAAAACAAATATTGTGTATTTATTCATTAATATTTTTTAAATTTTTATTAAATATTCTACAAAATTTATTTTTTGTTAAAAAATAAAATGGCTCTGTTAAAGTGAAAAGGATGACACAAGGAATAAAGTAAAAAAAAAACAATAGTTATAAACTAGTGTTATACAGAAAACTAGTCATTTAACATTGCTGGCATATGACTCCAATAAATCAACACCAGTTTTGGGTTAATACATTTGGGTATAATACATTCTCTAAAAAATGAATCATGATACACAGATGAATCAATTTATGGAGGTAGCTTGCAAATCCTGCCCATAACAGACAAGTGGAGTGTCAAAATATTTACACTCAATCTGTTAGTTGCCGGGCTAAAATAAATAGTTCTGTTTCTTATCATATGGTCAGCCAATTAAATGACTGAATCATTTCAGAACAGAAGAGACAGAGGTGTAAAACACACTAATCAGAGTTATCTCCTCTGAAAGTAATGAATTTCATTATACAGCCAGACCCTGTGGTGAATGAAGTGAAGGTGTCATTTGCAGAGTGGAAAATATGTACTTTTCAGAGGGCCCAGCATGCTGATAAGTGTACTTTTCCAGTCAGTGAGGAAGGCAATAGTAAACCAGCTCACTCCTCATTTTACTTACTAAAACCTCTGCAGGTTACAACCAGCCTTTCGGCTGATGACCTAAAAACCAACATAGCTTACAAATAAATGAAAAAAATATGTAACTTCATTTAAAAAATGATGCTCTAAATTTGAAGAAAACTATTTTAATATGAAAACAATTAATAAAAATAACGATATATGGTAGGTAATTTTCAGCGAAAAATTAAAAATGAGTTACAGATGAAGTACAATTACAGTAACTACAGTTTAGTAGTTGAGGGTATAAGAAAAATAATGAAAATATTCTGGACTCTCCCTAAGAACAGAAGATACCACCTATGATCAGTCTAATAAGTAGATCATTGAGGTATATTTATTAGTCTACTTAACAGTTTCTTCTCTATCACTGAATCATAAAATAAAGATCAGAAAAGCCAAGGTTTGATTATCTTCGACGAAGTACAAACTCCGTTATATAAAAACTATACATACACTAATTAATTCTACATCAGGTGCGTTGTTTCTAGAGCTCTGGCCTCCTGGAGTAGGAACATAACGAAGAGTGTAGTTTAAGTATCCACCATATGAATCGATTCTGTCTCCTAGGAATTTGTGTGGTAACACCCAGTAATAAACCTAAAAAGAAAACATTCAAAATCCTAAAAATATTTACAAAAGAAAATTTTCATAAAGAAATAAATTTTCATACATGAATATGTTTGTGACTTAAAAAGTTAATACATAATCAAATAAAATTAGTTTAGTAATTTTTTAGATGATGAGTTTCAAGAACAAAAGTAATCCAACAAGATAACGATTGTTAACTAAAAGTAATAATACTGGTGACACACCCATTTCAAATGGTACCTTTATACTATGATGCTTTTCACTGTTGATGAACTCGGCTGTTCCATGCGTTTAGACCAATCAGAACGTTTACCAGCGTTGTCAGATTGTATGAATGTTTCACCCTGACAAAAATTACACGCACATGCGTATAAGAGCCACAATAGCTTATTTGTGTCTTGCATCTCGTACTGAACGTGTCAATTATAGAGCACATTAACATGTAATACTTTATAATATAATCAGCTGGTTATATGTTCATCGGTTATAATTGTTATTGAAAGACAAAAAAAATTTGATGAAATATATAACAGAGCTATGAGAGTAAGTTTTGGCAACATTGCTGACAAATCATTGGCAAGCTATAAAGTAGGGAGGAGGCAATGTGTACTTTAAGAGCTCATCAACACAGAAAAATAGAATGTAAATATAAAGTAGTATGCCTATTTTATACTTTCCTCTTAGTTAATGCAAATAAATGGAAATACAAAAACAAAATGTACTCTGGCTTTGCAATACCTAATATAATTTCACTAATACTAAGAATTTGTTTCTCTGATTGTTTAAATGATATTCAGGAAAAATTTAAAAAAAATTATTAGTAGCCAATAAAAATCACCACAAATAGTGATTCTGTTGGAATATGTGTTTTTGCGTTTTGAAGTACTTTTAATTTCTTACTTATTTCAAATTTTTCTAAATATACATCTTCCTTTTTCTTTACATTTTCTCTTCTTACTCATTTTTTTAAAGAATTTTATAACAATACATTCTTAATATGTGACGAATCCAATCCAATTTGTATTCCTTATATAAATTTATTTAGACAAAAATTTATTTTAATCTTTTTAGCTAATAAATTTGAATTTGCACAACTGCTTATCATCTACAGAAGGTAGAGGAACATGTGGAATAATGTAAAAATTGCCAGACTGGTTATTTAACCCTAGACCTTCTTTTTTTTTAGTCTAGTGTTTTATAACTGACCCATGGTACAGTGTTTGTTTCAAATTGGAAAATTAGACACTTTATGTTTTAACTTGAACTCATAAAAAAATACATCAAACATTTTTATAAATGTAACAGTCACATCACCAGCTAAATAATTTAATCGGATTCCTTTACGGCAAAAAATTTCTGCTCTAATAATCTATAAAATTCATTCATTAGAAAAATATTGGTTTCTTATGTGGAAACATAATCCTACGAAACTAGCTGAAGTTTAGTAACTAAAAGACTGAACCAACATACTGGACTAATCAAAATGCTTTTGAAACTACGCAATTAAAAATACTTTTTGAAACTGTTACACCATTGAAGATAATGAAGAATTTAATTAGTTTTACTAACAATTAACTTAAAAATAAAATACACTATTGAAAACTTACATCAGGTCGGTTGAACTGTTCGTAGACCAACTCTCTAGTCTGAGGTTGAACAAAAAGACCATCAGTAATTGGTTCACCAAGATCACTTATTTCTGCCAACTTAAAATCTTGAGTGGTTCGAGTAAATGCAGCAGTTATCTAAAACAAAACAATGAAGGTTGCAATCTTAAAAACAAAATTTTTCTACGAGAGCACAGCATCCACAAGAATTTCAGCAGACATGGTGCTGCTTACTCTTTCTTGTAGAGTATAAAGAATGTAGTAAATGAGGTGATTTTTAAAAGAATTGTAGGAGTCGTTTTGGAGAAAATCCCAAAAAAGTGAAAAATTGCATGAATAAACTATTACTTTCGGTTGAATTATTTTGATGAAAATGTTTGTGTTGGGTCCCATAGAGGTACTTAACGTAAGTTTCAAGTTTCAATGTTGTACGATACTCCATTTTTGACATAATTGGTTCAAACACAGGCCTATAACTAGAAACATGTTTTTTGGGTTCAAGGGTCCTGAAAATGAGCATATCTGGTAAAAACTCGATTTGGAAAAATCGATATGAAAACAATACTTGCCTTCCCTCTAATATATTCATGCAAGAGAAAGTAAAAATGTGTATTAAAACAATATTACTGTAACATCCGCTACTTGAATAAGAATGTCCACACTCAATTACACCTGAATCCAAATGACAATTCTGAGAATAGCAAAAATTTCTGTTAAATGAAAATACTTCTGGTATTAGTCAAGGTTGCTTCTTTCAAAGTCATTCAAGAAATATTATAGGAACATACAATAATTTAAATTTAACTAATTTATTTTAAATTCAGCCAATGAAACCAAACTGAATTTAAAAAATGGTACCCATTGGTCTAGAGATAAAGTTGTCGCCGCGAGTCAGCTGATTTCGGAGCCGAAGGTTCCTGGTTCAAATCCTAGTAAAAGTAGTTACTTTTATATGGATTTGAATATTAGGCAGTGGTTGCCGGTGTACTTTAATGGTTAGGGTTCAATTAACCATATTCTCACAGGAGTGGTCGACCTGGGTCTGTACAAGACTACACCTCATTTACACGCTTTTCAGATCATCCTCATCTCATTGGGTCATGAGATTGCTTACTGTTCTAAATTCAACAGATTGCAACGTACAAATTACAAATTAAAAAAAAATATATAATGGTACTGACCTGATTGCGATACCAATTGAGACTTCTACATTCTTTTGTAATTCCCATACAGAAGCAACTGACACAACCTTTATGGTATCGAGTTGATAAATGGAATGTATTCTCCTTACATGTGTCACAGAATGGTCCAGTTACATGTTCCTATGAAATAATGAAAGAATTTTGTTAACCAAATACAAAATTATTTAGATATCAGTAGTAAAAGTAGTTTTATGAGTTGCTTTTATGGATACATATCAAGATTGCCAGAAACCAGGCTTGTGAAACAACTTTTAGAAAAATAAAACCACGAACAATAGGTTCAAAGAGGTCCCAAATGATTAGGAAGAGTTAGGTAAAACAACGCAAAAGGTTGAGGGTTAAAATTATTTACTTATTTTATTTTGCTTTCCTTTAATTTTGACATGTCATGATATCCCTACTCCGGAGTCGTTTCAGTCTTCGTATAGGTGCAGTTGGTAAATCTGGTGTGTCTAGGTCAACAATGAGCTGGTTTGGATTATTAGGAAATTTCTTTTGAAATATATGAGACAAACTAAAAACATTTGAATGATGACAACAATACACCATAAGACAAAAATATTATGAAACCAGGTAAAAAACAAACAATTTGAAAGCAGAAGAGATTTAAAAGCTCTAGCTAATACAGTGAAGATTTGGTTCTGTGTGGACTGATTCAAGTTATCCAATAAAGGTGTGGATATAATAATAAAATAATTACTTTAATACAGCACATCATTAACTAATCAAATAACATCAAAGAATCTTCTTAGTACACATTTTAAATACCTGTTAAATTCAGAAAATTCATAAAGCAACACAAATTAAATGCTTTTTTGAGATATCCTACAAAGAATTATATAAATAACTAGCGGGTCCCGCGTGGCTTCGCCCACGCAAACATAAACAAAGAATCAGCTGTTTAAGTATACTCTCTGTATTTTATATGGGAAGGTATTTTTGCGAATTCTACCATTTAAAATAAAAATTTTGCAAAATCCTTTCTTAGCGACAGCTTAGAAAACTTGATTTATAAATCAGGACATCTCTTTTTATATAATAGATAGCGCCCGTCGTGGCTTCGCCCATGCAACTTTAAGTCTATGATTCTGTATTTTAATTTGCTAATAACTTAAGTCACAAATATAATTTTTTTTGGAATTACGTATAAAGAACAATTACACACAACAGTCATGTCACCGTTCCGAAACGGAACCGGCACGGCCACTCGAAGTCAAAAATTATGACAGTATTCACACACGTACGTCAGTTTTCCTTCCGTCAAACTCCATTGTCATTTTACGTTGAGACAAACTCGTCCGTAAAAAACAAAATATCGTCGAGAAAAAATTATCGTTTTGACGGTTCGGTGACGGCGGCAAGACTGACGCACCGAATTCGGGACGGTGCCGATGCTCAGTGTAGACAATGTCATTAATTTTTCAAGAAAGAATATTTTTCTGTGACTGATACTTCTCGGAATGACGGAACTGAGACGTGAAGTAACGGATGTGTGTGTGAATCGACCCTTATAGTGAAAAAATGAAAAAGAGAAGGATTATAACAGCATACTGCCTGAATTTACATAAATAACTGTTGTTTTATTTTAATTTAAGTTAGATTTAAGAAAATAACTTTATCGTATGCATTTTACTGAATTGTCATTTTTTTTTTAAATTAAATTGCAATTGTTCGGTTGCAAAAAATCATTTTTACAATGTCAGTCAAATACATTGTGTGACCTAAGCAATGAGATTCGTATCTCGCAAAATAAGTAATACTACTTTAAAGCATAAAAAAATCACTTATTATGCTAATTACAACAATTTTGGTATTAATTCTGATTAAAATATTAATCCAGTTTAGGTCAAAAAATTAAACACTACGTACAGTACAACATCCGGAGTAACAAAAGTAAAACATAGATTAAAATCGTTGTTAACGTCAATTCAACTTCTGGGAAAATAGCTATAGTTTTGTAATTGATCTGCTATTTACGTACGATAAGAATGCGATTAAGAATAAAATGCGAGTTTTAACATCCGGTGTAGGTCGACTGTTACTGTTTTAAACTAATCATAGTATATATAAGTAAGTTATAGGCTACCTATGTGTATTTCTTATGGGACGAAATTTTTGCGATTTCTACTCTTTAAAATCAAAATTTTTCAAAATCCTTTATTAGGATTTTACATAATAGATTTGCAATCAAATTTATTTAATCAATAAAATGGAAATAATTGAAAATTTTTATAAATAGCCCGTTCAAATCATTTAATTCTGAATATGTAAATTTGTAATTTTTTGTTTTGGTGGCTGTCATATACCGTCTGCTTTTTACGGGCCTGCGCCCTAGATCCACAGAAAATGTGGTCTTGGATTTCAAATCACTATCATTAAATAATTGATTTAAGTTAACAAATTTCGTTCTTAGATGAACGGTGAGTAACGACTAAAGCACAGTAGTACGATAGTTTCGTTCTGAGAAGAACGGTTTTTAAATAAAACGGTTTTTTTGACGCTATCACAGTGACTGTCAAATACCGTCTGAAAGTGTGCAACGACAAGTACTGGTATGCTATGGAATATGCCTATGGAGGGGGTAAATGTGTGTCGGACGGAGAACCAGCCACTCCATGAGCGTAGCGCTTCGCGTTGATTCCTTACCTCGCATCAGTGGGGGGGGGGGGAATTTTTGCTATTTCTGCCCTTTAAAATCAAAATTTTGAAAAATCCTTTCTTAGTGCGCGCTTACACAACATAAGAAAGCTAACTTCCAAATTTCAAGTCTGTAGCGTCAGTAGTTTCGGCTGTGCGTTGATCTATAAATGAATCACCCTGGACATGGTTGTCCTTTTATATAATAGATTATAAAATAATGAATTACAACGACAGCAATAATCAAAATTATAAAATACAAATATATTAACTGTACTTAGACCAATAATTTTTGTTAGTAACTTACCAAATAATTAAAATATTACAAGGAAGTGATGCATGTAATGAAAGAAAACATATACATTTAGTATTACATTACACAAACACAACTGGTATTATTAAGTGACCACAAGAAAAAACTTTTGGTAAAAATCTATTATACACTTTCATAATTGTATGTAGTAAATGTTACTGGTACCACCAGTTGTAGATAGTGATTTGGTAGCCCAGTAGAAAAAGTTTTAGCCTTATAATCTTGAGTTTAATAAATTATAGATCACTATTACTTAAATTATAAGAAAAATATTTATCGGATATAATAATCAGTTAAAATAATATTTCAGGTATTGTAATCATATGACTGAATACCGTTAAGTGCTTTGTCACTGGTGGCAATTTTTAAATTGTCATCCATCATTTTCTTTTGTCCGTCCATCACACCCACATGTCCGAAACTACAATAGATAGAAACAAACGGATTTCGGATTCGTAATCTACACAAAAAGTTAGTGGGTCTATATTGGGTTTACAACACTTTTATGGGTTTAACAAAACTTATTTTTATTCTACAAAAGACGGAATGGTGGGTTTGATGATGTAATAATTTTTCAGACCCTATCTGGGAATCGAACCCACGACACCTTCCACTAAGCAACACTAATCACTGGGTCACTGAGGTGATCAAATGAAATTTATTAGTTTTTAGAAATTAAATAAGAGACATCAGTGTCTGAAATGCTACTATGTTAGATCTTGAAACCCAAATATGTACAACTATCATACTACATGAAAATTTTAAATAACATCTCTATAAAAACAAGTGGACACCTACCTTACATCTACATTGGCCAGTTGATGGATCTGGTAAAGTTGATACCGATCCAACTGCATTACAAAGATCTGGAACATCATACAAGTACTTTCATATAATCTGTAATAAATACATTTTTAATATTCTTGAACAACTAAAACCAATTCGGTTTTTATACAGTTACAAAACAAAACTTAAAGTTTTTTTTTTAATTTTTATTTAACGTCGCATCAACTACAACGGTCATTAGCGACGACGTTGGGTGTAACTATTGTACAATGGAGGATGAAATGATTTTTGTAACGTATGAAAATATGCTGTGCATGAGTGGGATTCGAACCCAGGACCGCATGATGAGAGGCGAGCACGTTACCAACTGCGCCAATGCGGCCGGCAGAAACTTAAATTATTATTTGGAATACCTTATCTTTTGAGATTCAATGATTCAGAGATTTTAGAATCACAGAGTATCTGTGATACTTCTTATTTTTTATTTATTTTACTTCCATACACTCCTTATTTATTATAAATTTGGACACAAATGCAATATTAACTCATCACATTGGTCTAAAGGTACAGTTGTCACTGTGAATCAACTGATTTTTGGAGATGAAGGTTCCTGGTTCAAATCCTGATAAAGGTAGTAATACTAGACAGTGGTTACTGGTGCACATTGATGATTCGGGTTCAACTAACCATAATGTCTCAGAAATGGTCAGCCTGAGTCTGTACAAGACTATATTTACACATCATACATATCATCCTCATCTCACTGGGTCACGGTATAGCTCATTGTTCTTAAAATGAACAGATTGTAGCATAAACACATTAGGGATTAAAAATAATAATATTGTTTTTTGTACAGACTGTTAAGATCAATTTGCATGTTATGCATTTTTCCTTTGATTTTGAAATACAAAAATTAAACAATGAACGATGAAACATTTAAACTAATCAAATTTAAATTTAAACTTATATAATCAAGTAAGTATTCATGAGTGATTTATATAAACCACAGAAAGTTTTGTTACTTTGGGCAAAATATGATAATGGTGCTTGTACAGTGTTAAATAGGTTTAAATATGATTGAACAATTATTTAAAGACTCACTTTTCTTGCAATAATCTCCAGGAATTAATGGATTGCCGGTGTATCCTTCATCGCATGTACTACAACGTCTATCAGTATAACCTTCTGGGCAATTACAGACCACATCTCCATCTGTACCCAAATAACATGTGCGCCCAAATCTGAAATGAATTAAATCAAGTCATTTCAACTGATAGTATAATGATACATTAATTATTAGTGTTGCCAACAGTAAAATTCAATAATTTTAAAATGGTACATAATTATCTAACTTTCTAGTTACAATGTACGAGGGTAGGCTGATAAGTAATGCAAACATGCTTGTAGAAGACGAACAAAAAGAAATAGCAAGATGGGGTAAATAACAAATTAAAGTACAAATCTTAACCTACCAAATTATCTATTTATTTTTCAATATAGTCACCGTTAAGCATTACACATTTCTCCCAACGTTTAACAAGTTTTTTCATTCCGTCACTGAAAAATTCTTCCGACTTTCCTCGAACCCAGGACGCAATAGCTGCCTTCACCTCATTGTCCGAGCTGTAATGATTACCCTTAAGGTCTCTCTTCAGTAGAGGAAAAAAATAAAAATCGCAAGGCGCAAGGTCGGGAGAATACGGAGGGTGTAAAATTGGTTGAAACTTCAGGTTTCTCAGAGCCTCTCCAGTTGCACGCGAAGTGTGTGGACGAGCATTGTCGTGTTGCAAAATTATTGGCGCCAGGTTGCCTCTAACACGACAAACTCGACGTCGGAGGTGTTTCAGAGTCTGTATATACTGAGCAGAATTTACCGTTGCCCCTCGTTCCAGATAATCAGTCACATAAACTCGGCGAGCATCCCAAAACACAGTCAAAAGAATTTTTTTTGCGGACGGTTGTGTTTTGAACTTTTTCACAACAGGAGAATGTGGATGACGATATTCAGCGCTCTGCCTTTTTTCTTCGGGATCGTAATGATGAACCCATGACTCGTCCCCCGTCACAATATTCAAAAGAAAGTCGTCTCCTTCGTCACGGTAGCGCTTCAAAAGTTGTTCAATTCGCGTTGTTTAATTCTCGTTGACATAGCACCAGAACACGACGCCATACTTCCACTACTCAAAACAAACTGAATGAAAGCAACGCCTTCAAACTGCGCAGACTTGTAGAGGAGAAATAGTACTTCCACATGCCACCAGGCGCGCTACTGAAGTTTATTTAGTTGTCTTCTACAAGCATGTGTGCATTACTTATCAGCCTACCCTCGTACTTTTGTCAATATGAAATTATCTTACTAAATGCTCGATTGAATGAATGATATTACATAAATTGTTTTTTAAATTTATTAACAAAAATTTTGATTTCTGTATTACTTTTAATGCTTTCCTGCATACTGAATAATTTAAAAACCTCATAACAATATTGCAAAAGATTTGTGGAAATTTAATTATGCTCAAGAAAAATTCAAAATATTTATGTTACCGACATTAATGTATCTTGCTTTTAAAAAAGAGTTTAAGTTTTATTGTTTAGTGTTTACACCCGGTTAGTTTTTTGTCTTTCCAGGTGAATGAACAGTCTTTTTTCCTTGCCATGTAGTAGCATGGCTTTCTTCTGAACTGTTTTTAGTAGGTACCATATTGCAGACAGTTACATATCTCATTAGAAGATACTATAAGCTCTTGCAAGCATTTGGACATGTCAATACTACCACTGTTGATATTGTCTTCTGGGTTAATGATTAATAAATTTATGTTTATTTTTCTGCAGATTGGTTTTTACAGTATTTTATCAAACACAAAACAAAATACTGATTTAATGATAAAGATTTTATCATTTCTTTTTTTCAAACTACAAAATAAACCTATTTAATTGTTTTATAACCATGATAGTTAAGAATTATGTACAGTTCTCGAGTTTAAATGGTAGCTCTGAACTTGAAAACACTGCGATGGTGAGGATAGCAGTGCGGGGTCATTATCGTAAATTTCTACAAACATCGTACACATTGCATTAATTAGACATGTAAATTATCCATTTAGCTGAACAATTTTAAAAACAGATTTTAAATGTTAGTTTTACATATAGCCTATATCTATCTTTAATGAAATATCATTTTCAATTTCAAATTTACGTAGTGAGTGTATATTCACCAACGCAATCAATGTTTTTAGTTAGACTAGTACCAGCTAGGCTTGGCCGCTTGAGAGACATATTGTGGTAAAACATTCTGCAAAATTCAAAAAACTGCAAGTCAAAAAAAAAGATGATATTGATCTGATAAGTAAGTTTGACATAGATGTACTGAATCCTTTATACTGTAGTAATCCTTTTATAACCTAGATGGTTTGTTATTATTAATAACACTTAAAACCCTTTAAAAATAATCAATTTTTTTTTAAACAATTTATAAAAGAATAAAAATTAAATTATTTTGGAGATTAGTTTCCCCAATCTCAAAATAGAAATTTAATGTCAAAATAAACATTGACTAAACACTACATTAGGAGTTTTACAATAAGAGATTTATACATACTGATTTGATGGATTTGTAAGTGGGCAAGGGCATGGTTTACATGGAATACCACGACCAGGATCTCCATAATATCCTGGGTCACATTCTTCATGTTTTGTACAACGACCAAGCCAGGAGCCTGATGATTCACGGACAAATCCAGGTGAGCATTCCTGTAATAAATAACACAAATCAATGATTTAAATATATAAATGGAAAAATTGTTATAAGTAATACACTTCTATAACAACTCTGGACCAAGCAAATGAGTATACCCTGAACACCATTTGTTCTTAGGCTCACTTCCCAAACCCCAACTCTCAGAGTTCTTATAGAAGTGAGAAGTGACCTCTAAATGATAATTATATATTTTATTACATCAAAAGGATTGAAAAACAATATAATTTACAAAGCTTAACAATAGAAAACTGGTTAAACTGATTATATACAGCTGAAACAATTTTTAAAGAATCCTAAACATAATACAGTCTAGATAACAGCTGGACAGATTAGAAAAAAAAACACGATGTCAATTAGTTAAATATCTAAGATATCTTATCATTTCTTCAATGAGCACATAGAAAAAGTAAAATAAGCAAAATTATTTAACTGTACTGATTAGATGAATTTTTTGATTGCAACAAATCTTTAATATGTTTACTCCAAGTAAATATGCCAGATTACAAAAAAAAAACACTTTTTATGTTAATTAAACATACTTCCTGCAAAATAAAAACTGACAAATTTAATTGCATACTGATGAATTTCACGAGGGTTTTCTACAGTCCAGTACCAGTAATTCTGTTTGTTTACAGTTCCTGATAAGTGGAAGAGGGCCTCATCTGAAGAAATAAATAAAGCGCCAGGGGGAATGTTTTGAAGAATTTCATCACACGCAGCTCTGAAAGTTTAAAAATCTCAATCACTTAATTCCTGGGTAACCATAATTTTGAATGGGTGCATATGAAGTTCTCTATAAAGAATTGTTCTTACACTCCTATTAGATAATCCCAGGGCAGCTTAATGTTTAGGTGCTGAACGCCTTGGTGATTGTTGGGCAGACGCTCTCACACGCCCCACATTTTCCAGCGTTGTTGCAGTCCGAGGTCGGCTGGTAGGTTTTCTTTTCAGTGCTGAACCTGTGTTTCTAAAATTTGACACCCACAGTTGAATAGTTTTTTTTATCCGGGAGGACACGATCATGTCGGCCAATTTCGAATTGTATCCGAAACGCTTGTTGAGTACTAACCACAGAACCACCGTTTTTAATAAATTCCTCCACAACAAACCCACGATGCACACCAAGCCAAGCCACGGCGCACACTGAAAATGGCATGTACACCACTTTAAACATAATCCCCTTCACATCAATACCCCCACTACAACTCGCCCGCCGACTACTTCAAATACGGGAGGTTTTATTTCCGGACCCAGTATTATGGAGTTGGATTGTACAATAACAAAAATTACCACCTTACTGTGTAAACATAATAATGAAATAGCTAAAACAAATTTCTAGCTATCTTCATTTTCCAGTAATATAATACAGAATTCTTACCTCACATGACAACCCCATATATCCTGCAGGACAACTACATTGTTCAACTAGTGCTGCCTGACCTTGTCCTGAGTTTGGTACAGCTGCAGAGTCCACATGAACATTTGAGATTGATGTCTCGATACCCGGTCCAGTTAAGTATTGTACACTAAAACAAATTAATTAAAGATCTGAGTGAATGAAAGTCCAGTATACAGTTTCTCTCAAGAATTCAGTTTTTGAGATAGATGACTGTGTTATGTGCCTATTTAGTGATGTAGATGACACAGAATGCTCTACATCTACAGTTTAAGGAAGTATACTTGATGACACAGTTAGTTGAGACTATTGAGTAGTACTGGTAATGCATTTATTATGGGAGTTTGGAACTACTAGTTCTTTTTGTTAATTGTGTCCAGGAGACTTCTGAGGAAGTATAGGACATTCAAGAACTTCATACAAGTTAATGCATATTATTTTAAATTACATATTACCAACTACTGCAAGGTTATTTACTACAATAAGTGTGCCATCTCTTAATATTTAAACAATACAAGACAGTTTACTAAGCATTCACTTGTATGTTTTAGGTGTTTAATTATTTTGAGTTTTTTTTATTTTAATAAACAGCTATCATTTAGAAAGAAATTCTGGTACACTAAACAATTTCATCAATCGAGTAATTTTTCAGAAATTTAAAAAAAAAATGTAAATTAGCACATTTTAAAAATTGTGGTAATTTATTGATGTATTTTCTCCTGAAAACTTTTAAACAGAGGAGCAAAGCACTGCTTAATTCAATATTTTGTCATGGATAAAGGTGTTAAGGTCACTTGAAATCTTCTTCCACCAGAGTGCACTATAATCTCATAGAATAATCCTTTTCGAACAATAACAATAACTATAATTATAAAAAATTATTGTGGTTACTTGTACTACGTCCAAAAAATTAGTCTGCAACGACTCAACTCACCACTAATTTCTAAAAGAACTGATAACTGAGAACAAAAGGAATAATAATCTTTTTTTGCTCAATTGATATTTCTGTACCCGTACAAGGTATAAAAGTATCAAGTACTTTGTATCAGTTACCATTCAGTACTCATAACAAGCTGTACAAGGATAACACAAAAATTACTTGTTCTTACTTGATAAGTATGTTTTCCACATCTTCCAATGCCATCATTATATCTCCTCGTGTAGCTAAAGTTTCTTGTCTTTGTGAAGTTACAGAATCTTCACCACCTAAAACAACACATTCCTTCAGAGTAAATAAAAAAATTAACTATACTTCATGTCATCTAAGCAAAGACCTGGTCAAAACAGTTTGAAAGAAAAATATTACGTAGCTCAATCCATCCAAAAAAGTTTACATTCGTTATAGAGGAATTTACAGTTGTTAATTTTGTATAGTACTTAATTTACATTCGTATTTTAATTCATAATATAATATATTATTATTATTATGAAAATTTATTTTGAAACTAGGCTTGAGGTTTTTAATTGTAAACAAAGTACTGTAGTAGGTTACCTTATTGTATTTCTTCTACACCCGATAGAACTTCATAAGATGACACATCATCCTTATTGTCACTACTTGAATCATGTTCCAAATTTACAACTAGTTTTTCTACCTGAACTTAGCTCAGAGTTTAAATCCCACATGTGTCTGTCCTCTTTTTCCTTTTGAGCAATTCAGTTTTTCTACTTATTCACCGATACTTTAAAAACCCCAATTTCCAAAAGTTTTCTTACTTCTAAAAGCTTAAATGTGTTATTATTTGCAGCCACGTAATCCTTCACCTGTGCCCACACTATGTCAATAGGATTCAGGTTACAAAAGATGTACAGGTTACAAATGGTATATAAAATGATAGAATGGTATATACACGTAGTGTAGACACAACAGATTCAACTTTACTTCGTAAATTTTGTTTACTGTAGGTCTCAGCTTAAAAGAAATATACTATATAGTTTAAAAATAAATTAATTGTATATAGTAAAATAAATTAAGCAATTAAGTCTGAATATGAGTAGTAGTGTGAACATGACAAGCACCTTAAATAACTATCAGTTTGTACACTATCCTTAGTTCTTTCTGAATTAGAATTTTGTGATTAAAATACTGAGGAATCATCAACAGCATTCAACAATCAGAAGAAAGTTTTACACATTGCTCAAACGGTTATTTTGAGTATAAAAACATAAAATCGCTTTAGATTTACGTTTGCTAGACACCACAAACTATTCGTGTGCACAAAAATTTATACGTTACTTCATATTGTTTACTGTAAGTCACTGAAATCAAAATGCGCCATAAAATTGTACATATCAGTGTCTGGACAACTTATTACGGTAACACGAAAAATAAAATCTGAACGAAATATCACAAACAATCAAACAGAATAATGTTATCGTAACAGTGAACAAGTGCGTTAAATTCTTTTGTATGAGAAGGTTAGCGTGCAGCATGTTGAATAGACCTTTTTCCTACCACTTCCTGATGTCAATGTTAGGGTTCATTACACACATGGAAACTTACAATATACATACAAAATTATAACAGTGAATAAGGACTTATGGAGGGTTAGAGGAGAGAAGGTTAGAATGAGTGGGCAAAGACGAAAAATATTTAATCTCTCACAAACAACCACATGCTATCGACCCTAACAGACCCATGGCCCTGGTCGACCTAAAAATAGATCATGTTAACATTATACCAACTCAAAATATAAAATATTTCCCAAGTTATAGCATATGAAAGAAAGAAGACAAAAATGTTAAGTTGGTAATGTTTTCCGGCCTGACAATTGTACCTACTACTTAAAATCCAGTAGTATTTTATATTGAATGAAAGTATATTTCAAGGCGCGTAATTTGATACATCATACGCACTGAAAGCTTTGTAAATATGACTGCTACAGCTGTCCAGCAATAACTAACTAATAGGATTCAACTTTACTTCGTAAATTTTGTTTACTGTAGGTCTCCGCTTAAAAGAAATATACTATATAGTTTAAAAATAAATTAATTGTATATAGTAAAATAAATTAAGCAATTAAGTCTGAATATGAGTAGTAGTGTGAACATGACAAGCACCTTATGTACATATGTACTTATAGTACATGAACTTATATGAGTTAACTCATATAAGCTTCTCACGTAGCCGAAGGGTTAAATATTTTCAACATAAAAAAAATGTTGTACTTAACACAACTAATGAGATAGCGGTAAAATAATGTCTTCTTACCTGAGATTCCTGGTAAAGATCTGTACCAATCGCCTACAAAAAATTGAACTGAACGTTGGTTGTCTCTATTCATAGCCAGACGCGACCCTTTATGTATTAATGTTTGTCCATTTCCCTAGATAAAACAAAAACATACTTATAAAAATTTTCTAAAAATTAAAACTAATCTTCTCTAATACTTTTCCGTCTTCTGTAACTGCAAAATATCTCAACTGAAGGTAAGCGCTCTCTCATATGATTAAAGAAATGTTTTTTTTTTCAAAAAATTTGCTTACATATTCATGAACATAGTAAAGCATATTACCACAAAATGCACAAAAACAACGGTATTTTGCCATCAATAGTTTTATTAATATTTTCACTGCTGACAATACACTTGGTGGATAATGGAAGGCTTTAACTTTTACCAAAGAAAAAACTTAGCACAGGGGTTATACTTACTTCCGCTTTT
Source organism: Catonia carolina (assembly GCA_035578175.1). Classification (NCBI taxonomy): domain Eukaryota; kingdom Metazoa; phylum Arthropoda; class Insecta; order Hemiptera; family Achilidae; genus Catonia; species Catonia carolina. The sequence goes on from JAQMRL010000002.1 coordinate 52,290,995, forward strand.
CAACGTTGAAAGTGTTTAAGTTGTTAGCTAAAGAATAGGTTGGTAAGAAGGGATTCTTAAACATTATTAAGAATTTTTTTTATGTCTAATTGATGAGAGGTGTTGAAAGCTGCATTTTAAATTACATGTACTTGTTCGTCTTTTTTATTCCGCCTTGTTTCAGTTTTCTGTTGGAGCAAACAAGTTATTCAGCCAGAAGTACTTGTGGAAGTACATGTACCGACTGGATTGATAATCCGTGATAAATATTTGGAATTTTTTTGTTTTAGTGTAAATTGAGTCCTTCCAATCAGGTTGTATTAAAAAGGTAGAAATATACAACTGGTTTTATGAAAGACTTTTGAAGTATATAATAATAGAAAATGTAAATATTATTTATTACAACCATTTTATTTATAGATAGTAAGTCACAAGAATGCATTTTGTATGGGCTGTGAGGAAGGGAAGAGAAATCAGATGGTGTTCCCAACCTCAAAAGTAAGACACTAGATTTTATTACCGAGCAATTGCACTGTTTTTTAGCCACATGTTGTCTTTCAATTAATATACTTCGTTATGACTGACACTTTTTCCACTTAAACCCCATTTCCTTTAAAGATTTTTCTTAATGTACAAAATTTCCAACTAAAATTTTGCCTTTCTTTTAAAACCGGTAATGGGCGTAGCGACTCAGATCCGAATCTCCAACATTCTCCAAATCAAAACACCTACATAAAAGATTCGGATCATGCCTCCACGTGGTGCGCCTGGATAACCAGTTAGAAATTGGAGATTCTAACTGGTGAACTGAATTGAGTCAAAGGTCAGTCATAACCTCATCATTCACACTACATCCTTCACCATCACCTTTCTGGATCACATCTGGAATTGTATCTCTAATTGGATTCGTCCAATTACACGGTTGACAACCCAACAGTCAAACATGGCAGTTCTTTTGAGTATAAATAATCCACCGCCTGGACGCGTTCAGGGAAGACGGCACTCGGATACGGTGGGCCATCGCTTGAAAGATAATGACATGGCAGAGTGCCTGGGAACCCTCAATCCAAATGCGACTGGATCTGGAGCTCGGCGAATACCAGGGAGGATTCAGACCAGGAAGGAGCTGTCCCGAACAGATTGTCAGCCTCAAATGGATCATGAAACACATGAGAACTAGAGCGAAAGAGCTGGTTGTTGCCTTCATTGACTTTAAAAAGGCATATGACTGTATCAGCCGCGGTTCTCTGCTGAAAATTTTGGAAGAGTTTGGTCTCCACAAGAAACTAGTTAATTTGGTCAGAATCACTTTGACTGGCACCAATTCAAAAGTTAAGTTCAGAGGTGAATTGTTGGAAGGATTTGAGATCAAGACTGGGCTTCGTCAAGGGGATGGACTGTCACCACTGCTGTTCAACTGTGTCCTGGAGAAGATTATGAGAGAGTGGAACAAGAAATGCCCACCTGGGGTCAAGGTCGGAAGAGTGATCAGGGTGAATTGCCTCGCCTTTGCGGATGATTTGGCACTGTTGTCCAACAGTATGGAGGAAACCACGCATCAGATTGAAACCCTGCAGGAAATAGCATCAAAAGTTGGACTCCAAATATCATCGGAAAAAACAGAGATAATGCCAGGCTTTAAACAAGAACTTCAGAGCCTGCAACTAAGCAATGGAGAGAAAATAAAGATAGTTCAAAAATTTAAGTATCTCGGTGAAATAATCACATGGAATCTGAATGAAAAACCTGCAATTGAGAACAGAGTAACCAAACTGAAACAGGCCCAAAGAATCACCTGGCCCATATATAAGAAGAAGTCCCTATCAATTAACTCCAAAATCAGGCATTATAACTCTGTAATGAAGCCAGAGGCTACTTATGCTTGTGAGACCCTTTTCAACTTGAACACTCGATCAACCACGGACAAACTTCAAAAGATAGACAGAAGAATATTAAGAACAGCCATTAATTTTCAAGCATCAAGTCCAAGGAAAATGGTGGATAGTCCCCAACAATATAGTTTATAAGGAAAATGAGCCGATATTGGACACAATGAGGAAGAGGAGAGTCGATTTCTTTGGCCACCTTAGCAGACTGCCTGACTCAAGACTCATTAAACAGCTCCTTGACTACCAAATGAAGAATAAGATCCAAAACAAATGGATACAGGAAGTCATGTCAGACATGAGGAACTTGAATATAAATGAAGAAATGATCCAGAGACGAGAAGAGAAGACCATCCTAAAGGAAAAGAGGATAACCCAACTGCCTTTCAGAGAGAGAAGACAGCCGAATGCAGCTGTAGCAGAGAGATTGAGAGCCACCAGGTCAAGGAATATGAAATTGATGTGGGAACGAAGAAAACACCAGTGTGGTGCCACAACTAACTCCTCAAGGAACGCATGTCCATGAGTGACTTGAGTGCTCCAATTGGGGCGTAAATTAAAAAAAAAAAAAAAAAAAAAAAAAAAAAAACCGGTAATACCTTTTCACATGTCGGCTTCTTTTTCTTATCGGTATAACAGTTTCCTTTTTTTTATCAAGTGTCAAAAAAACTGTTGATGAAGAATTATCTTCTTTACTGTCTTTAACTTTCTTCTTTATATTTCAAATTGTGGAAAGAGAAACATTACAGTACTTAGCCACTCGCTCATGGTTTTTGTTAAAAGGCACGAAAAGGTATTTTTGTTTAGCTTCAACTTTACAACATTTTATTACATTGCATATTAGATTTTGTTTAGCACTGTGAACAGTTGTACCGCGTTTTTGAGGAACCGTCATTTCCGTTTACAGTAACAAACAATTATATTTGTACAGTTAACCGACAAAAGGTTCTGCGTTATACTGTATGTCATCTAAGTATAGTTTACATTGTTGTGTTGGTGAACTGATAACAAAGCACTCATGCATGCGCACTGATGCTTTCCTCCTTCACCCCTTGTTAAAACCTAAGGCAAACTCATGACTCGGATACTATAGTTAGGTTTATACTAAATTTTGGGAATACTAAACAATTTTATTTCCTAGAATTAAGTTTTGCGTAACACAATTAAGTTTCCATCAACATTAGTAAACTATTTTGCACGCTTGTGTTTCATTAAACATATATGCACTGATTCCAATAAAGTACCAATGAAAATTATGTTAATTATAATACACCATAGGAGGGTATGCCCATATTGTTACAGGTGATTAGATGATGTCACAAATAGGAACTTTCTATTTAGATCAACCAAAAACAGTAATTATAATAAATCATTTATCAAAGTGGTCATGAAGTTTTGAATCTTTTTGTCAGAGTTGATGTGGGTGAACATGAACAATTTCTTCCCTATTGAAATTTTGAGTAACAATTATCTTCTTCTTCTTCTTCTACTTCTCTTCACGGGTTAGGTATTTCGACCTGTTCCGGCATCCACCTTTTTTTTTAGCTGCCAATATCTCTACTTCCACTAGTTTGTATCTTCTCGCTACACTAGGCAAGCGGCTTTCTGGCATTCTATTTAAATGACCCATTGGGCACGATACAATTTTATTTTTTCGTTGAGTGGAAAATTTCCCAATTCTTGGCTTATAGCTTCATTTCTGATCTAGTCTAGTCTTGTACAACCCTTGACAGAACTTAAGGATTTCATTTCTGCAGTTTGGATATTTCTTTCCTCCCTTCACCTCATCACCCATGCTTCAATGCCGTATGTCAAAGCTGAAACTACCACCATCTTATAAAACTTTAACCTTCATTTTTTTATTGCGAGTAACAATTTATAAGTATCAAAAACAAAATGACAAATAAACAATAAAAAATATTTTAAAAAAAATCATTATTTTTCTTACAATTAGAATAACATCAGGATGGTTCAAAGGTTGTCCAATTCCACTGAAAGACACTGTGTAATTCAGGAAGCCTCCATAAGATTTCAAATGATTTCCATGGTAATTATTTTCTGGTAAAGAAAAGTACGGATACAATTGTTCATAAGTTCTCGATGCAGAAGTCTCAGACAATAACTGAAACATAAAATTACATTAAAATTTATTTGATGAAATTAAATGGAAAAAAATAAAAATTGTTAAACTCAACAAATAAGTAATCAAAGTTTATTGGGTATCTGAAATGAATGATCTACCTGGAAGCTACGAGATCGAGCACGAAGCGCTGGTTGAAGTGAAGATGGCTGATTACGGCGAACTTCAATTTCTCCATTTGTTGGAAAGTGGACATCTACCAATTGAAATCGATCAGCTGGAGCTGGTAACTAGAATTAAAATTAATTTATATTAATTACATTAAATTAAAAATTCTTTATCATGAGACGACGTAATGTGACTTTGTGAGACGATGGATGGAGGCGATTATTAAAAAGGCTTACCTTTGACCTGTGCCAAAAACCATTAGTGATTTTTGTATCTACTCTTTAAGAGGAATCGAATGACACTAATTTTGCTTCCTAATTCTGACTTTGATTTCTTGACGTCCGGTCGAAACCGGAACATCAAACCCAATCCAGGTCCACTAACTTTTTGTGTAGATAATGAATCCGAAAACTGTTTGTTCCTATCTTGTAAATTTTCTGTTGTCTGGGTGTGACAGATGGACAGACACATGAAAATGATAGATGACACTTTTAAAAATTGCCACTAATTATAATATTGTTAATAAGTTTTTTACCATCACGAATTTTAAAGGATCAGTCAAAAAATGTGTGATCATTTTCTTAAGTCAATAAATTTTAACTGCCTTTGTTAAAACATTTTGATTATAGTACCTAACTTAAAAACTAGATGTACAATTTACAATAGGAGTAAAATTAACTTTTAGTAACAGATTAATGTGATGAATGAAGAAGTTAATTACAAGGTGAAAGGGTTGTTTTTAGAGAATCTGGTGTATTATTAATTGATTTTGTAGGAGGGATTCTTTCAGTCCCTCTCACAGTTTCTTCGATCTCATCATCTGCTAAAGGGACACTGGGTTGATTATGATTCACCCGTTCCCTACACCATCAATATTTTCTTTACATCTTGAAATTCCCACAAGCAGGTCAACAAATTTTTCATAGCTGTTTGTCTCCCTTTTATTTCCTAAAAACTTGTTTCTTGAATGATCAAGTCGTTTTCTCAGAGACTGAAAATAAGTAAAAGGTTCAATTCTTTCTAAGAATTATTCCATCCGTCCTCCTTCACCAAGCTAGTTCTGGCAAGGCTGTTGAGAAATATATGGAGTGTAGATTTTTTGAAGGTCGAGTTTATGAGATTATACTGTATCATATTACTAAATTTTTAAGCTGTATCCAACAATGTAAAAATTAAAATTTAAACAAACTATTTTGTAAGAAACAATCTTTATTCAACTGTACATCAACTCATAAATGAATAGAGCTATTTTAATGTGATTTCAATCATAGAGAACACACACATGTACGAGGTATACCTATTAAGTTCCGGGAATTTATTTGTAATTTGAGATTGGCAACATTGTGTCGTTCATAAACATATGACCAGAAAAATAGGCGGACCTTCCTTTTGTTGCAGTTGAAGTTTAAGTTGATAGCATGTTTGGTTCGTATTTTATGAATGTTTTTCAAAAGTAACTTTTTTAGTAGCGTTGTGATGAGAGAATCGCATTACAAGCAACGTGTTGCGATCTGATTTTCAGTGAAATCTGGTGAAAACCCCTCAACAATCCTCTGAAAATTGCAGGTGGTGTACGGAGACGAGTGTATGTTGAAAATGCGAGTGTTTGAATGGGCGAAGCGGTTCAAGGAAGTGCGTGAATCAGTAGATGACGATCCACGTGAAGGAGCTTTCGTCACCTCTCATACCAATACGAATGTCGACCGTCTGCGCTGGCGCCTAAGCATTCGTGCCTTGTCTGACGAGTTAAAAATCAAAAAAAGAAACCGTTCATAAGATGTTACATGAGAATTTGAACATGTGAAAGATTTGCGCAAAGAAGGTGCCAAAACTTCTCACCCATGAACAGAAACACATGTGAAAATCGATCTGCAGAGATTGGATGATAGGTAGTCACTGGAGATGAGACGTGGATATTTGAGTATGACCTCGAAACCCGAAAACAAAGTCAGCAGTGGCTGGAAAAGAATGAGGAGTGATCAACAAAAGCGAGGATGTCCAAGTTGTGACTGAACGCAATATTGATCATTTTTCCGGATATCCGTGGCATCATTCATTGTGAATATGTTTCTGCCGGCCAGACAGTGACTGGCTATGTTGGCGTCCTGGAGTGGCTGCGGCCTGAACTCACTGAAAACGGCTGGATCTTGCATCATGACAACACGCTGGCCCATTCGTCGGTTCAATGTCAAGAGTTTTTTAACAAAAAAAGGCATTCCCGCATTGTCGCACCAACACTATAGCCCAAATATTGCCCCCTGCGACTTGTTCTTATTCCCCAAGATGAAGTAGCACCTCAAGGAAACTCATCATGGCGGCTTACAGGAGTTCAAGGAAGCTGTGAATGTAGTAACTTTAGAGGATTATCAAGGCTGCTTCCAATGTTGGAATTAACAATGGGAGCTATGTTGGAATCGTTGTGTGGAGTTATAGGGAGATTACTGTGAAGATAAGTAATAAAATTTTGCTATGTTTTATTCAAAAATTCCTGGAACTTAATTGCCACTCCTCGTACACATATCATTCTAAAAAATACATTTGGCTTCAGGACATCATGAAACATGAAAATGAACTGAAATTTGGATATCAAACATTTTTCACCATCACAAATACATCATCACTATACTACATTGTCACACAAAAATATAAAGTAACGGTTCAAAATATTATTACCTGGTACGTGAATAAGTTTGCACTGCGGCATTCGCTAGTAGTTCCAAAACAGAAACATGTAATACACTCTGACGGTATTCGAGCTAGATCATTAAATTGACCAGGAGGACAGACAGAAGTACCATTTGGTGGACTGACAACCAAAATTGTATCAGGTGTTGCTAAAGTACTACCGCGTGAATTCATTCCCTCACAACTGTATGCTCCTTGATCCGAATCCTGAAATCAATTCCATTAAGAAATTAATGAAATTTATTACACAGAGTTATCACATTTAAATATTTTGGCTATTAAATAAATAAACCAACCATGGATCATCAATAAAACTTAATTGGTATTCACCAATCACCCATTTTTTGTACAGAATATAAACAGTTGGAAAAAATTACAAAAGATACAGGATATGAATTACCTATTCTTATTAGGTTATATTAGTTAATTAATTGTGCTCTATTTAACTTCTAATGTATTAAAGAAATACCAGAAATAACACATGGAAAAGAATCACAATGCGTGTTCAATGAACCGAATAGCTAAACACAAAAAATAATATTTCTCATGTTTGTAAACATCTTACAACAGGATGCTTGCAGATGGTGAAAACATAAGAAAAATTCTCCATTTCATTTTGATAAAAATCTGTACATCACACAGTATCCTCTCAGGAGAGAAAAGGTGTTTCAATAACAGAAGTCAACGTTCATCACAAGAGTTTATTTAAATAAATACTTCTTTATACCTTTTACTGTGACATTAATAATTTAAAAATGTAGGACAACTATCATCAAGAAACAAATAGCAACTAGAAAGTAAAAAAAATTAATCAGAATTAACCTTTCAACATTTAGACTAAACACCGCTCTGTTTGATTATCACTATAAATGTTAAATCAATTTTTTATGATTTTATCGGTAATGAAATCTCTTAGTATACGTGATAATTAATGATGGTGTAAAGATTATAAATAACCATTGCTATAGTCACTTGAGTCACGAAAATGCCCTTGTTTGCGACGAGGAGTAAAGGGGTATCAGTGCTCATGCGCGACTACTTTAATTTCAGTATGACAAACATAACAATTCATACTATACCTAGAGCATACACAGTATATCACGAAACCTTTTGTAGATTAACTGTACGAATATAACTGTTTGTTATCGTAAACATAAATGTTGGTTTCTTGAAAATGTAGTCGAACTATTCACAGTGCTGAACGAAATATAATATGCAATGTAATAAAATGTTGTGAAGTTAAAGCTAAACAAAAATGCCCTATCTGTACCTCTAAACAAAAGCCTTGAGCGAGTGGCTAACTATTGTGATGTTTCTCTTTCCACAATTTGAAAAATAAAGAAGGAAATTAATGACGTGAAGAAGCTATTCTTCAAGAGTTTTGTTGACACCTGGTAAAGAAAGTAAACGGTTAGGTAGATACTAGTGAGACTGATAGTGAAGATGCTGGAGACAGCGATAGTAAAGAAGGCGATTCATTTGTAGAAAATTTTGTTCTAATGGAATAAGGTAGCTGGTAGTAATTACAGTAAATCGAACATTTCTAGTCATGTAATTAAGCTTTAAGCAATGTTACAAGCCACATTTATTTCATATAAGGTTTATGAAGAAAACATTTTCTTGGAATAAACCACAGCTTACAAAATGTATGTAGAAATTGCACGGTAGTGAAATGTATACTACAAGTAGTGTCTCACTGTTAAGGTTGGCAGCACTGTCAATTATTCACTTCCCTTCCTCACAGCCCTTTCATATGCAAAAGGCAATCTCGTGACTAAAGTATTTATAATAATAAAAAATCATAACTGCTAGATATTTTTGTGATATTTTTAACTAAAAAAAGTAGGAAGGGCAGGTCATGAAGATAATGGAGGACAAGGTGGATGAGGACATGCAGGAGAGAGGTTTGGGGGATGGGGATCAGGAGAATAGGGGTGAATGTAGGATCTGGATCTGGAAAGGTAGAGAGCAATAGCTGAAGATGCTTTTAATTAAAAGACTTATTAAGAACTGTCATACCTGAACATCTGGACAAGTAATAGTACCATATCCATTTTCACTAGTTACTACACATTTGGGAGGAATGTGACCCCAATTTCTTCGCCAAATAATTTCTGGTGTAGGTACTCCCGTCATTTCACAAGACATGAAAAATGTTGCACCTTGATTAAGAACCTTCATGGGTTCTGGAGGAACTTTTGGGAAAACTCGAGCTGAAATAAAAATAAATAGTCAGGAGATCAAATTAAAATACTGTATAGTAAATTAATAATTAAGTAGTTAATAACAGCTGCTACTGGAACAATACAATAGAACCAATCTGGGTGTTGGATTTTATGTAATCCAACAGTTCAGAGAAATGACTGGAAACTTCACAAGCGTACACCTCATTCAGATGACTTGCACATCCTAAAGAGCGGTTAAAATGTATATTCCTAAAAATAGGTTTTTCATATGAGGGTGAATCAAATATTGACGGTAATTTCGCTACTGGGTGTAGGGAGTAGTTCTAGCTAGGTGATAAGAGTGCACGATGAAAAGGCACTTCATACAGACTGAGGAAACTGACTTAGCTGCTACACTCTGTTCTGCATTCAGTATAGTCATGAGTGAGCAGGAAATGCATTTATCTGTTGTGCAACACATCATTATAAAGTTTCTAACAAATGAAAAAATGTCAAACCATTGGAAATTTTAACATGTTTAAGGGTGCAGTTTGGGAACAGTACACTCTCACAAAATTGAGTGTATTCATAAGCTAGAGAATTTAAGAGTGGGCGTAAAATTGTTGAAAATGACACTCACGATCGACGCCCAAGGACAAGTTTAACGGATGACAACATCAGTGCAGTTCAAGAGCTAAGCGAACTTGATTGCCAGTTTACTATAAAAGAAATTGCATTAAAAGTGGGTACTGACTATAGGAGTACCCAATCCATTATCACTGATAATCTTCGCTTCCGAAAAATTTCAGAGATCAAGTTCGGTTAGCTATGACCGACCAGAAACTACAGCGCATCAGGAGAATTTATAAACCTCAATTTTAAGAACTCTTGGTGTTTTTTATAAAAACACTTATGGTTTTTACATTGAAAGCACAGCCCCTACGAATTTCAGCAGACATGCAGCTTTATTCCAATTTTCATCAGAAAGTTGAAATACACATTATAAATAACATAATAATAATATACACAAAATATAATATAGAAGTGTATTAGTTTAAATGAAAGAAAAACAGGATAAAACTTACAACAACTAATTTCATCACTGCCATCTTGACAATCTGGTTCCATATCACAGTGGAATGCTTTAGGAATGCACTGGTTTAATGAACTACATTCAAATTCATTAGTTCTACAACGAGCACCTGAAAAGAGTATATTTTATTGCTTTAGAACACTTATGGTTTTTTTCCACCATTCACTAAATAAATGTAGATGAAAATGTTATAGTGAACATATAATTTCACTATTATTTAAGAATGATTCCACTTGAAATTTCTGGTGATTCAAGTAACAAAATTCTGAACTTTATGGAGGAAGAACAAACATGTAATTTTCACCAAAAGAAATTTGTTGAAACAGATATCTAAATAATGAAGAAATTGACACTTTCTTATTTGCTTATTATTACCAACAAGGTTACCCTGGTCAAGTAATTAAGCTTGACTAAGTAATCAGCTGGTAATTGACCCTCAACAGACACAAAAAATTTGTTGTGTATTCTAGTAAAAAATTTTATTATGTATTCATAAAAATTAATTACAAATTTTTTAAATATTGTATTTAAAAAAAAAGTATGTAAATTTTAAAGGCTATACAGTATTCAAATTGTTACCATTTTAAGATCTTTTTCAATCAATCTAATACATCTACCGTACTGAACTGAGCATCTCAAGAAATCTTGTGTAGTTATCACTGAATCAGAATAAAACAAATTAGAGATATTTCCTCCGGATAGAAGGTACAGAATTAGAAACTAACCTGGAGGAGAAGTACCACAGTTCCTTTCATCTGATCCATCTCCACAATCATCATCTGAATCACAACGCCATGTTTTCTGAACACATCTTCTGTTATCACAAGTAAATTGATTCGGTTCACAGCCATGAGGATCTGAAATTATTTAATATTTCTATGAAAAAATGTATTCTTTAACAATCAGATTATCGATTTTACTGTTGTTAATGTTGTTTATGTCATCAACCAAACTGGTGGTTTTTAAGAACCTAGAGGCTAAGTAAAATGAGAAGTAAGGTGGTTTAACAATACCTTCCTCACTGAGTGGAAAAGTAGCCTATGCTTATCAACATGAAAATCTGAAAAGCATCTACTTTCCACCTAGTAAAAATGACACCTTCACTTCATTCACCATAGGGTCTTGCTGTAAAATAAAATACATTACTCTCAGAGGAGATAACTCTGACTAGTGTCTTTTACATCTCACCTCTTGTGTTCTTAAATGCTTCAGTAACATGGCTGATCATATGACAAGAAAACGAACTATTTTTTGCAGCCCTGGAACTAGCAGATCAAGTGCAAATAATTCAACACTCCATCTGCCTGTTATGGGCATTTTTTAAATTATTCAACACAATAATTCTGCTGATTGAGGTCCTTTGAGGACTATGTACAAGAAGGACATCCTGGTTTGCTAATCGAAGGAAGTGGTTTGCTATTTACTTGTTGGAACTGTTTCAAGCACTAATAGACAAATTCTAGATTGTTATGATGAACACCAACGTCCAAACCGGACTAGGCAAGTGAAAAAGAAGAATTCTACTGATTTTAACGTATGTTAATATTAAATTCTTATTTTACAAATCAAAATTACACCAATTTTTTGTCAGACTAACAAAATAATAATTTTTAAAAAAAATTATTTATGTAAAGTTGCATCAACTGCTTGGTCATTAGTGGCTATGGTGGAGTATGTAACATTAAGAGATTTGACACGTGAAAATTTTCAGACCCTGGCCAGGAATCGAACCCGGGACCTCCGCTTGGCAGGCCAATGTGCTAAACACTACGCTATGGAGGCAGCCAAAATAATAAATTGATTCTATTTATCTACAATTTAAAATTAATACTTACTGCATCGCATCTCATCAGATCCATCTGTGCAGTCATAATGTCCGTTGCAAACTAAGCTTTTAGAGATACACTCTCCATTAGAACAAGTAGCTTCATTCAAACCACATGCTAGAGGAGGACGAGTTGGAGGTAAAGGTTGAGTATCTATAAAAATCAAATTATTCATTTGAAATTTTATTTTACCTATAATTAACATTTAGCATAGATTAAGTAGTGACTAATTTTAACAATTTATACAAACAAACAACTTTACAATGAAATCTACAGATCATTTATATCGTTCATAGCAACCTCAGTTGGGACATTTTACAGACTGAACCAAAATCTGTTCACTTATTCTTAAAATGTATAATCCATCTATAGTAATATCAATCTTTGATCAAATATTAAAATAATTACAAATTAATTCAACATTATCAAAAGAAATGCCCAGAAAATTAGAATCACTTGACTAAATGAGAAGAAATATAAAAATATAATTTATTTATACATTTGTGTATATACAAAACTGATTAGTACTCTGCACGGATGAAAACGTTTGTAGATATGGAAAACAGTGACAACTTCATTCAATAAAATATGTGTTAATAAATAATAACAGTGTCAATAAATATAAGTCAGACTAGGTATGAAACTATTTGACTTTTGAAGTAAAAGCAGAATAGCCTGTAAGCATGATACATAATGATATAGCTGAAGTCACATCATATTAAAAATAATACTTCCAATAATTACCAATATTTATGTAATATTTACTCTTTTTTTAAAGCTTTCTTTTTCTTCAATTTTTTTACGAGTGCTTTCACGGTGTTTCAAATTATTTAAATCAATCTTGATAAAGAAGATGTAATCTTCATAATAAAATTTTTTTAGTAACTTTATGTTAAACCTGAAGAAGCGGTGCACACAGCGAAAGTACTCAGAAAAAAATCAAAGAAAAAGAAAGAAGTAAAAAAGGGTAAATATTAAAAGTTTTTTATATAAATACAAAAAAATTACATTAATGTATTCAGTTATTTAATAACTTAAACAATTATAATTACCAATAGCTTTTTATCTTTTGAGTATTAAGTGCCTGTATTAGTTAATGTGGTGTGTCGTGGATCGATCGAATTCTGAAATTAGGAGAAGAATCTGCATTCAAGGAAATATAATGGACACCATATCCCGGAAGCAGTTAAAATGGTTTGGCCAATAGCAGAAGATAGAGGATGGTAGGTGGCCAGAGGGTATGGGAGAGGACGGCAGCTGGTAGAAGAAGGAGGGGTAGGCCTGAAGTGACGTGGTTGGATGGGCTGCAGGAGGCAATGTCTTTGCAGCGGCTCTCCGATGGGGACTGGAGAGACAGAGAGAGGTGGTATTTAAGAAGCGAGATACAGCTGGGGCTGTAAATCATCACATGAATAAACTAATTACTTTACACACTGAATCCTAGTGGCATCAGTAGAACTGATCTTTGGCTCTAATAAACTTGATGATGCACATTGATTTAGCATATATGTAAGCTATTTTTCAACTTAGTCGCCATTCCTCTCAATGCAGGTGGTGAAGTGGGGTATACATTTTTTGATGCCTTCCTTGAAGTAGTTCTGCCAACCCCTTCATGCACTTCTCACCTCCTCCTTTACCTCCTTGTCGGTTGAAAACCACCCATGTGCAGCTTCAGGGAGGTAAAGAGATAGTAATCTGAACGTGCTAGGTCAGGGGAACGCGCGGGAGTTCAGGACATCCCATTTTAACGACGCGAGCAGTTCCTTCGTGGCGTGTGGTCTGGCGTTGTTGTGCAGCAGGCAGACTCCTTTTGTCAGCATGCCTGTCCTCTTGTTCTGGATCGCCATACGCAACGTGTTTAGGGTCTCACAGTATCTTGCATTGTTGATGGTCTCTCCTAGAGGCATATATTCAATTAAAATTATGCCTTGATGGCCCGAAAACACGGATGCCATCATTTTCTGGGCTGAAATTGTGGTTTTGAACTTTTTGGCGGAGGGTGAAGAGGTGTGACGCCACTGTTGAGACTGTCTTTTGGTTTCAGGCGTGTAGTGTGCAACCCAAGTTTCATCTCCAGTAACGATGGAGCGAAGAAATTCATCTCCATGAAGTTAACAGCGCCTCAAAAACTCTTGCCTGGCCTCCACTCGACTCAACTTGTGTTGATATGTCAGCTGATTTTCATTTTTTTCCACAATTTTGTCAGTCACAATTCCTCCGCTCCTCTGATAATCATGCACAGACGTACGACCATTTTTAAACTTGTGACACCGCTTGTACACACTCGTATGATTCATAGCTTTATTAACACATGCAGTTTTCACCTTATTATAAACCTCAACCGGAGGTTTTCTCTTCCAAACGAGATATCAGGTAACGCCGCGTATTTCACACTTGGCAGGAGATTGGATTGACATTTTTCACAAAACCTGTTGTCACATCGACAGTTCTCAACGTATTGACCTCGAACCAGTGTCACTGCGAAGGGGAGAAGTCAGGCTACACGGAAGTATAGCTAACATGTCGAAAATAAAATCTCTCCGCCGTGAGAGTCCAGTACACTTACTTTCTGGATATGCCTCTAATATAATTCTGATAGCGTCCGCTTTACAATCATTTAAAATTATTTAAATTTCCTTGGTAGAACTCTGTATTTCAAGATAAACACAATCTCCATGTAAAGTAACTGTTGTACAACATTTTACGTTTAAGATATATGATTATAGCCTTAGTCATATTCTATTTAAAGAAACCAAATTTTTCTAACACAATGTTATCAAAAGGACTTAAAACTTACCACATTCGTTTGTTGAAAATAAAATGTACGCACAAAAAGAAAAGATTGTTTTTTAAAGTACACAAAATTGAAAATGTATTATAAACCAATGTTTGCATTATAAAATATATTGTGTATAAGTCATTATATTACATAGAATAAAAGAACATACACCAAAATTACATATGTTTTCTGAATTATTATTTTTGTGTATGATTAGTACTTATATCCTAATAAACATTAATAATCCACCTTTTGTAAAATAATTATATTTTAATTATTATACAGGGTGATTCATAACTATACAGCAATGTCTCAGAAGTTCATTCTACAGCTAAAAAATAAAAAAAACGTTCTTATAAACATTAACTAAACGCTTAGTTAGCGAGTTATACAGGGTCAAAGATTTCACCAAGAACTCAGTACCCTCAGTGAAATGAGACCATATAGACATTTTAAAGGATGTGATAACGAGACAAATCTGATGGTTTCTTATGTATTTTTACCTGATAAATTGAATAAAATTGGTCCTAGTAATGTACCTTACCTTCATCAATTTTAAAGATATCTTATGTAAGACACTAGAACTGGAGCTAAAAAAATAACACTTTTTGTCTTTAACATGAAATTACTTTGGTAAATGGTAAATTAAGATGTATTTTTCTTAGTTAATTTGTAGAAAATTTAATTCTGTAAAGATTCATGTAAATTACTTAAGAAAAAAATTGAATACTTACTTGACATATTAAAATTTAACTTTAATATTTATTTCACTTTTTTAATAAACTTTAATTTAATTTTATCTTAAATTTAAATTGCTATATATAACAATTTAGCTCCTGACTGGATCCTTCCCTCTGAACACCATTACCCTCGTTTTCAGTGTTGAAATTGTCAGCTTATACTCTTTGCATTACTTGTTCAGGAGAAAGAGATTATTTGTATTTCCTTACCAAATACACCTTTTGTACATCTATGTTTAGCTTATCAAGTCAACAATCCCTAGGTCTCTTAGCCTTTCTCCAAAATATATGATACAAAATTTGATTTAAAGAGTAATAAAAATGTAAGAATAAAAATATACGTTATATACCTGAGCCACGTATTCCTAAAACAGTATGGGAACGATAACCAAATTTTGATAATTGAGTCTTTTTAGAATCAAGAGTGATTTCCGTTTTTGTCTTAGCTGCTTGCACATAATAAAATTTCAAGAATGTATAACCTTAATTAATTAGTTTCATATTACAATTACAAAGGCAAACATTTAACAAACTATAAACTGAGCCTATAATGAATTTTTATCTTTTCAACATTTAAATAATTGTTATTTTTTTATTTTATCAAACATCCTACATAGGATTAAAAAAGCCGTATTATTTAAAATTGAAATAAATATTTCTAACCACCAGAATACGGAAATAGAAAACACTTACCAATGTTTATAGTGCTTTCGCGTATCTTGTACACATCTTCATTAAATTCAAATTTAAAAAAAAATTTCACATCAAAATTTAAAACTTCCTACTCCTACCATGGTAGATAAGGAATAATTGATTCTTATATCTAAAACAGTCTAAAACAAGAAGACAATAAATATCTAAAACAGTCTTCTGTTTCAACAAATATCTAAAACAGAAGACTGTTTTAGGTATAAGAATCGACTATTCCTTATTTACCATGGTAGGAGTAGTAAATTTTAAATTTTCATGTGAAAAAATTTAATTTACTGAAAATGTGTACAAGATACACGAACGCGCTATAAACATTGGTAAGTGTTTTCTGTTACCGTATTCTGGAGGTAATATATTTCAATTTTAAATAATGGTACAGTTGCCATTATACTTCGTCTGCATTAGCAGAAATTGCAGAACAGTCAGACATAAAAAAGCCATTACATTTTACTTTACATTTTAAATTACTTTTAACCCATTTGATAAGATTTCCTACCACTATAGAACATCAAAGTCTGTTTAATTTCCTCGGTATTATTTTTTTATAGACAGTACCAAGGACTGTTACCTTGATGACAGTAATGATATGTCTAAGTACCATTGAATAAATATTTTTTAACGGCTTACAATTTTTACTGAACCAGATATAACTGAAATTTAAATTTTTGGGTTAATAAGTTTAACTTGATTTCAAGATGTAGACATTCTGTTTGGTAGCAATTGCATTGTCAGAAAAAAAGACAACGATAGAACTACCAAAAATAACTTTAGAAGATAAATCAATGTTTGTTTTGCTGCTATTTTTTGCTGTATGGTATTAACAGAACATCATAAAGCCTTTAGAAAAAAGATGGAACAGGATACACAACTAGAAATCTCTGTAATCAAGTGACATTGTGAGAACTAAGATTATATGTTAAGTGCTCACATGTATTTACATAACCTTCTAACATAATTATAATGAACAAAACAGATTATGTTATAAAAGACTTACATGGTTCTACACTCAAATGCACTGATACTCTGGCACCAGGAGAAGAAGAGGAGAAAGATAAAGCTTCACAAACATAAGTACCAGCATGAGATAACTAACAAAAAAACCATAAAAATTTCAAATTAAAAATTTATAACACAAATATATAACAAAATTATACTAGAAATCACAACTGGATGTAGCTAAAACAAGCTGCTGTTAACTCCTAACATACAACTATTTAATAAACACCAATTTCACTCAATAATATAAAAGAAAAAAGTAAATATTTTCAAACTCTTTAAGAGTATAACAAAATTTACTCTGTTCTTTGTTAAAATAAAATAAAACTGATTGTAAAACAAAAATTGTTATAAACACAGAATAAATTCTTCAGATTTTTATGTAAAACAACTTAAATTTTTTATAACAAATTTCTTATTCTGAAATTAAAACAATCAGTTAAACCAACAAAATATTTATGAAAAATAGAGGAAAGAAACATTAATATAATTGACAAGACGTACCATGTAATATTATCTTATTATGTAAAAATAATTAAAATTACTGTCACATATTAAGCTCAAAAAAAATGAGGAATTACAAAACAAATCTTTGCATAAAAATATCAAATGTAATATCGAAATGCCAATGTTAAAATTACAGACAGAAACAACAATAGCGAAACAAACGTTGTCAATAAAAGTTTTAACCAATCTGAAAAAAGATTTATGGCCCTCCAAATTATGGCTTAGATTAAGAAAATGACCTGTTTATCAGATAAACCTATTGTTTAATAATTTATTTTTTGAAGATATAACTTATAGCAAAATTCTGTATAGATTACTTTTTGTTTTTAAAAAGTAAGTTCTAATAATTGCGTTACCTGTATATTTGGCATTTCTAGTCTTCCATTATTATCACGTGAACCAGGAGGTAAAGGAAGACCATTACCTCTTGACCAACGGACAGCAGCTCTCAGAGGACCTTCATCTCGACACTGGAATACAACTTCTCGACCTACATTTGAAACAATAAAAGTATTAATTGTCGCTTAATAAAAGACACTTTGGAAAGGCAAACTTAAATTTATAATCAAAAATCTGTTAAAATGTTAATTAAAAATTTTTTTTCTTGAAAGGCCATCCAGTCTGTTCCAAACCAAATGTTTTAAGTTTTTTTAAAAAGCTGTAATTAAAATAAATTACTCCAGCATGGCAGAAGTCTTCCCAAGCTTCCTTTTTCCTCGACCTGTTATCAGCGAAGCTGTTAAGAAATTTTACCTCTCTTCCTTCATTCTTTGAAGATGTTTCATCCATTTCTTGCGATAATAACTGGCTCTTTCTATACCTGTCAGCAACTCTCTGTTTTTATCACAATTTTGAATTTACATTTACAAATCCTATTCTGCATAGTAAAACCCTTGACCCTTCATAGAAATTTATCTCTGTAGCTTCCAATTTCTGTTTCCTTCTTCCTGTAAGCACTCAATTTTCCCTGCATTTACATTATGAAATCTCATAAAAGTATTTTTGTGAGCTTTCCTCCTCAATATAGATACAAGCTTTCTGCACATTCTCTAAAAATGATGTATTTTTTTGTCAACATTATGCTCTCCATGAATAAACATATGTGGCAGCCCAAGTAATTGAATAACAAAAATATTATAATAATTATTTTAATGTAATTTTCCTTCTTTTAAATTACTGAAGCTCAACTAAAAAAAATAATATTTCAACATTTCCACATCTTTACCAGTTAATATAGTGTAACTATAAATTAATATAGAAAAGACAATAAAAAATTAAACATTACCTTCTTTAATTAACTGATCTTCAGGATATGTTTTCAGATGTAACTCTTCAATTGGATTAGGTGCTGAAAAATAAAATAAAAGTTAATAAATGTGTAAAATTATTATATTTACAAAAATGGCCGCATTCTTACTTTAATAAATTTAGATTTGATAATTATGCGGTGCGCCATAAAAGGCAAGTGTTATGTTAAATTATTTGCACTCGATCTCCTAGTTCGAGGGCTAAAAAAATAGTTCTGTTTCTTATCACATGGTAAGCCAATTATATAACTGAAGCATTTAAGAACGGAAGAGGCAGAGGTGTAAAAGACACTAGTCACATGTTATCTCCTCTGAGAGTAATGAATTTCATTAAACAGGCCCCTGTGGTGAATCAAGTAAAGGTGTCATTTGCAGAGAGGAAAGTAGATGCTTTTCAGAGGGCCTGGCACTATATTTGCCACTCAGTGAGGAAAACAATGGTAAACCACCTCACTCCTAGTTTTAATTAGGAAAGCCTCTAGAGGTTCAAACCAGCCTTTCAGCTGATGATCTAAACAACAGTTATTATATGGTGGAATCCAAACTTCATGATCTGAAATTTGACATTCATTAATGCTGATTTAAAATATCCCATTATGAAATAATGAATCCCGTATTTAAAATTGTATTAACTTCTTGGTCATTAGCAATTACAAATAGTTGTCACTATTACTGCTTCTAATAATAATACTCGCAGTTACTATACTAGACGGTAGCGGTCACGCGCAGCTGCTGTGATATTTTTTTTTTTTTTTTTTTTTTTTTTTGCGCCCTGGAGACTCCAGGAGGAGTATAGGACATGCCGTCAGATGTAACACCTGAAATACATATAAGAAACATACTATGTATCACTACTATCAAGAAAGAAATTCTTGTACGCTATAAAAAGTTTCACCGATCAAGTAATTTTTTAAATTTTTTTTAAAGGAATTCAAATCCTCACAACACTTTAAAGATTGGGGTAATTTATTTATGAATTTTCTCCCTGCATAAGTAGGTTTTTGTTCAAACAATTTTGTGGAGTGATTAGCCACATAATAATCATTCCTGTTTCTCGTGTTATGATTGTGAACATTGAAATTCTGCATAAAATTATTTTGCCTAACATACATAATCACCTCAAAAATGTAGAGACAGGGAACTGTAAGCAATTTAAGCTCCTTAAATAGTGGCCTGCATGAGGTTAGCTGGTTAGCTCCCACCATACACCTAATAGCTTTCTTTTGAATTTTAAAAACCCTATTCATATTACCCATGCTAGAATTACCCCATACTAAAATACCATACCGGATATGAGACAGAATGAGGCCATGATAAGCTGCCATTAGTAATTTTTTATCATTTAATCTGGCGATTTGTTTTAGTGCAAATACCCCAGATGATATTTTACTACAAACTTGATTAATATAGAAGTCCCAAGACAAAGATCTATCTAGAGATACGCCCAGGAACTTCACTGTTTCTACATGCTCTAAACTATTATTATGAATAAATACATCCACTTCTCTACTTTCTTTAACGTTATGTTTATTTTTGAACTGCAAGTACTGACACTTTTTCCCATTAACTGTTAATAACATTTGATTCAAGAACTGCACTACGGACTCTATGTTAACATGTGTATTTACTTCAAGAGCATCTACCAGTGAACTGTTACTGATTACTGAAGTATCATCAGCAAACAACAAAGCTCTGCCATTAGGTATGACTTCTGGTAACCTATTAATGTACAATAGAAACAGAATTGGACCCAAAACTGACCCCTGTGGAACGCCTGCTTTAACTTCAAGCTTTCCAGATACAACTTTTGTAAGTTTCCCTCTAACAACCCTAGTTAACTCCACACACTGTAATCTATTAATAAGGTAAGATTGAAACCATTTCAACTCTACATCCCTAACGCCTAATGACTCTAGTGTTTTCAATAAAATTTCATGATCAACACAATCGAAAGCTTTACTCAGATCCAGAAACACTGCCAATGCTTTCTCCCCGGCGTCCAATATATCAACTACTTGCTCCACAAATGAAACAATTGCAGTTTTAGTTGATCTACCTTTTTGGAAACCATGCTGATCCTCTGAGATGATTAGGTTTTCAGTCAAGAAACTGATTAACCTAATAAATACTACCTTTTCAAAAATTTTACTGATTGTGTTTAAAATACTTATGGGTCTATAATTTTCAACTAACTGGCTATCTCCATTCTTAAATATAGGCAATATTTTTGCCTCCTTCAGTTTGTTTGGAAATACACCTGCTTCAAGTGAGAAGTTAATCAAATGAAGGAGAGGAGTAATTAAAAGATGTTTACATTCTTTAACAATTATACTAGAAATCCCATCTAACCCACATGTTTTCTTACTTTTCAAACTATCAATAACTGATTCTAATTCCTCCCTTGAAACTAGGCTAAATAAGAATTGATTAACTACCTTGTTACCTTTTGGATCATAACATCCCACTGTTTCCCTAATCTGTTGTTTAAGTTTTAAAGCTACTTCCTGGTAATATTTGTTAAAATAATTACAAATTTCTATACCATTCTCTATAAGTTCATTGTTTTTGTTAACAATATTAGGTATGTCAGTAAAACTTTTGTTGCTAACTACACCTCGATTCTTATTAATTATTTCCCATATTGCTGAGTTTAGATTTGGTGAATTATGAAGAACTTCAGCAGTTTTTTTACATTTAGCTCTCTGGACTTCTCTGGCATAATGTTTTTTAATAGTTTTGTACCTTTGTTCATTAAAGGTAGTCCTATGTGAAAGAAAATCTGAGTATGCATCTCTAACTTCAGACCTCATTTGCAAAATTTCCCCTGTGACCCACTCATCTGTTTCACTGACAATATTTTTTACATCTTTCTTTTTAATTGGACAATTATTATTATAATGAAATTTTAATGTCTCAATAAAATTATGATATTTTTGATTAATGTCAGATGAATTGAAAACCGTCTTCCAATCCTCTTTGGATAAACTATGTAACAAACAATTAATATTCCCTTGGTCTTCCTGCCTAAATTCTTTAATATTTTTTTGATTTGGGACATGACTACCTAAATCCTGAATCTCTAATACTTGGTAGCCGTGATCAGAGAGCTCTGAACCCCTTAACCTAACCTGACAACTCTCCATATTTGTTAAAATATTATCTATTATGGTTTGTGAGTGAGTAGTAATTCTTGTATAACCTTTAACTTTTATATCAAGATTGTTCATCTCCACAATATCCCTAAACTCTTCAGCCATTTTATTTTCAACAGCAAGATTTACATTAAAATCACCCAAAACTACCACTTTTACGTATCGTTCTGTTAAAACTTCCAGTAGTTCACTGAACGATGAACAAAACTGACCCCAATCACCATTAGGGGATCTATAGACACCCACCACAACCATCTTTCCCCTCTTTTCTAACCTAACTTCTACCCCAGCCACTTCAATAACCATTTCCCGAGAAAACCGTTCTAGATTAGGTAAATTACGAGTGTCAAGTTTCTTACTTGAATTAGCTAATATACAAACCCCCCCACTTTTGTGCATTTTCCTACAATATGAAGCAATAATAGAAAACCCTGAAAAGTTTATTAGTGACATCTCATTACATTTTAAACCGTGTTCAGTAAATACCACCATATCTGGGTTCTCAGAACTTAAAAATATATCTAACCTGTCTATTTTATTACTTAAATATTGAATATTTTGATGTAAAATAGAGAAGTAGGATGCATTATTTTCCTGATTGTTTTGGTTATCTACAACTGTGTTGACTCCAATTATGGAAGCTGGTCGCAGCCTATTTACTAACCTGACATCATGTAAACCTAACCTACCGTTACTGTAATTAAAAACCTGTGATCTCCTCTTCAGTTGCGTTTCACCAATAAAACCTAACCTTATATTTCCTATCTCTTTACCCCTTGTTTCAGCCAACTCATTAAAAAAGACTCTTTAGCTTTTAATTTGTCAGGGAGTTTACAAGTGACGAGGGATGCTATCCTATCACACAACACGTTTTTACCAGACTGATTCAAATGTAACCCATGATTAGTGAAATTAGTACGATTAAGCCTTTCATTGATGAAACTAATTTTAATCCTGTTTACTGTTTTATTTTCTAGGCTATTAATTTTTTTATGAATATCACGGTTTAGTTTATTTATTACTGTATTTAGTTCTGGCTTGTCATGTCGAACGGGTATTGTATTTATTATTAAATTTGTTTTATTGCTCATTGGAACCAGTTCTTCAATTGTTTTTAGGATTTGAGGAGTATTTTGGAAATTTTTAGAACTGATATCATATATAAGGAGTGACGATGTAGTCTGGTCCCCAACAACTTGGCCGGTGCGTAGTGTCTGTAGGATTATTGCATTTTTTTTATTAACCTAGCTGTTGAGGTATGTTTACTTGGGAAATAGATTTTAATTTTAATAATTCTCCGTCTGCGGCCAGAAGTTTTTCTCTAAGTAACTTGTTTTCTTCTTTTAATTCGGCGTTTTCATGTTTTAAGAGATCTGTTTCCTCCGAATGCGCAATATTCTAATTTGGTGGTTCTTCATTAAAACGAGGCCTACCATCCCCCACAGCTATCCCTTCATTTTGTGAACTGCCTGTACTGTAATAGAATGATGAGTTTAAAATATCATAAACTTCCTTACAAGCATATCGTTTCTCTGCTCAATTGTTACGTTCAATACAATCGGGTTTACCGGACTTAGAACGGCACTACAAATCGACAAATTTAAATGTGGGACTGATTTGTCTTTAGGATCTGTTTATGTAGCAACTCGGACTTTAAATAATGTATAAATCGGATTCGTCAAAATGTACTTGATACACGCCACCAATATCAGCAGAAAATGAACCAACCTGCTTGCAAGCACTTATCCACTTAAATCTTTTCACTGGCCTTTGGAAAATGGCGAAACATAATGTCCAACAATTCTCCGGTGTCTATCGCGTCTATCGTGATTAGAACACCCAACAAACCATTATTGAAGACTAGAAAAGTATTACAGACCATATTAAGACTAGTAAACATCACAGACTGACACCATACGCATCTTGCGTCGGTTGTCGCTGGTGACCAGATGATGTCAGTGGGTGGGGCTTGTCACTGCGCTGATGATGATCCCTAATGATCCCTACCATTTAGTAAAAGTAATTGAGGTAGGCCTACTACTACTACAGCATAGTGTAGGCGACCAACAAAAAAAGTAATTTTTTAAAAATAAAAATGTTTTACTCTTAACCCTTTCCCGGGCATGGACGTGATATCACGCTGTCTGAAGCGTGTTTTAAACGGGCATGGACGTGATATCACGCATTTTATCATTTTAAATTTGGCGCTGGATATCTCGCTTTACAGGTCTCACATCTACGTAATATAATACATCGTTTTATTCAGAAAAAGACAGGGGAATATTTGGGTTATTTTTTTCCCTTTCACAATCCTACGACTGTGACGTTATATTGCAAAGAATCTGACCCTTCTACCTGCTGTAGTTGAGTGCACAGTGTGTCTAGTAACCTTCTATATATAACCTTTTTATTAGTAAATGTTATTTTGTATCTCTAATCATTTTTATACATATTCGGTCGCGTTTAAGTTTATTATTATAATTGTTATTTGTTTAGTTAGTTTCATAGTCAGTTTAGTTTGTTTATTAGTGTTTTATATAAGATGAATAAAAGAGACATTCCATCTACCAGTGCCCGGTATTTCTACGACTTCTAAGAAACGTAAAAAGAAATTTCCTTGCAATAATTAATTATTTTGTTCAGAAACCTTCAAAGCTCTGTCCACGTAAGACAAAACAAATTATAACATGTAACACATAACACTCATTTTTCTAAATTATTGGTGGCCCAGTTAGGTAGTGCATAAGAATTATTGGTGGCCCGTGAAAGGGTTAAAAACCCTTTTAGTACCCAAACAATTTTTAAAAGTTTGACCTGAAAGTGGCATATAAATTGTATAAGAACGGCAAACAAAAAAATGTGCTAGCCTTTATTTGGACAACTTGCAGGCGTAAGCCTGCCATTGTCAACCTAAATTTCAATGTTAGAGAAAAACAAAATTTTCCGTAAAAAATTTATTTTTATTTTGTTCATAAAAATAATAAATCATTCTGATAACACTACATTATTAAGAATAAATTATTCTATTAATTTCTGTTTGAAAAAAAATTGTACATGGCCGGTTATGTATTGTAAAATTGTATTGTAAAATTTGTAAAATTGTAAATGGCCGGAAGTGTTGAACTATTACAAATTTACAGAAAATTTAATTCTCAAAGCAACTGACATTGCGTAAAAATAACTTTGAGTGAATTTTATTGAAAAAGGATCTTGAAAGAAATGAATATCACTTACCACAATTAAATTCATCGGATCTGTCTGAGCAGTCGTATGTACCATCACAATGTTTATGTTTTGGTACACACTGCGTTCTTGAATGACAAGCGAACTGGGTCCATGAACAGGTGCGTTGTTGAGCTGTAAATTAAATAAATACTGTAGTTTGAACACACTATTTAGAAATAATAATTTTTTGGACATCTCTACCCCTCTTTAATTCCCCTCTCCTTGTGCCATTGCAATGGAGTCTTACTACGCCAAGCTGGAAAGATAAGGATATGCAGCAGGCAAACTGCATAACACCAAAGCTACATCAGCCTTAGAACATTGGACTTTGAATGAAACAAACCATTAGAAGAAAATAGAACCATGAGGGATGACAAAAATTACATGAGTTATCCTATTCAGGCACGCTATATTTTCATACGTTACAAAAAAATCATTTCATCCTTCACCGTCTGCATTAACAGTAATTGCAGAACAGCCGGACGTTAAACCAAAAAAAAAGACAAGGTGCTTTTATTTGTGATGCCCCGCCCAACACAGTTATGGTAACTACTAGTTGTACCATCAGAGTAATACTACTACTTTTAAGGTTAGCTTTCTAAGATAAATACGAAAAATGTTTCTGAAAAAACCGTCCCAAAAAACTCAGGTTTGATAACAAATGTGAACACCAATAGAATGTAGCACCTCTCCTGGAAACTCTTGACAAATAAAAAAAACAGTCATCTGCTGTGTTGTGCAAACATCTATGAGCAATAATTAAATAATTCATTATTTCAAACCTTGCAGATTGTCAGATATTGCAGGCTCGGGACACTCTGGATATCACAGTCCAGTACATTGCAACACAGATATAAATAATTTATATAAATCTATGGGTTAAACCTTTTTTTATTCCAGATAATGCAATATTGTAGTATTTTCAATTAGATTATTTATAAATTTGAAACAACCCTAGATAGTTTAAAAAAAAAAAATCAGTTACATAAACACATTTTAATTTAAATAGCTGATGGGCTGTATTATAATATCAGGATAATAGAACATCATGGAGTGAATTTGACTACATGTAATACAGACTGAATGGATAAGACTATGTTTGGATCTGTAGTTTTAAGTGAGGATCTCAACATATATCAATTTTTTTTTTTTTGCATGATTAAAAATTATATCTTTTGGCTTTAGAATGAGGTACAATTTATAAAATTCTGAGCACTATAATTATTTCACGACTGTTTAATATTTTCTTGCCATGAAAATTGAGTCTGTTACATCTGGGCTGAATTCAGAATTTTTTCTTTGTGGTTTTCCCATTATTTTTTTTGTAAATGAAGGTAATTTTTTTCTAGTACTATTGTGACAACACTGTTACAAGCATAGACAATGTTATAGTAGCATTGGATTCTATTTTGTAAATATGTAAGGAGTACAATCCATTTTTTACTATTGAAACATATGAAATTTTTAATGTTTCTTCTTTTATCCTGGTTTCTTTGAAACATGGTATTTTAGATAAAATACTCATTGTATCAGAAATTACTGAAGCTATTGATTTAACACGTATAAGAGGTTTTCAAAGTACTACGATATAACTAATGATGGGAGAAAATTTTATGTAATAATTTTAAACCTCAGTTAGTTCTATTGAGTTTTTGGGTGACACTACTTTGGTAATGATGAAAAACATTTTTTCTAATAAAAATTATTATTTTACAAAATCTTTTTGTCTAATGTTGTACGCACATGACACTTGAGTATGAGATAAAAACTTAAGGGTAATATTTTTATAGGCTGCTGAGAAAACAGATCAAATGTCAATTAGTCAAATAGGGATAGTGCCCCCTCTCAAATTAAACTAGTAATAACAGATATAGAAAAGCTTATTTTCTCCTTTTTCGGAGAAACATAATTAATTAAACAAAATTCAAATAACGGAACAGTAGATCCTCTTCTATTCAACAAAAATAAAACCAATTTGATTTTGAAATTATTATTAGCTTACTGTTAATAAGTTATTTCCAACTTACTGCAGTTAAGTTCATCACTTCGATCTCGGCAGTCTGGGGTATAATCACATACTTTGCTAGAACTAATACATTCCCCAGAGTGACAACGGAATTCATCTGAAGAACAAGCTAAAGGAAACAAAAACAAGTCAGTTTAATTAACTGAATTTAAGTTAAAAAAATACTAAAGAAATTAATAACAGTACTTATTAATTTATTGTTCTACAAATGTATTTTTAATTACTTTTTTTTTTGTAATCCCTAATTTGTAGACGTTGCAATCTGTTCAATTTAGAACAATAAGCAACCCCATGACCCAATGAGATGAGGATGATGTGTATGACGTGTGAATGAGGTGTAGTCTTGTACAGACTCAGGTCGACCATTCCTGAGAGAGTATGGTTAATTGAACCCCAACCATTAATGTACACCGGTAATCACTATCTAGCATTCAAAATCCGTATAAAAGTAACTACCTTTACTAGATTTGAACCAGGAACCTTAGTCTCCAAAAATCAGCTGTTTTTTGGAGACGAAGGTTCCTGGTTCACAAAAATCAGCTGATTTTGGTGACAACTTTACCTTTAGACCAACCCGGTGGGTTTAAATGAATTAATGTTTAAATGTATTTTTAATGAACTAAAGTGACAAATTTATTTTGTACAATAACTCTGCTGCAGTTAATATGAGAAAAAAATTCAAAATATAATTAACAGAAAATTAAATAACATATTTTTACAGTGAAATATTCTATGACCTATTAATACAAAGGTAGGGAAGAATTATATTAATAAGCGATTTTGGTGTGAGATCACAATACTTCATGGGTCTGTAAAAACTTATTTAAAACTTTTTTTAAATGGACTTAAGCCTATCACATGTATACAGTTATAAATTACTTCATGCCCTTTCAAAGATAACAAATAAGCAGTTTTTTAAAAATTTAATTTACTGCAGAAACGTAGGTTAATTGGTACTCATTATTAAATACCTCCAAATAATTTAGATTACTAATGTAGTTAATGCAGTTATATTTTAAACATCTGTACTTATTACATATCGATATAAATTTTTTAGCGATAAGATGTAATCACTTGAACAACTTTTATTGAAGAAATAAATTAAATTTATAAAGCATTCTTGTAATCTATCCACATCTTTAAACAAATGGAACTATCAATAAGTTTCTGTGATGCCAACATTTACTGTTAATAGTGAAAACTGGTTTAAAAATATATAGTTATTGTACAATTGAACCCACAATTGTAAAACAAAGAACTCAAATAGTATTCCTAAAAAAATACAACAAATTTAAATCGACAAAAATAAAATAACATGATAAATCATAAACCCAATGCCACTTAACGTAGACAGACTTATTGATAAAGAGATTTAAAAAATTACCTCTGTAGCAATTTTCTTCATCAGAATTATCTCTGCAATCATAGCTACGGCCATTACATCTATTTGCTTCAGGAATACAACTACCATCACGGCAACGAAATTCATCGTCATAACAAGCTGGTTTATAAAAAAAATAAATAGAACAACTAATAAAATAAAGAAAAATTAAACAAAAATGTAAAAATATAAAATAATATAAAATAAATACATATGCCGTAATAAAAAGTAAAATATTTTCCATTTACCCCTTCTACCTCTTACAAAGACAAAAAATTGTAAAAGTAAAATTATATTTACAAAAAAAAAAAAACAAATGAAAAACCGATCAGTACATACATTTTTATTTATTCTAAAAGATTTGACAACAAAAGGCAATTACTTCAATTCATAAAATCTGATCAGACAAAATAAAGTTCAAGAAGAAAATATTAGGAAAGACAAGAAAAGATAAGAGTGTGAAGTGGTGTTATCAGGAGATGGACAGCCTGACATGAAGAGTTGGACAGACATAACTACGGTGGTTTGAACACGTCAGTAGGCCGCCTAAAACTGGGCAGGGCTCTGAGATGGAAAGAAAATTATCAAGTACTAGACCAAGAGTGGATGGGTTCAGTTATGAATGAATTAGGAAAAAAATGTAATACCAAGAGGAATAAGAAACAGATGGTTCAACGATAGAAGGAGATGGATAAAGACGAAGATGATGAAATCTCTGATCACACCCATATAAAGTAGTAGTAAAAAGTACAAATTATAAATCACGCATTATGTAAATAATAACTTGAAAAGTACTTTGCTATAATTTATGATGAGATAAATACATATGCTTTACAATATATTCATACTAAAATGAACCTTACAGCTCTTAAAAAAAAATTTAAGGAGAGCAAAGCCCAGAGAATTTATAGAATTTTATCAGATCCATTTAGTCTAATCTTAATAAGACCCATGAGTGTAGTAAATGAATAAAGTCAAATTGAAAAATCATTAAAGCTATTAATAAAATTCATCTTAACATTGACATAAAGGACTCAAATTTAGAAGGTATATGACTCATTCTGAGAACTCCTAACGAAATTCATTGTTTTAAAACGTTAACCCAGTTAAAAGCACAGTTTTCAATAAACACTGCTTACGTGCAAGCACTGTTACTTTACTAAATGGTAGCGGTCACGCGCAGCTGCTGCAAGATATAAGATAACGTAGTCTGGTCCCCAACAACTCAGCCAGTGCGTAGTGATGGTAGGATTTTTGCATTGGTTTTACAAATATAGCGGTTTAGGTATGCTTACATGGAAAATCGATTTTAATTTTAATAATTTTTCTTTTAAAGGCTGGTTTTTCTCTAAGTAACTTGTTTTCTTAGTTTTATTCGGCGTTTTCATGTTTTAAGAGATCAGTTTCCTCTGACTGCGCAACATTCAAATTTGGCATTTCTTCATTAAAACCAGGCCTACCTTTCTCTATGGCTATCCCTTCATTTTGTGAACTGTCTGTGGTGTAATTGGATGATGAGTTTCAAATATCATAAACTTCTTTACAACCGTACCGTTTCTCTGCTCGATTTTTACGTTCACTATAAGTCAGGTGTACCAACCATAGAACAGCACTACAAATTGGCAAATTTAAATGAGAGACTGAATTCGTCTTTAAGACACGTTTTAATGGAAGACGTAGCAACTCACACTGTAAATTGTGTACATAATCCGATTTGTTGAATGTACTAAACATACGTGACCACTATCAGCAGAAAATGAATTGGCTCGCTTGCAAGCATTTATCCACTTCAATCTAGTTTCAATGGCCTTTGGAAAACGGTAAAACTTATAATGCCCAACTCTTTTTGGTGTATATCGTAATTAGAACACTCGGAAATCGCCTAAGACACCATTATTAAAGACTAGTACAGTATAACAGACCGTATTAAGACTAGTAAACATCACAGACTGACACGGTACGTATCATGCGTCGGCTATTGCTGGTGACACGTGACATCAGAGGGCGGGGATTGTTACTGTGCACATTGTTAATGATCCCTACTGTCTAGTAAAGTAACAATGCATGCAAGTGTGTGTTAGTGGGCTCCTTCCAAAAACTACTTCTTAGCTTCTCTATTTTACTAAATATAAAGAACAATCTTAAAATTAAAGTAATAATTTTTTGTACAACTGCAATAATGTCCAAAGCTACGTTATGTATACAGCCACAAAAAAGAAAAAACAAATATAAAAACAAACCATGAAAACAATACAAGGGAATAATATGTTAATTAACTTTATGAATTGCAACATCAATTTTAATTCAAAGTATACCGTACTATTCTTATGAAGAACAAAAAATGTACAAAAAGAAACTTACGACAATTATCTTCATCCGATCTGTCACGGCAGTCAGGAATTCTATTACATCTCTTGTAATTATCGATACACTGACCATCTGCACAAGTGAAATCTCTTGGTCCACAAGTTTGAGGAAATGCTATATAATGGAAAAATCAAAACACATAAATAATACTGAAAAGTAATTAATAAAGAGAAATAAAGTAGTGAACCAATTAAACTAAAAAGACTAGAGATTTTATAAGGAAATATCTGCCCGATTATTTACAATGAAAAAATAGCATAAAGGATAATTATATTCTAAATCCCCTAATAAAATTATTAATAAATTACCAAATGAATAATAATTAACTTAATTTAAAACACAATTAGAAGTGCTTGACCAAGACTGTTTTATTAATTAACTTGGATTAACACGACTATAATAGATTTTGAGTATGAACATTTAATTCTTTAGATTCTCACTTTATTTAATTAAATAATTGTGTTGTTAATATGGTGAAATAAACAAAATTAAATATGATTATACCAGGCCACATGTTATTTTCCAATCCTATTGTATAACACTGATGTATGTACATGTCTTGCACATGAGGAAAAACAAATTATATAAAATTTATATTTTAGCCTACAGTCCAGCCCAGTCAGTCAGCTGGAAGTCACATTGAATTGTTTAAGTTACACTGGTTGGGTGAATGACTGTACACCCATGGTTACTTTACTAGACGATAGGAATCATCAACAATATGTGCAGAGACAAGCCCTGCCCTCTGATGTCACTGGTCACCAGTGACAGCTGACGCACGATACGTATCGTGTCAGTCTGTGATCTTTACTAGTCTTAACGCAGTCTGTAATAGGTTACTATTCTTTAATAATGGTGTCTTGTGCGATTGCCGGGTGTTCTTATCACAAAAGACACCAAAAGGAGTTGGGCATTATAAGTTTTACCGTTTTCTAAAGGCCATTGAAACTAGATTGAAGTGGATAATTGCTTGCACGCGAGCCGATTCATTTTCTGCTGATAGCGGTCACGTGTATATAGTACATTTTGACGAATCGAATTATGTATGCAATTTTAATTCTGAGTTGCTACATCTTCCATTAAGATGTGTCTTAAAGACGAATTCAGTCCCACATTTAAATTTGATGATTTGTAGTGCCATTCTACGTCTGGTAAACCCGACTTGTAGTGAACGTAAAAATCGAGCCGAGAAACGATATGCTTGTAAGAAAGTTTATGATATTTTAGACTCATCATCCAATCGCAAGACAAGCAGTTCACAAAATAAAGGGATAGCCGTAGAGAAAGATAGGCCTCGTTTTAATGAAGAACCGCCAAATTTGAATGTTGCGCAGTCAAAGGAAACCGATCACTTAAAACGTGAAAACACCGAATTAAAAGAAGAAAACATGTTACTTAGAAAAAAATCTCACGCTGCGAACAAAAAATTATTAAAATTAAAATCGATTTCGGGTGTTAAATAGATTCCCGTGATACCTAACCTGCTATGTTTGTAAAAACAATGCCAAAATCCTATCGTCACTATGCACCGGCCGAGTTGTTGGGGACCAGACTACGTTATCTTATATCTCACAACAGCTGCGCGTGACCGCTACCGTCTAGTATAGTAACCGTATGTATACCCATACATTAACAAACAATATGGAGTGTCTCTCTTCAAATTCATGCATTCGCAGTGATAATGGGGTCCTCAGAAAAGTAATCGCACATTAATAGTGGATGAATAACTTTTCATACATATTTACTGAGCTGTGGTAAAGGAAAGTCTGAACCTTAATACTATGCTTTGTCACAAATTTTAATTTATAAAAAAGAAAAATTATTTTCTTCAAATTGCGTTGTATAGCTGAACAGCCGAAAGGCTCGTTTGAACCTCTAAAGGTTTTACTAAGTAAAAATGGGGAGTGAGGTGGTTTACTACTGCCTTCCTCACCGAGTTGAATGAGTACGCTTATCAGCATGCCAGCCCTCCAAAAAGCACCCACTTTCCACCCTGCATATGACACCTTCACTTCATTCACCACAGAGTCTGGCTGTATAGTGAAATTCATTACTCTCAGACGAGATAACTCTGACTAGTGTCTTTTACACCTCTACCTTTTCTGTTCTTAGATAGTTCAGTCATAATTGGCTGACTATATGATAAGAAACAGAACTATTTTTTGTAGCCCTGAAACCAACAGATCGAGTGCAATTAATTAGCACTCCACCTGCCCGTTATGGGCAAAGTTGGATCACAATTGAAACGGATAACAATTCATCAAATTACTGTAAATTAAATTGTACATTTTATCAATTATATTTTGACAAACTTAGAACACTGACCATATTCAAACCAAATTTTTTTATCACTTTTGAATGTATTAGTTTTATATAACCATACAATAGACTACATACAATGACTGTACAATTCTGATTAAAATGAAAATTTTATTTCATTAACTAAATCTTTATAACTCTCCCTATGATGGTTTTACAGAAGCCATAAACCAAATGCCACAATTTGAATACAAATCAATCATTACCCAATTTTGTCACAAACGATCAGGTAAAAGCTGCTTTAAGTACCACACAGATAAAATAAGTTAATTTTTTTTTTGGAAAATGACAAAAATTAAAGCAAAGCAAAACAAAATACACAGTACCCAGCATTAGAAACAAATAAATTTTTACCCATTTTTCATGAAGACTGTAGCATTCAAATGAACACTACAAGAAACACTTTGAAACTTGTAAATATATAAATAAATGAATTACTATAGAATACGTCACATCATTGAGAGCTTGAAGGTCGATGGATTTAGCTGCAATATAGCTTGGTCACATCTCCCATATGATACAAGTACAAATACCTCAGGCACACAAGCACATGAAAATGCATTAAATTATCAATACAGTATGTCACTAATGCATTATAGTTCTGTTTTGATTTTCACTTTATTCATTAAATCTATCCAAATTTGTAACAGGAGTGCTTTTTTTGAAACAGTTTTCTCTTCTGTGTATGAAACTTTGTTTGACCTTCCTCACAATTTTTAACTTCCCGTTTTACTAACTGAACATTTGTTCGGTTCATCCCACACACTTGGCCTGTTAGTTTTGAAACCATTATATAATTCAAGTTTTCAGCTTTAAAAGTATTGTCGACAAGACTTTTAAGAAATCTATAGCCTACACATTGGCAATAATTAATTTCTCTTGCTTTATTAAGTTTTCCTTGTTTATCGAGTACTTGGAAGGCAGAAGTGGAGTGCAAGAGGCATCACAGTCCACTTATTGAGAGTATTCATTACAATGATATTAATAGGGTGGGTAAATTACACGCTACTGTAATTTAACCAAAAGAAACTGTACAAGTAATATAATTTAAAGTAAAAATCTGGTGTGAAACACTCACACGACTTTCTCTTGCCAATGCAAATAATGACCAATATAACCTAACATTAGTAATAAAACATTAGAAATAAACAAAAAACTAACCTCAATAACATAACATAACCTTATTTTAATCATAAGTGAAAGAGGCAAAATGAAAATCGACCTCAGTTTGGCTTAAAAATATGGAAAATCACTCTTACACGCTAAACTAGGCTCTGTAGAGAAAAATGCTCTAAATAAAAGTTGTAGATCTTTTAATTTTCTATAAATTTGATTATATACACTTTTGTCGAAAAATGCATACTAAGGCTGAAATCGTAAAAAATTGAATTTTACACATTTTCGTGGGAAAAAAACAGAAAATCACCAATTACTGCTAAACTAAGCATTATACAAAAAATGTTTTAAATAAAAGTTGTAGGGTTTTAAATTGTCTACAACTTTTACTATATTCATTTTTGCGCTAAAATGCATATTACAGCAGCAATCTTAAAACAAAACATTTTTTTTTACAAGAAAACAGCCTCACCAAGAATTTCAGCAAACATGGCGCCTACCCTATCTTGTAGAGCATAAAAAATGTAGTAAATGAGGCAATTTTTAAAAAAATTGTAGGAGCTGTTTTTTTGAGAAAATTGCAATAAAGTGAAAAATGATATGAATAAACTACTACTTCCGGTTGACCGATTTTGATGAAAATGTTTGTGTCGGGTCCTCTAGTGGTATCTAACTTAAGTTTCAAGTTTCAAGTTTGTACGATGTTCCATTCTTGAGATATTCTGTTCACACACATGCAAACCAATCGCTAAAAACATGTTTTTTGGGTTCAGGGGGTTTGAAAACGAGTAGATCCAGTGAAAACTAGATTTCAAAAAATCAAAAAGAAAACAATACTTTCCTTCCAATATATTTATACAGACAAGAGAAAATAAAAATATATATGTACATGTAACAAAACTAAACTTGATGAACTGTGAATCAACATCTTGATTATGTAGTAGTTATGTTAGATATGGAACTCACAATGATATGACGCATACAATACCTTATTCAGACAAAAAAAAGTACACAAATATATACAAACCTTCACAATTAATTTCATCAGAATGGTCACTACAGTCATTTATCTTATCACAGCGAAGAACCTGCATAATACACTCGCCGTCATTGCACTGAAACTCGCCAGGTATGCAACGGTTACCAAACTGGGTTGGTTCATCAGTATATGGCTGAACAGTTCCCTCGCCCATAACATAAATCAACAACACAACATAGAGCAACACTCTACTCAAGCAATATACAGCCCAATAAACTATATAATATACACTAACATAAAAATAAACAAATAACCTTACGTTTAAATGTATGCACACATGATATATTTTCTTTTACTTTGTATTCACATAAAGTTATTACCGGGTTAGCAGTCTGACATTAAAACTAAACCATGAAAAATTAACCAGAATAAATGAACAATGAGATCATTTACCAGTGCTTTTATCACTGAATGAAAGTCCCTAAACACCGCTACAACAAATAATCAAAAACTTCCTGTGTATTGTTTAGAATTACATAACATAAAAACCCACCAAATAAAGGGATTGGTAAAAAGATCTAATGGTTTTTATCGTTGTACAGATATAAGTGGTGGGGGGTGGTGGAGATTGGCGCGATGATGAGCCTGCATGACGCCATTTCAGTAGCCATGGAGCTGTGATCAGGTGAACACCATGTGTTTGTTATTGAGGAATTTTTTTAAAGTGGTGAGTCTTGCGTAATTACTCAGCGTAAGTTCCATCAGCACTTTAATATGTGTTGAAGAGGATGCGTTCTATCTCATTGACAACTTTTTAACTGCTGGACAATAACCATTTTATATGGATGAAAATCCAAATCATAATTTGATATTCGCCTCACTGTGTGCTCTGACATTTAAAATGTAGAAGTTTGTTTATGGTCACCATCATGGACTGACTTCCACAGCTTGTCTCACTTGCTCAACATTCTCTGGTATCCTAGGTTAACCTTAGATGGCCTGTCGAATTACATTTTAAGGCTGAGCCTGTAGCTCTGAAGTTACTCACCCATAACAATATTGCATTACAAGATGAAACGCGTCCATTTTGACCCACATTAAGTTACCCAGCAGTTAAAAAGTTGTCAACGAGATGGAACACGTCCTCTCTGACCCATATTAAAGCACTGACGGAACTTACACTGAGTAACGATGCAAGACTCACCATTTTAAGAATGCTTCGACAACAAATGCACGGTGTTCACCTGATCACAGCTCCATGGCTACTAAACTGATGTCATGAAGGCTCATCGTCATGCCAATCCCCAACACTTACTTGTTCATCTGTACAACGACAAAAATCATCAGATCTTGTTGCCGCTCCCTTTACGCAATAGATGACTCTCACCTGATTAAAAAAGTCAATAGGTCCTTTCGGATATCATGTATCCATCTTCATTTGCAATAATAAAACGCCAATGATGCACACTTTCATCAGTTTGTCATGACATTACAAAATGTTGTTGGTACTGTCACGACAATCTGATGAAAGTGTGCATGTATTGACGTTTAATTATTGTAACTGAAGATGAATACAAGATATCTAAAAAGACCTTTTGCGTTTTTTAATCAGATGAGTCATATATTGTGTAAATGGTGTTTTTTTAATAATATCATATAATACTGTAGTTTTTAGAAAAATTCTTTGGTAATGTCATTAGTACTTCCACTTCTACTGTTTCCTTATAACTCAAATAATTATTTAACTGGACATAACAAAAAAAAAAAAAAAAATACTACTACTATTTTTAAAATGATCATTAATAATAAATGACATACCAACAACAGAAATAAAAGATGAAATTATATATCATGTGTACAAAAACACACTCATTAAAGCAAACACTCATTAAAAAGTAACACACTAATTAAATAATACATCTTTTATACTAAATTACAGCTGTAAATTCTCCTACTAAAAACATGGATCTAATCTACAATGCTACTGCCTTTGCTAAAAGCAATTCTCCTAAAATAGCTTCATAAAAAAAACAAATGTAATAATTATTAACTACAAGACTATTCATACTTATATAATATATTATACATATTTGTTTCGTGTAAAGAAAACATATTCCCTAAAAATAAACTGAAAATAATCAAATAATAAATTATTTTGGATTGGAACATAAGTTAAATTTAGTACTTGGTTCTCAAGTACACAAACTGTAGAAATTAAAATGGTTAATGATTGATGAAAGTACCAATACCTATGGTAAAAATATAATGAGCCTCAATATTCAAATATTAATGTATAAATTTTTGAAAAATCAAGTACCACTTATTTTTAACACCCATTTAAAAAAATATGTACATGTAAAATATAGTAAAAAATGAGAATTGTTAATTAAGATTCACATGCTAAAGTTGATACTATGTAGTAAATTATTCCATCCACCTTCTTTCTACCGTGCGTTCGGAAAGTCGCTGTGCACTGGAATTGTGACTATGGATTTATGAAAATATGTATAAAGAAATGACTAAGCATTTTGGAAAAAAATTTATTCAATACCTTAATTACATTGTTAAACCGTGATTACATTGTTTATAGAAGGTGTTCGAAATGACCTCCATTGGCATCAATACAGCATTGCACTCGTTTCATTTTGTTTGCAAACACCTTACGCAACTGAAGAACAGTGATTCCTTGAATGTATGCCGTTATTGCGGCTTTAAGTTCGTCAATCGGAGTGTGATGACGCCAATGGAGGTCATTTCGAACACCTTCTATAAACAATGTAATCACGGTTTAACAATGTAATTAAGGTATTGAATAAATTTTTTTCCAAAATGCTTAGTCATTTCTTTATACATATTTTCATAAATCCATAGTCACAATTCCAGTGCACAGCGACTTTCCGAACGCACGGTATATTACATATGTAAATAAACTACTGGGATGAAAATGTAAGCTTGAATTTGATTATGCATACAATATGTTTATTAGGGTAAGCGCACAGTGTAGGCTAAAAGTTGGATTCCGAGAATCAGTGCTGAACAGCTTTCAATATTATCAATATTTTTAGACAAGCATGTTCACAATGGCAGCATATGCCAACTATTTGCTCATCTGAGTCAGCCTACTAATCTGAATGAATGAAAAGTTAATGCCATTTTTTTGTTTAACCCTTTCAGTACCAACGTCTGGAAAACCGGACATCAATATATTTTACGTAGTTATAACATCCGGTTTACCGGATGTCCGTTAAGTTATGCATAACTTAAGTTATCCATACCTGTGTGAAGCAGAGCCCTAAGATTTACAAGTTACAGTGGTAGGATTCTAAGGATGCAGTGGAAACTGGCTCTGAAAATATGTAATGCTTATAGAACTGTATCTATGGAAGCAGCTCTGGTAATTTCGGGGATGCCTCCATGGGATCTAGTGGCATGAGGGAGGGAAGAGCAGCGAGCTGGTACTGACAAAGAGGAATGTTGGAGTCGATTACTCAGCAGGTGGCAGAGGAGATGGAGCAAAGCTAGGGTCGGGGAGTGGACAAGGAGGTTCATTCCAATTGTCGAGGTGTGGATAAGGAGGACATTTGGTGATGCCACTCACGAACTGATGCAGTTGCTAACAATGCATGGTTGCTTTGGGGCATATTTGACGAAGTTAAAACTTCATAAAGTACCGAAATGGTGACTGCGACATTGAAGAGGAGTCCATTGCGCATATTTTTGAAAGAGGTCCCTATTTTGGCCTCGACAGAATGGAGCCATCTGAGAAGATAGGCGTTGCACAGTGGATCCCAGAGAGAGTAGGGGCAGTGATGCTGCAGGATGAGGAGAGCTGGAAGTTGGTCGCTCAGTTTGCGGAGAGGGTAGTCGGGAGACTGTGGAGAGAGGAGACATCTGGAGATCAGTAGGATCGCCCTCTCCCACAATAAATCAATCCTGTCCCGATCTCAGAAGATAAGGTAGGCACACTAATTTCCTGAGCTGGTGATGAAAGAGATGAATGAAAGTGAGAGAGTGAGTGTTGGTGACAGTGAGAGGGGAATTAGGCTACAGTTCGCTTCCACGCCCCACTGACAGCATGTAAATTTTTTGACCCGACATTTCCCTTGTAGTTTTATATAATCAGCTCCGAGGGAGGTGAAGGGTTGTTGGCTGATGTCGGATCAAGTGGCCAGGTGGCAGGTTTTTGGTTGGTAGGCAGTTGTGGCTGGACGAGGACGCACACCTATATTGAGTCCAACACTACTTCCCCCATTGTGAGGGAGTGGAGTAAACATGAGTTTTTTTCACCACCTCAGATAAAAAATAAAAGTCATGCATAAAGTTCCAACGTCCGGATAACGAAACATTTCCAAAAAAAAACTTTAAACAAAAATTAATGGAATATATTTTGAAACTGCCCCCGTGGTGTAGTGATTAACACTCTAGCCTACAAAGCGAAAGGTTCCGGGTTCAATTTCCAGCTAGGGTCTGGAAATTTTAACACGTTAAAACCACCATTAAGGTACCAAAACCCTCAGTAGTTCCTAATAATCAAGCTGTCGATGCGACTTTAAATAAACTAAAAAAAACTATTTTGAATATTTTTAATGTAAGAATGATTTCTGTTCTTATGAGCACAATAAAAATTAATTTTTAACAGGAAATTTTATTTTTCTGTAATGTTGAAATTTTGGTCCGAAATGGCAGGCTTACGCCCAAAAGTTTCCGAAATAAGGGCTTGCACTTTTTGTACACCCTTATTCAAATTAAATGGCACTTTAGATCAAACTTTTAAGTATTGTTTCGGCACTGAAAGGGTTAAATTATATCAGAGTACACTAATTCAAAAGTTCTTTGTATTCATTTATTTAGTTTTGTTATAAAAAGATAAAATAAAATATGGATATGGAAAGTTTTGATTTCAAAAGATTTTTAAAATCAGAAATTTGCATTGTCTAAAACCGAATTGACTATAAGAACCATATTCACTGAAAACTCTTTACCCTTGCCCTAAATGCATTATTCTTCTGGTAATAAATAATTTATCTTAATTTTATGAAAAACTAAAACTAATAAAGAATTAATCAGGAGGTAAAAGTAACTTGAATGCTTCAACAAAATATCAAAATTAAATAATATTAAAAATTAAAAAATATAACATTAAACTTAATGTTACAACAAGTTTAAGTAAGTTTTTGACTGAGGAAAGAGATGATTGTTTTATTAACCACAATGATATCTAAGGGAGGCATTACACCAGAGTAGTGGGGCAAACATTCTCGAAAATGTTACTAACTGATACATGTGACTAGTAACAAACATTAGCACTACCAACTGGAGTGGCAAATGTTACTAGTAGTGCATCACCAAACGGTGTGGTATCATTTTAACGGGAATCTGCTTAATCAAGTTTTTATTTTTATTATTTATACTTTTGTGCATTGTTACTTATTGATAACACACTAATAACAACATTATAGTAATTTGGGGCATTATTAATGCAAATTATGCAGAGAACATTGTTTCGTTCCATTGGTTAAATTAAATTAATTCCATTAAAATTAAAAACTACAATTCATATCACTCATGTTGAATATAGCAGTAAATAAATATTTAAAAAATCACTACTAAAATGCCCAAACTACAGACATAAACACCAGTCGCACAAGTAACATGAGTGGCAAAAATAGAACATGGGCTATTCTTGAACGAGTAACTTTTGTGACTAGTAGTAAGGTAGTGGCGTGCGTCTCGTCATGTCACTCTGGTGAAAATGCAGTACGAATCACATGCTCCCAAACGCGAAATTTGTGAATTACCGTACCATGCCGCTCCCATTCTACTTTGGTGGAATGCTAGCCTAACTTATATCATTATCATGAATGCTGTTTCTGTTTTTAGTTTCAAAATACATTTTCTGTTGCAGAAAGTAAAATGAAAAAATCTTTGTCACTCGACTCCATGAATAGAAATTAACAATTAAAGCAGTTTTGGTGCTTAAAAACTGCTTCCACAATGTGAATATACCTGAACTGATTAACTTTGTGATGGTGCTTATTATAAGGACTGACTTTGGAATCTGAAAGCCAGCCTGCACTGTGCACTTACCCTTGGAGTAAAAAATTGTGTGACTGATATGAAAAACTAAAGGATGAATAATCGAGCAGGTGGTGACAGGACTAAGTAAGGTGAAACTGTTGAATGTCGATCCATGGTTATTGTCATTTACTCTTGTTCAAATTCTTATAATTTAACTAAAATGATGAAGGAAAGTATTTATAATAGAACATATATCAAATGCTTTTAACTAACTAGATACATGAATAGGGATTTTTAGAAAGTATTCAAACTAAAGAGAAAGCTTAACAGTAATAAATTCATCGCAATAAAAGGATCAGTAAATACTGAAATGTTGTTTGTTTAAAATACCACTGTGATCGTAGAAATTTTAACATGCCATTGTAATAGTGCATGCTTCGCTATTTCCAAGGAGTGTTATAATCACTGCCCAACTGATTTAAGTTTAAATCTTCACAATTCAATTGGCTGTGACTAAAACTAAAACTAAAATTAAAGCAGTTTTTAGATCATGAATATAAAAAATGAGAAATGAGTTACCATCAGAACAATCTTCTTCGTCTATTCCACTAGGACAATTTTTAAATCCGTCGCAATATTTGTACATGGGAATGCAGGATCCATCACTGCAGCTGAACTCTGAACTATGACATGGTCCCAAACCCATATCATCTACGAGTACATTATGCACGTGTCAAAGCAAGAACAACACATAAGCCCAAAACAATTAGCAAACCAGTAATAATAAAAGCAAACCATTAAGGTTGATTGTTAGAAATAAGCACTACACTGTTTACAATATGTACATTGTGATTTAGTTCGTATTTTATAGTCATTTTATAATTATTTACAAAATTCTTT
This sequence comes from Catonia carolina, assembly GCA_035578175.1. NCBI lineage: Eukaryota > Metazoa > Arthropoda > Insecta > Hemiptera > Achilidae > Catonia > Catonia carolina. The sequence continues at coordinate 52,333,400 of JAQMRL010000002.1, forward strand.
AAGAAGGACTTAAAAAAATGAGAGCTCTATCAAATTTTAGTAAAAGATTGTAATATAATTTTCAAGAAACCTACACCTGTATGAAATATACAATAAAAAAAAATTATCCAAAATTTAATACGGAATCAGATTTGATACCTTTTGTCTTTCAGGTTAAAATTAGCAAATATCCTCATTTACTAATGGAGTTCTTTAATGTTTAAGTTTGGAAACCATATTTAATTGAGAGTAGAAATATACTAAAAAATAAAAAAGTCAGAAAGTGTCATTGTGTCAATTCTTTTTCCATACAAAAATCTTTTATACATCTAGAGAATCTTCTACTTTTTAAATAATACAAAAAAAGGAGTTGATATGTTTAAATTTTCTAGTACATCATAGTCAAGAGATATACAAGAAAAAACTTAATGGCTCACTTCATTTCTATAAACGCAATGATTATTATGAAGATGTCAACTGTCAGAAAAGTAACTTACCAAATTCCAGTTGACAAATAAAGTATAAGAAATCACAACAATAATGACATGAAAATGTTAAGTTCAGTGTAATCTTCATTCAATTTTTATGGAGAATTAGAAGGAAAAAAACACAATGAGGGCAGAGATGAAAAGAAAGAATTTCAGGTGGGTCTAGGAATGAAAATTGTACAACTCGAAGAAATAATCATAAAACTAAAGTAAGGAAATAACTGTGATAACAATGTATAATGCAGTAATCAAATATCTAAAATTAATAAAACAAATCAAATAATTGCTCTCAACTATTTAAATCCAGTAATTAGTAAAAAATTTATGTAAATCCAAATTATTTTATATGATTTACAAAAATAACTAACATAAATAATAATGGAGTAGTCATTTAAACATTAGTAATAAAGGATGTTCTAGCACCCATACAGCTTAAAAGAAAACTATTATAATGAATTTTATGTCCGTGTGTACTAATTTACAGTCTTGCATAGCAAAAAAAAAAAACAGGTAATTTGAAAAAATTAAGGTGTGGCTTACACTAAATCAAACAATGGTAGTAAGAATAGAATGCGGAACTGGATGTTTACAACCTGAATGGGAAGATTGCAGAATATCAAAATCGATGGGAAGGAGCACATAGAGAGAATGCCTGAGGGAAGGATCCCGTCAGTGTTTTGCAATACAGACCGGTAAGAAGAGAGAGATGTAGGGAGACCATGGAAAAGATAGCAATAAATAAATAGTTTGTCGCTGTTGTGAACAGCCGGCCCATTGGCGTAATGGTAAATGCAACTGGCTTCTACTACACCAGGGTCCCAGGTTCAATTTCCGGACAGGTCTGGCATTTTTTCATCGCTCATTTTCATTATCATCATTATCCACTCTCTGCATTAGCAGAAATTGCAGAACAGTCAGACGTTAAAAAAAGAATCGGAACAGGCAGAAGCCTAATCCTTGATTGTGAGAAGAAGAAGAGAATATTTTTTGTATGGTTTATTTAGTCACATCAACAACTTGTTAATTCAAAATGGAAGATAGGGAATCCGTGTCCACTTAACATTAAATATTTTCAGATGAGAACTTAACCTGTGATTATCCACTAAGCAGTCCAAGGCAATTGAATGCTATACCAATGTGTTATACAGGTGGCTGATGAAAATATTGTTGTGAACAGAATATCATCTATTATTTTTTTTTATGCTATATGTCATGCAAGTCAGTGGTCTTAGAAAAATTTGGCAGAAAGGAAGGGCTATCACTAGAATGTTACATCCTGTTTTGTGGATTAATCACACATATCTTGTGGACAAGCCAACCAAAATTTAAACGTAGAATGACAGTTATGGAAACAAGTTTCTGGAAAAGTTGGCAGTTGACTGTGGCAGATTGAGTTAGGGATGAAGACATTTTAAAGAAAATTGAAGCAAAATTTTTATTAATTGATAAAATTGAAGAAAGACAATTTATCTACTATCATCATCTGTGAAGAATGGATGAGAACAGGTTGCCATAGAAGATTTGGCTATGAATTCTAAATAGGGATCTCCAACTAAGGGACTAAGGGATGAAGATGAACTCAATGTGAATTAACGGCATTTTATAGCTTTAAATGGCCTAGTGTTGTAGAAAAGCTGATATAATAATAATAATAATAATAATAATGATATCAAATTAACCAAGTCATACTTCACAATATCAGATAAAAAAATGAGTGATAATAATGTTTAAATAAGCTAAATGAGAATGAGAGTAAATGGAGTAATTATTGTTGTTAAGATCAATTTTTTCAACACTACATATAATTTTAAGAGACAAAATTAAATTTATAATGTTTACAATTCTAAAATAATATTTCCTAATACAATGACAAATCTACTCAAACACCTGTTTTTGAGTTCTGTAAGATAAAATACGTAAGATATGTTTATCAGAGTATAAATATTAGTGAATGTTAAGTTTGAAAACTTCTTTAGAGATAGAAATACTGTACGAAGATCTAAAGTAAAAAATGAGATTAGAGTAAGTCTATAAGTTACCACCACCAAATTGACACAAATGAAAATGAAAAATGAAATCTGGAATACTGGGAAGTATAATAATATGTAGTTTGGACACACATTTATTTGGTAAACAAAAATAAGGTGAAAATTGTAATGAATCTCAAAAATTTTGCTGTCACTGCATTTCAAAAAGCTGTCCATGCATCATGTAATTAAATATGGTGATGCTTATGCTCATTACTATTTTTATTAATGTAGTTAGGACGCTAAAAATATTCATGTTCTATAAAAAAATTGCTTAACTTATATTTTTTTGAATTATTTACAAAAAACTATTGGATAGTATTATTTTTACAATATAATTTTTTAGTGTATAATTATTTATTTATGTTATAATTTATTTATTTCATATCAGTTTATAACCAATTAAGGTCTATACTTATGTTTCAACTTAAATAAATACTTTTAACAAAATAAAAATTCGATTTGATTTAACCAATTAAAAAAAATTGTAGCTAATATAAAATTTAAAAAAAAAATATTTCCAAATATTCTAGACAAATTATTTAAGATAAGCTATACATACACAGAACAAATTACACTACTATACCTAGAATAATAAACTTAAAAATAAATTAAAAATTTTATCAAAACTATTTTATAATTAAATATATAAAATGTATCATCACTAATGTTTATACACATTAACTAAAACAAATACCTAAGCTAATACATTACTTAAGAGCATTAAGCAGCTATTATTAAAAAAAAAAAAACAATTTAAAACTGTTCTAAAAACAGATTTGTCAGAACATTTGAAGCACTATTAATAACGCAGACTAGATTTCAGCATTTAGTTAAATGAAAATTATATACATCGATTATAAACCTATATCTGCATAAAAAAATCACAAAACAATAGTGGCCAAATTGCGGAATAGTTATAACCTAATATAGTAATAATGGTAACCAAATTATCATAATTAAAAATAAACTACAAAGGAAATGGGAGTAATTGAATAATATATTTTAATTATGTAAGACGTATATAAATAAGAACTTCTGCGTTAAACTAGAACATATTTTAATCAGAAAAATTGGTGGAACCACTAAAAGATAAAACTTGAAATAAAATTACTAAATTAATAAATTGGACTAGGATATTTTCAATGAGATTCAGAAGGTAATTATAGCCATCTTTGTGATTATAATTTAGTTTTCCTAATATATATTTTCTAGAATACAACAGTAATTGAATCCATTAGAAAAATGAACCATAAAAGTAATTCAACTTCCATTATTTAATATAAACAAAAATTACAGTAGCTTAACTATACATATAAATAGCGAATATTTTATACATAAAATTTCAGATAAAAAATTAAAATAACATTGGTTCATACCACATCCAAATTCATCACTTCCGTCAGGACAATGGTAATGCCTGTCACAGACAGAATCTCTGGCAACACAAGTTCCATCATTGCATTGAAACTGATCTGTTGTACAATCTGAAATCAAACAACGTAAAGATGAAAATCGGACTAACAACCTACCTACCAAATAGATCATAAAATTCTATATTTTTCCGCAATTTAAAAAAATTGAGTTACTGGAACTTCATATTACCAAACACAAAAGTCAGAAAAACCCAAACAGAGAGACACATGTGAAACCTCTAGATCAGTGTTTCCCAAACTTTTTTTTCTCGCAGCACACTACAAAAAAAAACGGCAAATAGCCGCGGCACACCTATTACTTTATGCCATTGATTAAACTTAAGTACTTGATATAAACGTACTTATATCATACTTATACATACTTACTTATAGTCATCGGCTTGGCATTATTTTGTTGGACCGTTTAAATTTAATTTAATTTATTTTCCTTGAGTTCCGTGGCTCACTTGGCCGGCCTCGCGGCACACAGTTTGGGAACCTCTGCTCTAGATGATATAAATTACATCATTTAAAAAAAAATTAGCATATTACAATAAAAAAAAAAAAAAAAAACACAAGAATGTCATATCGTTGGCTGAGAGTGCAAGTGTTCTAACTCCAATTTAAAAAAAGAATGAGTTTTACATGTATTCAAACTGTTAGTTGATGTTGTCTTTGGGTACAAATTTGAACTAATGGAGCATTCAGTGCCATCTGTATGAAACAGCACTATACAATTGCGGCATCTCCACAAAAATCAGTACTTTTTAGTATGCATGTGTTCAAAGTCCAGCAGCCAATCAAATTGCTTCTTTTCTGGAGTTAGAACACTTGCATTCTCTCTTCATGTTCATCTTTGGAAACCTTTCATGTTCTTTGTTTTTTAATAGTTTGTGTAGTAATTTTTTTGTGAAGTGAAAAAGGAGTAATATTACATAAAAGAATGTCTGAAAAGAATTTAAATGACTCTGAAATTGACAACCTGCTTGACAAGATTATTCGAGACAAGTAAGTACAAAATATATTAATTATAATAGTATGTGCATTTTGGAGGTAATACGTATAACTGTAATTTTTACTGATTGTTAGCTTAATTACACATTACACACTTGTTGGTGGACATAACGAGTTATTTTGTATAAGTAAATAAATTTTGAGTTACGTCATACACCACAGAATGTCATGAAAGAGAAGAACATGGCATTATTTTCCCTTATCTGAGATCTAGCTAGTGTTAGTAGACCTATGTTGTAATTGCATTGTTAACTAGATAGGCCTACCTAGCACAATTCTTTAATAAATTACTGCTTATTGATCTACAACGTAGAATCTGTAGTATAAATGCTATAAATTAGTAACTTTCTGAGATTCATTCAATTTACTCACGCATTATTTTATACTTTTCATAATGTTAGTACAATGTATCAACCGATTACTTAGGAACTAATTAACAAAATTAGTAAAACAGTTAGCAAATAAATTAATAGCAAAATTGGTTCTTCAATATTAAGTACATTGAAAAAAATTCTACTATTTAAAAGCATTTGCAAAAATGGGACATTAGTGCTGAACGGCACAATGCAGGCTAGCACAAATTAATCTCAGTATGAGCTGTTAAATCATTGATAACTACTATTTAGTTAACTGTAAACATTTTTGAGAACTATTTCTGAATCAAATGCAATTTCAAAATCACTAAAAATTTTTTTCTTTAAGTAAGTGAAATAAGCTGAACAAATTTGCTCTATCTTTTCCAGTGAGGAACGTGCTGACCATCCTGACAATGATGAAAATGTACACATCAGTAATTATGACTTAGGCTTACAATTTGAGAATATGAAACCAGGAGATGAGTATACATTATTATTACCAGTTTGTAAAGAGAATGTAAGTACTAGCAACCAATTAATTAATGAAAATATTGTAAATATTGAAGATGGTAATGAAACAAAACTTGTCGAAACCAATGTTGCTGCCAGTGCAAATAACATTGATTTTGGCATTGATAAACTGCATACAAGAAAAAGACAAGTAAAAAAGCACTTGTGGAAATCAGAAATTAGGAAAAAATGTAGGGTAAGTGGTTTGGAGTATACCAACCGAAAAGGAAAGAAACATGAAGCAAGAGCAACAACATATTAATGCAAAACATCGCGCAGAATAATTATTATTTGTCTGACATATTAAGTCAGACAAATAATGTACACAGAAACATAATATTTTTGTAATACCATAAAACCTGTGTGATGTGGAACTTAAGGGGACTGGGAGATTGTTCTAGCTTTTCAGTTTTCCGTCTTACGCAGGCACATTTATGTAGTGTAATCTTGTTTCTAGAGCGAAAACTTAACAGCCATTCATTGGAAGCTTTAAAAGTTATGTTTCCTGTATATTTTACCTGTTCCTTACTGCATTTTAGCAGTTTCCAGCTTATACAGGAGCATACTAATATAACTTAGTAGGGACATAGCTTAGTAGGGACATGTTTATTTCAAATCTATTACAGAATATTTGTTTATTTATAAGTTTGTCACATTTCCTAAGAAAATCTCTTGTACCTCTTTAGAGAACCACAACCACCAAGCCCTTATACAACCCCTTATATAGAGTTTTAAATACTACTTATCATAAATACAAATTATAATGTCTAAAATACTTACTAACTACTTGAACAAAACAGTTTTGTTCATCAGATCTGTCATTGCAGTGATACATTCCATCGCAACGTAATGCCAAAGGTATACAGTAGCCATTCTGGCATTGAAATTTATTGGCTCCACAAACTAGAAACATGCACAACCTACTTTAGCAAGCATAAACCAAATTAACAAAAAATTAAAATGCTGGATAGCACAACCATTCCTTTTTTATATGTCATAATAACAATCTTCGAAATTACAAATGATGCAACCATGCAAAATTCTTTATGCATTTTAAAAATTAGCGAATGCGAATTAATGTCCAAAACCTCAATGATTAAAAACAAAATGTTAGATGCATATTTTATTAATTTGGAAATTGAAGAATCAGCTATTTTCATCATTTCTGACTTAGTAAATGTAAAACAGAATTAATCACAGGAAAACCATCACTGTTCATATACCTATGAATAAATCTTTTAACTGCATCCTGCAGCTTGTAATTAATCCAAATGTAAAAATTCTTTAGGTTTTCACTAACCATTTTTTCTGCTTCCATTTCTACTTTCTCTTGCCCTAGATGACGATATAGTTAAGAAAAGTATTTTTTCATGTCGATTTTTCGAAATCACGTTTTCACAAGATATACATGTTTTCAGGCCCCCTGAACCAAAAAAATATATTTTTAGCGATTGGTCCGTGTTTATGTGTGTGAACAAAATATCTCGAGAACACACAACGTACGAAGTTGAAACTTAAAATTTATGTTACGTACCACTAGAGGACCCAACACGAATATTTTCATAAAATTTTTTGCATTTTTTAGATGTAAGGCAAGATGCAAGAGCTTGTTGGAAAATCCCATTGCTAGCTTGAAACAATTTTTGTAAGGTTGGAACTACTCTTCTCTGGAGTAAAAATATGTATTTTTCAAAATTCATCATTCCTTCGTCCTGGTCCAAGAAATGTCATACATCCCATAATGTCTATTACAAAAATATAGTAAAATTACCATATTGTTCCAATTACTTTGAGCAGTACTGTAGTACTTTAAAATTTGGATCAGTCCTAGGTCAGTCAAAATTAATTGAATGATTGATGCTTAAACAATTGATTTTATGAAGCTGATACATTTTAAGAACTACACTATTAGATAAAAAGGAACACAGGTTGTTGTCATCACGCTAACAATGAAACTGATGAAAATATAACCCATGTCTAACAATACGTAAGCAATGAAAAATAAAAAACATAACCTAATTTTAATCATCAGTGAATGACGCCTAAACGAAAATCAACCTCTGTTCAACTTTGATTTTCATGAGAAAATAAAGGGAATCAGTAACGCGAAACTAAGCGCTATAGAAAATAGTTGAAACTTCAGTTACATACATTTTTATAATACGAGGGGGTACCCAAAAGTATCCGGAATAGCTCTGCTGTGGGCGGAGCTTGTGCAGTACAAATTCCCGCCACTAGGCTGCTTGTAGCGCTACTCATTGCCAGTTCAATGCCATTTTGTTCGTTGATCTAGCTTGTTCTGTCCTCGTGCAGTGATTGTTCTCGCTAGTGCTGTTTTGTGCTCGTGTCGTTTTTCATGATGGCAAGTTTTAATGAACAACGTGCGGCTGTGAAATTTTGCTTCTTGCTCGGTAAAAACGCCGCGGAAACAGTTGTAATGTTGAACACAGCTATTGGAAAAACCCAAGTGTACGAGTGGTTTTTGCGCTTTAAAAATGGCGATATGTCGATTGAGAACAAACCTCGTTCTGGACGACCGTCGACTTCCCGAACAGACGAAAATGTTGTGAAAGTGAAAAAAATTGTACGAACAGACTGACGACAGACCATTGACCAAATATCACAGGTTAGTGGGTTATCTTGGAGCTCAGTCCAACGCATTTTAACAGAAGACTTGACAATGAAAAGAGTCGCTGCCAAGTTTGTGCCTCGGGTTCTGACAGACACTCAAAAGGAACGTCGAATTGAAACGTGTAGTGATTTGAAACAACAGCTTGAAACTGATCCAGATTTCATGTCAAAGATCATTACGGGTGACGAGTCTTGGTGCTATGGGTACGACCCAGAAACCAAACAACAATCTAGTCAATGGAAGACTTCATTATCACCCCGACCAAAAAAAAGTCGTCAAGTCAGATCGAACATCAAAACAATGCTGATTTGCTTTTTTAATGTGAGGGGAATTGTCCATTCAGAGTTCGTTCCACCAGGCCAGACGGTAAATCAAGCTTTTTATCTTGAAGTGTTAAGAAGACTACGAAACAGCGTTCGTCGTAAAAGACCTAATTTGTGGCAGACAGGGGACTGGTTTTTCCACCACGACAACGCGCCTGCACACACGGCAATCTCGGTTACCCAGTTTTTGGCGAAAAACGGCATGGTTTTGCTACCACACGCACCGTACTCACCCGATCTGGCTCCGTGTGATTTTTTCTTGTTCCCACGCATGAAAAGGGGCATGAAAGGTCTCCGATTTAACAACGTTGATGATGTCAAGAAAAAAAAGACGGATGAGCTGGCAGCCATCACTGAAGAGGAGTACAAAAAATGTTTTGAACAGTGGAAGCACCGGTGGGACAAATGTATTAGTTGTAATGGAGAGTATTTTGAAGGGGATAAGGTTCTTTTGTAAAAAAATTACAAATAAATAGTTTTAAAAAATAATTCCGGTTTCTTTTGGGTACCCCCTCGTAAAATACATATTAAGGCAGCAATTTTAAAAAAAATCCCATTTTTTGTTTAATGACAAACATTTAGAATATCATCAGCTGAAATAAATGCTGTAGAAAAAAATTCTTGAAATAAAAGTTGTAGATTTTTTAATGTTCTACAACTTCAAGCAAATTACATATGCTTTTGCCCTAAAATGCATATTAAGGCCACAATTTTACAAAAAAAATTTTTACCATGAAGCACAGCTCTCCCTTCCCCCACCATGAATTTCAATAGACATGCCACTTACACTATCTGGTAGAGCAAAAAATTTAGTAAATGCGATGATTTTAAAGGAAATTGTAAGAGCTGCTGTTTTTGAGAACACAAGAAAGTGAAAAATCGGACGAATAAATTACCACTTCCGGTCGACCGATTTTGATGAAAATGTTCGTGTTGGGTCCCTTGCAGTACTTAACCTAAGTTCCAAGTTTCAACTTTGTGCACTATTCCAATCTTAAGATATTTTGTTCACATGCACACACCAATCAATAGAAACTTGGGTTTTGGGTTAAGAGCCTGAAAACCTGTATTATTGGTGAAAACTAGATTCTGAAAAATCAACATGAAAACAATACTTTCCTTCCCTACTTGTTCTTATAGGGTAAGAGAAAGTAAAAAATTGATTGTAGACTATTATTTCTAATAATGAAATTTAATTTTTAATTAACAAGGTACATTAAAATTCTACAACTACAAACAGTATGAAACATTTATAACAACTATACTTCAATGTGGCAATATAAAAAAACAAATATTAGTGTTCATGTTTGTCATAATAGAATTTTAATAAAATAATACTCATTTTATAATACTAAAATCAAAGAATAAATGGTTTTTATTGGTTATGCGGCCACAAATTACAGTAGCTGTTTTTTTTTTGGCTTTTCTCCTGTACTGGCTCTGTACTTATGATATTTTTTGTTTACAACTCATTTAATTTACCTTACATATCTTTTTTAGAAGGCCAAGTGTCCTTAATCGCCACAATTATAAAATCAAAATGAGATAACCGATAAATACTACCTACTGAGACTATTTCAAATGGCCAACACTCACTTTATAATACGTCATAGAATACTGCAATGCCCATAATGGGCAGGTAGAGTGTCAAATTATTTACACTCAATCTGTTCGTTGCAGGGCTAAAATAAATAGTTCTGTTTCTTATCACATGGTCAGCCAATTAAATGACTGAATCATTTAAGAACAGAAGAAGTAGAGGTCTAAAAGACACTAATCAGAAAGTAATGAATTTCATTATACAGCCAGACCCTGTGGTGAATGAAATGAAGGTGTCATTTGCAGAGGGCCCGGCATGCTGATAAGCATATTGTTTCAACTCAGTGAGGAAGGCAATGGTAAACCACCTCACTCCTCGTTTTTACTTAGTAAAACCTCTACAGGTTCAAACCAGCCTTTCGGCTGATGACCTAACCACACAATACTGCACAATGGAGAGGCGGAACTGTTTTTACATCCTAACTTCAGATATCAAGAAAGACTGAGAAAGGATCAAATATATAAATACACAATATCTGAATAGAAATATCTGCCGATTATTTACAATGTCATTTCACGAACATTACAATGTAGTGGTGTTTTGGTAGAATTCTTACACCAATAAATAGGTCTTAAATACGTAAGTATCAAATTATAATTATCATTGGAAATTTATAATAATATGACATAAAGAAAAGAAAATAATAAATAGTTAATACACAAATAAATTATTACGTAGTGATTACATATAGTTTCTGAGTTGCACCCGGATAACCAATAAGTACCGAATAATCAATTACAGATACTAAAAATAATAATAAAGTATTAAGCACAAGGAACATGCAGAAATATAACAGAACATGCACAGAAAGAAACACAAATAGAATAATTAGTAATACACTAACCTGAAATTTGAAGATATTTTACATAAACTTCAGGAGACAACATACTTTTTATAGTAGAATTAAAAGTAAAACAAACCTGGAGCAGTGACAGAAGGGGGAGCGCTCAGGGCTCTCAGCCTCCAGTGTTGCCCCTATTTGCAGTGTGTTATCATCACTGGCGCGGTACGCATCATTTGCGTGTCTCCCATTCCTCTCTGTTCACTTTGCTTTCTCTCTTTACGAGATGCATTTTACAGTGAAAATGGATCCAAAAATACACTACAAGTTTGTTTGCAATTTAAGAAAGTACAGTACATTCTTTATTGCAAGAGCGGAGCGCTACTGAAATTTGACAGCAGTGTCACGAAAGGTTGCCATGAAAAGTGCTCAGCGCCGGTTGGCTAAGAGCAAGCCGAGCCCCTGATTGGCGGCTTCAACTTCCTTCAGCTCCCTTCGCCCTCGCTAGCTCCAGGTTTGTTTTACTTTTAATACAACTATAATTGAAGAATTTGAAGATCAAAAGAGGACAATTACTTACAAATACTGTACAAGGACTAACACAAACCCTTACATATAATTACTTTTCATAATTCTGCAGCTCAGATATGCAAATAACATAATATTGTCTTTTCATAAATATTTTGAACAAGTGCATGTTATGTCAAATATTAATGAAAAATCTGGTGTGAAACACTTCCACGACTTTCTTTTGACAATGCAAATAATGAACAATATAACCTAACATTAGTAATTAAAGATTAGAAATAAACAAAAAACTAACCTCAAAAAACACAACCTAATTTCAATCAAGAGCGAATGGTGAAAAATGAAAACTAACCTTAGTTTGGCTTGATAATACAGAATATCAATTTTTGATGCTAAACTAGGCTCTGTAGAGAAAAATGCTTAAAATAAAAGTTGTAGATCTTTTAATTTTCTATAAATTTTATTAAATACACTTTTGTTGTAAAACGCATACTAAGGCTGAAATCTTAAAACATCCATTTTTTTAACAGATTTTCATAAAAACAAAAAACACGAAATCACCAATTACCAGAAAACTAAACATTATACGAATAAACATTTGAAATAAAAGTTGTAGATTTTTAAATTTTCTACAATTTTTATTATAACACACTTTTGTGCTAAAATGCATATTAAGGCCGTAATCTTAAAAAAAACAGTTTTTTTCTACGAGAGCACAGCCTCCACAAGAATTTCAGCAGACATGGCACCTACTACCCTACCTTTTTGAGCATAAAAAATGTAGTGAATGAGGTGATTTTTTAAAAAATCGTAGGAGCCGTTTTTAGAGCACTGCTAAAAACATGTTTTTTGGGTTCAGAGGTTCTGAAAAACATGTGTTTAATGAAAACTTGATTTCGAAAAATCAACATGAAAACAATACTTTCCTTCCTATATATTCATATATAGACAAGAGAAAGTAAAAATAACCTTTTTAGAATTGCACAGATGTATAATATGTTTGACTGGTATAAACATTAAACTTACTAATAATAATTTATTATGTAATTTAGTTACAATTTCAGGTTCAAAGATGATATACAATTACAGTAGATATTAATTATTAATACAGTAGGTACTTGCTATAACAGACTACGATACAATGGACTTTCACTATAATAAGACATCAAATTCGAAAAAACCCTAAAATAAATACTATTATGAAAAATAAGAAATATTAAAAATGATTTAATAAAAACCACAATTTTTAATTTAAATGTCGCATGAAATTCAGTGAAAAAGGTCAACTCTCGTGAATTCGTGATAAAATCTGTTTAGAGATGAAGTGAAAATTAAATTAAAATATTATTTTGTAGATGCTAATGAGTTGCATGAAATTATGAAAAAAGGGGGAAACAACAGTAACTGTAAACGATGTCAATGAATGGTAGAAAGATAACAACAAATAATTAACAATGATGAAATCATTGATAAAATTCGAAATACCGATAATATATATAATACCAATAATTCAGAAGATGAGGATGAGCCATTAGCACAGAAACTCCAACTTTCTAGCTTTGACACAGTTTAATATTATTGATACGGTGATTTTGTAAATAGATTTATTGGAAGACAAGATGTCCAACACTTTTATGAATATTTTAGGCAATTTAAAGAACTTATTATTAGAAAGCAACACAACATCAGTCTAGCATTCAGTTAATAAACAGCTACAACAAAAATTGCTGCTTTGCCTGGCTGAATTTCGATATAACAAACTTTGGTGATAACAGACTGTGGCTTCCGCCATTTAGTCTGTTTTAAGGAGGATCAACTGTAATAATTAGTAGTTAAATAAGTTGCAAATTATTAGGTATTGTTATCATTAAAGTATATTAACTCGTAATAGGTAGCATATGTTGGTCTTTTCCCCGCCTTTTGTAAATATTTAGCTGGCCATTTTGTTTGAGATTACTTGCATGGTTGATACTTCCGGTAGCTGCTAGTTGTCATAACTCTCATTGTGTTGAGTGGTTATTAATTCACTTTCGGGGTTATTTATTAGTGCTATCGGGTGTTCTTTGAGGTGTCGATCTTTTCGAGCGTCACGCGCCTAGTAACGCTAGTCTTTTTTTTACTCACTTCAAAAAACAAAAAAACTTGTTGTTTTGTACCAGTAATACTAATCCTATCGTCATAAATAATTATTTATTCTTTTAAACTTAACCTCATGTTTTTTTTATTTCATTACCTTTACAGTGTGTTGTCTATTTCCATTTTTGTTTCTAACAAACTGTTTTTATTTTGTATATAATATGGTTGGTTTTCTTGATCTTAATAACTTTTGTGATATTTATTTTGTAAATGAAGCCTTAGACGAAATCTCTGACTCTAAACTTGAAATAAAGGGATGAAACAGACGAGGAGGACGTCCAGAAGAATCAGAACATGATACGGACACAGACACAGAGGCTGCCATCCGAAATATTTGGTTAGATTTTGTAGCAGATGCTTTTTTTTGTTTTTTTTTAATAGAAAAACAAAAACGTAATAGAGTGAGTGTGATGCTTGGCCTACACAATGGAAAGAACATACTGTTTTTATTTGTTGTGACTGTGCTACAGACAACGGCACTAACACAGATGGGTATTCTGACACTAAACAATTCTGATATTATTACTAAAGACTATAGTTTAGCTGCCTATTTTTTTAAAATATATTTTTATAATGGCTACAAACTTTAATTATTTGTGAGAAAATAATGCATCAACATGGAAATATGAAAGTAAATTCAGATTAAATTCAATTATTTTTTTATAAAATGTTTTAAATGTAAATATTACATGAGTAAACTTATGAAAAAATTACAAACAACTATTTATATATTTTATAACTATTTATTAGTGTTTTTCAATTAAAATAGCAACTCGGTACTACAATGTTAGGCTATTGAGTAGAAAGCGGGGAAAAGACCGACGCGCGACCACTAACGTGACCAAGCATAGCGCGCCCTATTAAGGGTTAAGTAGTAGGCCTACGCATAAGTGACAAATCAATAATTTAAGACACGAAAAGTTTTTATTTTTTTGTTTTATGTTCAACTGTTATGCATATTAAGGCTAGGAAAGACCATGGAGGGTAACAGGTTAAAATAAATGATGAATAAGTCCCAGAACTGATCAGGAATCAAACCTGGGACCCCTGGTGCAGAAGCCAGTTATGGTAACCATTACACCAACTGGGCAGGAGATATGAAAAGGAAAAGTGATAGTACTCCATGGTAGAAAAAAAAACGGAGGATCGACAAAGTGTTAGTATATTTTTATTGACCTGGTTGTATTGTAAGGCTTTCCTCTAACCAATATTAGAAAAAAAACAAAAGAGAAATGAAATGACATGATTGGCCAATATTTTTTCCTATTACATAATCCTTATGTTTCAATTTAACGTTAAGAAAAATTTAACATACCATTTTTTGTTATAAACGAAACAAACTGGAAATGATACTAAACTGAGGAATTCAATAAATCAATTAATTAATAATAATAATGAATATTACAACAATACTAAAAGCGTGCAATCGCACAAATATTGTATATCAATTTTTTTTTAAATTTGAAATCATTTATACACTATCCAATAAAATTATTGAAATATTTAATAAATTGTTATTTATTCACATTTCAGTGTAAAATAGTCACTGAGAAATGTATTTTATTATATTTCACATCACAAAAAAGCACTATGACTGACATGATGTAAATAAAAGAAATGAAACAATGAATGTCACGAAACTAACTTTATTTTTGTATGAAGACACCATATATTACATTTTTTCTTTGAAAAATATTAAAAAAATAAATGAAATGGACTTAAGATGTGTAATAAACTAAGCAGATGACACACCGTTTGAAATACCGAAAATTAAATTTTTTACTAATAATTTGATTAAATTGTAAATGACAATAATAAATAAAAAAACAAAGCAGCAATCAGCTAGTTAAACAAATTTCATGGATGTAATGACTTTACATTACATTCTGTACACTTAATTTTGCAGCTAGAGAATATCTGATAATCACAACTATCTACAATGTCAATAAAACACATATATACATTTTTTAACTTTATTTTTTCATTATCAAACAATTCTTAGCAAATCTTAAACATAATTTTCTTCTCATACATCTAGTATTTTCTAGTAAGTACATACACTCCACAAGAGAATAATAAAATAGATGAAACTAATAAAACCTATTCTAAAACTTCAATCAGACGTATAAAAGGATTGTTAATGAAGATTTCAATTTGACTTAAAATAAATTATGACTTTAAGACAGTTGAAAGAATTAATGAAGTGCAAAATTAACTGTGATGTGAAAAAGGAATTCATATAAACACAGATAAATTGCGATACAGATTGATTTGAACTATTATTGGTGCTAAATGAAAACATGTTGAAAAGCTGAGATAATAAGAATAGAGAACAAGAAATATACTACATAAAATGTTTCAAATAACAAACTTTCGCTCGGAAAGAGAAATAATAACACTTATAAAAAACTTAACAAAAAAATGTTTTGTACAGAATTTTCCTTTGTAATACCCATTACAAATGAAATCACAAGAAATAATAATGAGTACAATAATAATCTTACAATACAAAATGACTTCATCCATTTTAAACCTTGTAAGACAGGTAGGTTTTAAAATATTATCTCTTCGAACACCAGTTCCGAGATCGCGCCAACAGACTTGGCTTTTTTTAGCTCCATCATATATACAGAAATATTGAAATTTTTATGAGATATTAAGAAAAATTCGAGAGATGTTTTAAAAAACAAACATGGAACTCCGTTTTTTCTTTTAAGCCAGTTACAGCGAATTTACAAAAAAATTTGTTGTAATTTATGCAAAGTCGTGCGTTTATGTCAAAACTTGGCAATAAATATTTTTAATTTTTATGTATTTTTAGTCTGATATTATAGAAAAATGTCTAGCAAAAAGTTTGATACATCAAACGCCCTCACTTACCATACATATTAAGAGTACATATTCAAGAGTATGTGTAAGAGTCAAGTGAGACAAGTGAATATGGATTCTGTGGTAAAATGCAGGCGGAAAAAATTTTTCTCTTTGATCTGATATCATTTACCCATTCCTACAGTTATTTATATGATATATGTTATTATATGAAAGCACCGAATTTTATGAATACATGTAGAAAAAATTATAAAAGATAATATTAGAACACTTTAGTTCCATTGTGGAGAATGTCTGAAAATAGGCGATTCTACGAGTTTCGAAGCGTTTATTCCCTTTTACAAGTCATATTCATTTCAACTAAAAAAGCAGGATTGAACAATATACCTACTTTTACTATTCATGCTTTCAAACGCGGTTATAACTCTATTTTTAAATGAGATACGACCTTTACAAGGTTTTCTTAAAAAAAGAAAAAACCGAAATTGAGTGGTATCCCAACATTCACAAATCAATAGAAAATTTCCCACTAACCTGACTGTGTTTTAAAATAGCTTACTTTTTTCCGCAAACATTCAGCTACAATTTAACTTTAATGTTTACTGGTATGCGCTTACATAGACCTTCACTATTATAAAAACTATCGAGTACTTACACACTTATTATCTAACAAAAATATATGGGCTATCCGTCTATTAAGGGTTAAAAAACTTATACAAAATTAAGAGATACGATACTCCCATAAGGTAAAAAACCTATTCTATTAGAAATGAATTTATTACACAGCAAACTAAAAGTATTTAAAGTAGGACAAATGGAAATACTAAAGTAATTAAATTACAGAAACAAATTTACAAACATATAGAACAAAGAACAGACAGAATACATAAAAGAAAAAATATACTATGAACAAAATACAAGTAAGACAACTACTAAATAGACAATGAACAAATTAGGAAACGAAACTGTGCTTTTTTAATATGAACAATATAAGTATATTAAAAAAAAAACTGAAACTTACAGAACCAACAATTACTCTCGTCCGAATGATCACGGCAGTCATTGACAGAATCACATTTCTGTTTTCTATCAATGCATTCTCCACTGCTGCACTGAAATTGTGTCTTACGATCACATTGTTGAACAGCTATGAAACAAAATTAGCAAAACTGCATATCTACTACAGTATTATTATAATACACACTATGTTTGAAAATGTTAACTGAAATATTTGTACTCGAAATTCCGGTGAGTTTAAAAATAAGGATGAAATCAGACCTAATTCTCTTAATAATGTATATCATTTTAAAAATAAATAAGTTATTTAACAGAATTGTTCAAACAATAACTGTGTAAATGTGACATTATTTGGCCTAACATTCTGTGATTGTTTAGTACATAATCTATACTAATATTATAAAGACAAAGTGTGTTATTTTGTGCAGGCTAATTTCCAACACTACTCACGAATTTACATGAAATTTTGACTGCATATTCGTATTAATATTCACAGCAAAATTTTATTTTTAAATTAAAAAAATGATAACCTTAATGGTACATCCACACTATATAACAAAACATGTCTTTTTATGTTATATAACAAAGTTTTATCACTTGTTACGTAATTTCAAAAAAAATGTTATACAACACGATGTTATATAACAAAATACTTGTTACTGTAGCAAGTTATATGTTTACCAACGGGTGATGGTAAAGATCAAAGGAAGTCGTATAACATTGTTTTGTTACAAACGCGTCCACATTTTTGTTATTTGTTTGTATACCCAACTCCCACCGTAGGGCCATAGCCATTCAGGCCATTTCTCTCAAGTCAGTTAACTTGCTTGTGCACGGTTGTTTGATTTTGTAAAGTTTTGTGTTTTGTCAAAATGGAGAAGTCGCAGATGGAATGAACCAAAGAACAAATGAGTGCCCTAATTAAATTTTATCCCGAGAAAGAATTGTTGTGGAATCCGACTCACAAAGATTTTGAAAACAGAAATTAAAAACATGATGCTTGGTTAGATGCTTGGTTAGGCGCTGCAGGAACGGATGCAGAAGAGGTTGAGAAGAAGACTCGGACGCTAGTTGGACAATTTAATCGAGAGTTAAAAAAGGGTAAAAGTGGGGATGGGGCAGAGGCTATTTATAAAACAACTTCCTCTGTTGATGCCATGTTCACGACTGAATTATGTTTTCAATTGATTTACAACAATCTATTATGTGTATGTGGACGTTTCCATAACTTGTTGTATAACTAAGTTACAAAACAAAGTTATACATTTGTTGTAAAACTTTGTCATTTAACAGCTTATTTGACATGTTTTATTATACAGTGTGGACGAAGCTTACGGGCCCTAATGAAGATTTTCATAAATATGTATGTGTGTGTGTGTGTGTACATGTGAGTACATACAGTATTGCTGTTGAAGTAGATAAAGAGGTTTGATGATGGCGAGAGACGTACGCGGGGGAAATTATCAAAACGTTGTTTTGTGTATGTGTTATTGTTGAAGTCAGTACATAGTACTAGGTATAAAGACAATTGAGTGACATATGCGGAGGAATTTATCAAAACATTTTATGTGTGTGTGTACATTGGAGTATGCAGTCGATTTTGTAGCCGCTACACAATTCTGTTACATATTTATTTAAAAAAAAATAATTAGGCCTACACATGTTTTGCGTGCAAAGCCGCGCGGGGTATGTTAGTGAATAATAAAATGAAAGAAAAATCTGTTTAGATTACATTCATGATCGCCATTCTCTATTGAAGCCAAATAAAACAAACCTCATTCATTAAAAATATAATGGGCGCTATCAATGCTAACTCATTTTATAATAGCATATTATGTAACACAGAATGTTGGATCAAACATTTACAAGTCAATGTAAAAATTAAAAAACAAAAAATATATGAATGAAATAAGTTACTTAAAAGATAAACAATAAAATTAGAAATTAATCAAAATTTGAACACAAAATAAAATATATAGTACTTAACAAAAAAAAAGTCTTATTTTTAACATCTATTAAAAGAGGGAACATAGCTGTGAACGATTATGTTGTGTTTTTTTCGTAAATTACCCACCTACTTTTCAATATCTCTGCTTACTCATATTCTTACCTGTAACCATGATGGTGATTTAATTCAAACCAAGATGAATCAAATAAAGAAGTGTTTACCATAACCACAGTCAAGGTTTCTTTAATAAAAGTACAAAGATTTTAACCAAACACCATCCATTAAAAAAAACCATACAACAAAACCATGCTAAAGCATAATTTACTGATCTTTATCTTATATTTTAATTGCTACAAAACCATTAAACCAGCCAATAGAATTTCGGCTTACATGATAATAACAATTGAATACATAATGTTATTCTTAAACATTTATTTAATGGATGTATTTTTTTTTATTTGTCTTTTAACAGCAAATTAGGGGCAGAAATCTCAAGTTTCGGGTAAGAAGAAGTATTGGAATTAATTAAAGTCATAAGTTTAAAACTAAGTTCGCATTAATGATTTTTTGTTAAGTTAAAAACGTTCTCAATGTGGGTATTACTAGTTATATAAGAAAAAAATAGAGGAAATCCTTTTAATAATTAACACAAAATCTAAATTTAAATTATTTTCTGAAAAAACAGCTTAAAATAATTTAAATAATCTCCGCTTTATAAAAACTTTGATGGTCTATAAGAAGTAATAAATGGTAGGCAGCATAGAAAAAAATCTAACTAGCTCTACTGTATGAATCTAAGCTTTGTGCAGCTGCGGGATGAAGGGGAAAGACGAAGTACTAGACTGCTGTTACATCATAACACTGTACTAATCATCTCATTGCTCTTCGCTGGGCAGTAGGCTGCCTAGTGCGTGACATACGTGGGTGTTGTTTTGACTATTCGCTGTATACGGCGACACAGAATATATGTAGTTTGGATAGTACCCTTGACTACTACAAACATAGTACAAGTAAAATGTTACTACTACTAACGCAATCTCTCACAGTAGTAGTGACGTAATGCATACCTCTCAGCTGCCCAAAGCTTGGGAACAGGCAGTAATTTTGTATCAGTAATTATTCAGATAATATAAAATAAAACATAAAATATTAATAAAAAATTCAATTTAAGGCTTTATTTTCTAGTGATAAATAATGTATGTAGACACTCATAATTTTTGCATCTACTGTACAAAAATAAGTAAAGTTTCAGAGCAAAATTTCAGAATGTAAAAATGCTGTTGATATAAAACAGGTTTACAAATAAGAAGGGCATACTTTAGAAAAAAAATTATTAATTACCTTTATCCGTTAACAATTCGTTTGGTCTTTAGCCTAATTACATACTTTAAGAAACCAATAAAACATACTTCATTCTTTAAATATCTAAAAGATGCACCCAGTGCAACAAATTTAGAATATTTGTATCATTTTTACCGTCAACTACCACACTCTACAAGAATTTCATATAATTTTTTTTTATGTATTTGTTCCTTTGAACCAGTCATAATGTCTAGATTATTGGTTTGTAAATGGTTAAACAAAACTAAGCCATACAAGTAAAACAAGCGATGAAATGAAATGAAACACGCTATAAATGTGTCTATGTCTAGCAACCCATCAAGTCAATTATAGACAGGTATACAGCTGTATACTTGTATACAGCAGTATGACCCTAACGCTTTCAACAATGGCATGAAACACCAGATGTTAAATGTAATAATTTAATATGTAATTTATAAGTTAGTGATGATCATTACAATATTTTCGCAACAAAAAATATAAAATTATTAAATTCAATTTATTTTTATTGTTTGATGATAATCGCTACTCATGCACCATTTTAAACATTTTCAAGCTGTTTAAAATGAAAACAAACCAATCACACTTAATACCAACCAATTTTATTAAATCTTCACTTACATGAACGCTGACAATTAAGTTCATCAGAGGTATCAGTTGGACAATCTACCACACCATTACACCTTAAAAAGTCAGAGATACACGTCCCATCATTACACTGCCACTGTGATTTTGTGCATGCTGTAACAAAAAATAAAATAAAGAAATTAATCAAATGAAAAATAACAGAATAAGAAAAGTTTTCTTTAGTTTTAGATTATTACTTTTTTGTAACACTCTGTACTAGAATTTGTATTAACCACAATAATTCATAAATAATCAACATCACAATAATTTAGGGAAAGACAAAATGTAAACCATATGCCTAATGTAAACAGATCTGCTCTAGAATGCTTAAATAAAACAAATGATAAATGATGTGGCATGGGGAAGTTTACTGTACAGTTACGAGCCATATGAAAAATCAACTAAGTTTTTGGGTAGGAAATCTCACTGTCACAGCTTCATACAGAATAATTGTAGGGAAAACAAACAGTTATATAAAAATATATTTTGGTACTCTTAAAAGATGATCTAAAAACATTATGTAGTCTGTTTATCTAAGGAAGAAATACCTAATTTGTTGCAGGAGCTCAACTGTTTTGTTCTAATGAATACTAAGATTGGTTCCATGTCTCTATAGAAATAAATCACCTCAGAATTTTGGTCTGGTAAGACAAAATGCAAATAAATCTTTTTATAAAATAACCTGGTGTTTAATTGCTTTTAAAAATACAAAACAAATTTTTTTTCTTATAAAAATACACAATTAAAATTCCAATCTTTCAAAAGAATTACATAGTTTCTGTGAAAACTGATGTGTCTATGAGGATAAATTTTACTATGTAACCTACTGCAGGGGCAAAAATGAGAAACGTAAATTCTAAAAAAAAAAAAAAAATACAAATAGGGAGCAGGTTAAAATTAAAAATTAAATGTTTTTATTTAATGTTTATTTTTGAAAGTTTTGATCAAATCATTAGAAACTAGAAGTTCAAATAACAATTCTGGTAATCCTCACTGCGAAAAATGCTACATAAAAAATTAACATAAACTGAAAAATTTTGAAATAAAAGTGCAAGCAAGCTAAACAATTAAATGTATTGCATCAAGCTGAATTAATAATATTAAAGAAGTTGAACTAAACGCAATCTGAAAAATCATATTATAATGTCATGCATAAAATATTCTCATAACACTTATAAAAAAAAAACTTAACACCAATCTCCTACCTAAATAATCGTCATTTTCCTCTCATTACACATAAATAATAAAAGCTAATTACAAACCATTAATACAAAGAATACTGAAAACACTTTTACCTAGATGACAGAGAAAAAATCTCTGATTGAGATACTGCCAATCAGGGGCAACAACACATGAAGTTCCTCCGATTTTTTCAAGTCATGTATTCATATCACAAAAATTAATTAGTGCACAGAGAATTCAAACTTTCCGAGGCAATTTAAAAAAAAATCCCGAAAACATGTTTACAAGTTTATTGCACAGATAACGATTACAAGAACATAACTTACATCAAGATTCTTTTCACTTCAATGCCAAAGAGAACGTTTAAAAAAGAAGTGTAATAACAGTAGCCTGCGTAGTTTCTTTTTTACTCTAAAACGTTAAAAAACTATAAATTTTAGAACTAGCCTACTCAATTTTCATTCAATTAATATTCTTATCGGCCGCCTCCGTAGCGTAGTGGTTAGCGCATTGGCCTGCCAAGGACGTCCCAGGTTTGATTCCCGGCCAGGGTCTGGAAATTTTCGCGTATCAAATTCCACAGTTAATATTACATAATCCACTGTAGTCGCTAATGACCAAGCAGTTGATTCGACTAAATAAATAAATAAAAAAAAATATTCTTAAACTAATTCCCCTAGTTTCTGCTTTAAACTAACAAAAATCATAGAAAACAATAAATTACGTAGTACCTACTGCTGCAATCTTAAGCTCTCAAGGAATACTTTTGTGAAATTTCTAATTTAAAAGTTTAACGACATAATTAACACTACCTTTAACAGTAGGTATAATCCGACGTTAGTATTTTTTTATTACACAATGAAAATGATTCTGTAATATGGTGTTTGTTTAACACAAAACTTTCTCAGAACGCATTCACTTTACACCGGAGTACTTAACCAAACTATCGCTAATCAAAAATTGCGTAACAGAATAAAATTAATACAATATAAAAAAAAATACTATAGTATGAGTAATTCGCATGGATTAATAAAAATTAATCTAACCTTAAATACCTTCCATTAAACAAATTCCGAGACTGCCCAATAATGACACAAAAATTAATCTAATTCCAGACCACTAATTCTGTTGCAAGTTTACAACAAAAGGCATGCGTTTACGACCGCTGCTGAAGTCTAGTGGTAGAATAAGTAATTAATTACAATGTTTAACACTGACTACACGCAGGTTTTCGTATTTGTGTTCAACCAGTACACTGTAAAAAAATGTTCGAGTATTATCTGAGCATATTATTACAATATTGTATTATTATTTGGACAGTTTTGAATATCTACGTTATTATTATGGTTATGATCGGATAACACTTTTTTTGGTTTATTTGAAGCCAAATTAACAGCTTGGTCCTAAGCGAATAAGATTAGTTACGAATATGCAATGATGGAGTTTGGCTTGAAATAAATTTCTAGAGCCTTGCTGGGAACCTGGACCATTCCGCTTTGTAGGCTAGCGAGCTAACCACTGCGTCATAGAGGCGGCCAAATTACTTTTTAAAAGTTAATATTAATATTCTTTTCAAAGATTTTATACAAGAAATGTTAATTCAATTCTTTCTGACTGTTTTTCAGAAGGCCTAAGCTGGTTTGATGGATTTTGAACGAATTTGTTACATTTAAGTAAAGGCTAAACTGTTTCTACAAAATCTCTAGTGATTAGTTAATTCATTTTTTAACGAAATTATGGGGTACGTTCCCGTTACATCCAAAATTTTGTAAAAATCGATTTTCTTAAAAACGCCTCTATATGACGATTTTCTTTTTATTTACAGCCTGCTTATTACTAGCTACAGATAAACACACCCCCACTTCGATTTGACGTGATCGGAATGAACAGAAAAGCTTTTGTATCAAGATATTGTTAACTGGTAGAAAGAGCGATTTTCAGGCAAAGGAATACCGAAAAAATTGAAATGTTCTACACATTTTGACTGAGAATAGTCACAATGAGTAAATTGTAGAAAAAGGTTTCCGGCTAAAAACAAAATCTGGTATGAAACACTCACACGACTTTCTCTAGCCAATGTAAATAATGACCAATAATACGTAGGTTTAACCATGTGTAGATCTATACAGTGTTAAAAAAACATAACCTTATTTTAATCATGTCATGATTCACTCTCTGAGTGAATGACATAAAATAAAAATCAACCTCGGTTAGATTTAAAAAATACGGAAAACCACTAATTGACGTTAAACTAGGCTCTGTAGAGCAAAATGCTTGAAATAAAAGTTCTAGATTTTTCATTTTCCTGTAACTTTGATTATGTACCTACACTTTTGTCGTAAAATGCATAGAGGCCACAATATTAAAAAACCCCTATTTATACCGATTTTGATGAGGAAAATAGAGAAAATCGCTAATAACTGACTACTAATCACTGTAGAATAAATGTTTGAACGTTCTACAACATTAATCACATACATTTTTGCCTTAAAATTCACAATATTTGCAATACATAAAAAACCATTTTTTTCTACGAGAGCACAGGTCCTCAAGAATTGTACCAGAAATGGCACTTATCATATCTTGTAAAGCATAAAAAAATGCAGTAAATGAGGCGACTTTTAAAAAAATCGCAAAAAGTGAAAAATCGCACGAATAAACTACCACTTCCTGCAGGCCGATTTTGATGAAAATGTTCGTGTAGGGTCCCGTAGTGGTACCTAATTTAAATTTTAAGTTTCAACTTCGTACGACATTCCGTTCTTGAGATATTTTATTCACACACACACACATACACACACACACACACACACACACACACACACATACACACACACACACACACACACACACACACACACACACACACACACACACACACACACACACACACACCGCTAAAACATGCTTTTCGGGTTCAGAAGGCCTGAAAACGTGTAAGCCTACATCCGGTAAAAACTCGATTTCTAAAATTTGACATAAAAAAATTGTTCGTTGTAGCAGAATAACATCTTCAAGGTAAGTACTTTTTATTAGCTACCATCTGGATTTTACTACCTGTTAGTTATTTGACAATTCTGTTTATTTGCGTAAATCTTTTAAACTATCCATTTCATAAAAATGGTTTAATACCAGTTATTCTGGTTACTGGAAGTGTCTTGTTCCAGATTTAACACATTTGGGATAATATACGAGCACACACATTCGGGGGAATATGGGCACTTAACCCTTATGCAACAGAGAGTTTTTTCCGCCCAGAGAGTACGAACAATGTTCGAGTTGTAAGGAAACTCTTTATTAGAATAATATAAATCTTAAGTATATACTTATAAAATAATATAAATTTTAATTGTAGGGATGATTTAAATCTTAATTGGAGTTGAAAGCGGCAAACAAATCACCATTTATTTTATGTAGGCCTAAGTAACTTAGACCTGCTATCCATAGATTACTAATTGTGAATTCTACAAAAGTTCAACACACAGTAGTTCGGTCAAGTGATAAAATAAGGTGTTAAAGGGCAAGTTACTTGAAAGATGATAGATACTTGCGGGAAGAAGCTGTACTAATGTTACTGTTGGTATATGGTTACTATTATACGAGACTAATGATAGGCCTACACATTACGATGGAAGATACAATATAATTCAGGCTGTAAAAGTGGTGATGGAATGAACTTGGTTTAATCGTTCCATTATTCTTACATCAAGAATATATAACGCAACAAAAACTGATTATATATATCTAGATAAACAGATAAATCTGTCTACAATATTTTTTTAAAGATTTATTTCAGACAACGGAGATTACCTTTTATAAAATGCGTCTACACATTTATTATAAAAGAAAACCAGTTCTTTTTTGAAATGATGTTCCTATAAACAAAATGTAAACTACAGTAGGTAGAAATCTAATTCGTTACTGCTGAAGAATAATTAAGAGTTTACGCTGTCTTAGATATCATTGTTTCTGGACAAGAATCAACCGTAAATTATTTTATAAATGTATTCAATTCAAGAGTAACTTGTTCTTTGTCGGTATTATCGCTTCAACTCTGAACAAGCCCAATAAAATATTTGAAATTATTTTTGAAGAAACGTTGAAAAATTTTGAAATAATCATTGCAAACGATAAAATTAAGTACAGTCAATGATCGATTTAACGGACTAATTGGGGGATATCGGTGTCCGTTGTTGTGAAAGTCCGTTAAATTGAAAGTAATACAACATATGTGTCTATAATGTGTTAAAGTAAACATTGGATTTCCTTATAGCCTTATTTTTATAAAAAACTTCGAAAAGCTGTGCCTTTCTGAAAGAAAGGTAAAAGGATTTTTTCACAAAAATTAACACTGTAAATTTTTGTAATTTAAAACCGTTTTATTCATTTAAGAGGATAGTCCGTTGAATTTAAAATCCGTTAAATCGATGTCAATTTATTCGATAATTTACAGTAAGTAGTTTAGATTATATACAAATAAAACAACCATGCTAACTGGTAAATATATCTAGTGTATCACAGTAACTTCAACAAGGCTACTACCAGTTGGGCGAAATATGTTTTAACATGCAAACAGCTTTTAATTCTGTTAACAATATGAAGAAGAAATTCGCTTGGGTTATTATGAGGTGTTGTTGCCATTTGGTAGCAAAACACCCTGTGTTTGAAAATAGCCGCTGGTTTGTTTGGCACCAAGACGAGGCATAACTTCACTAAACAGAGCTATCCGTGTAGTCTCGAGATGGTAACTACTGGGGATAAACAGGGTGGTAATTAACTAATATATGCTAGTCTCTAAAATTTCAGAGCGGTAGAGCACTCACCAAAATGACAAGAGACGTGTGTCAAGTTATATAATTATATAACATCTGACAATAACATAACCGCATAACGATAGTGATGTAATATTCTTATGACTTAAAGCCTATCAAATTAACTTTATTAGGCTATAACTTGTATCTGTCCACGAGAATATATTCGTAGTTGTTTTCTTCTCTAGATGAAGATGTTTTCACACTAATACATCTTACTAATATTAACAATAATTTTTTTGTCATCAGTCTCTCGACTGGTTTGATGCAGTTCTCCAAGCGGTTCTATCTTGCGCAAGTCGTTTCATATCTACATACCTGTAACACCCTGCATCGTTTGTAATTTGCTTTATATATTCTAAACTTTGCCTCCCCCTACAGTTCACTCCCTTAATATTACCCTCCATTATTGATAGACCAATACCTGGATGTTTTAAGATGTGTCCCACTAGCCTATCCCTTTTTCTGGTAAGATGCTTCCATGTACTTCTTTTTTCATCCACTCGCCTAAGAACCTCTAAATTACTTATTTTGTCCAACCACCACCTAATCTTTCACATTTTCCTACAACACAATAACAATAGTTATCGCCGAAAAAAAAACGCTGTTAGGTCATCCGTAAAATATGAAAGAAAAGGGTTTTCAGTTAGAATTTTTAATGTGCTAAATATTTATCCTGAAAGATTCCAGTGTTTTAACCGAATGCACAGAGAGACATTTAATTTATTAATGGAAAAAATTTCTCATTCGATTAAAAAAACTAACTATAGGGCATCTGTAATACCTGAAGAACGTCTTTTGAATTTTTTTCGGCAATTTTTTCCCACTTATATCCATTAAATTTCTCTTACTTTAGTCTGTGCATGTATAATCATATAAAAATGGAAAATTTTCAATTATAGTTACAAATATTATAATAAACTCTTGGGGTTTATTTAAAAACATGCAAACTAATTATTTTTTTTATTTATTTAACGTCGCATCAACTGCAACGATCATTAGCGACGACGTTGGGGTGTAACTATGTGGGGATGAAATGATTTTTTGTAACGTATGAAAATATGCCGCGCCTGAGTGGGATTCGAACCCACGACCGCATAATGGTAAATTTAATTAGTTTATAAAAAACGAAGAAAATCGTAGGGGCAGTAATAAAATGGAACAAAAACAGCACGTTGAAGTACATTTTACTACGGGCTTTTATTTTAGTAACACGAAAATTAATTTAGTTTATAAAAAAAACGAAGAAAATGGTAGGGGCAGTAATAAAATAGAAGAAAAACAGCACATTGAAGTAAATTTTACTCTGGGCTTTTATTTTAGCAACACGAAAATTAATTTAGTTTATAAAAAATAACGAAGAAAATAGTAGGGGCTGTAAAAAAAATGGAACAGAGACAACACGTTGAAGTTCATTACGTCCTCAGTACTGTTTAAATATCACAAATGTAACACGCAGCAAAAAGTGAGCATTCTGCACTTGATTGACGGTGATATGATTGTTACTTATCATTTGTGTGTTGCATCATGTCAATGAGCGCTGACTCACATGCTAAGCTTTGTATACAATATGCAAATGACATCATCTCACTACCGTGTAACTATCACATCACTATCATATAATTTTCATGAGCGCTTAGTCTATGACTCACTTCAGCTAAATTGATACAACGTTGGAAAGATTCCGCAAGAAATCCGGCGATAAAAATGGTGGTGAAAGAATCTTGACACAATCATAAAAGCCATTCTTACGATATACCATATACGTTGCAAAAATATTAGCATGCAAAATATATAAAAATTATCAAGAGCTCAAATGTATGCAGTTAGAGTAAAACTACAATGTAGTGGAAACGAAGAACTACAATAAGGTAGTTGTAAAATTCATTAGGTTATATTGTTTAACTTAATGACAGTATAATCATAAATAATATGGGCTATAATTATCACAAGAAACATCAAATTAATTGGCAGTAAGATACTTACTAATAACACCTCAGGTTTTTACAATAGGTAAGAGTTCTTGATCACCTTGTTCTTGTCAGGGCGACTGCACGCCGGCTTGAGGCTTTTGAACTGTAGGTGTATAGAATATTGAGAATTTATGGGACGCAGAAACTCAATGTTGAAGTTTTTTTGAAAAATGAATAAAGCTCTGGATTGATCAAAATTGTTAAGTGCCGTAAGCTGCAGTACCTCGGTCATATGATGAGAAATCAACAAAGATATGGTTCAGGCCTACTGCAGCGCATTCTCCAGGGGAAGATTGACGGAGAGAGGAATCCTGATAGAAGAAGAATTTTGTGGCTCGCCACTTTCAGGACTTGGTTCGGTAAGAGCTTCACTGAAAATTGTTCCGGATTTCGACTAATGTCAAAATTGTCGTTACGATCGCTAACATCCGAACCAGATAGGCAGGACAAGAAGAAAAAGTGTTCTTACTTTTTCTTTGACCGTTGTGGTGGTTTTTTAAAAATTTGTTGAGTCAATTTAAAGTCGCATCAACAGCTCGGTTATAGAGACTACTGTGGGTTTCAACCTATGAAAATTACCATACCCTAGTCGGGAATCGAACCCGGGACCTCCCCGTTGTAGGCTAGCGCGCTACCACTACGCTACGGGGGCGGTCTTTAATAACTTTATTTACAATAAAATAAAAATATCGGCTACAACGTAATAAATATTATTAAAATAATGCAAAAAATGTAAAATCATGCAAAAAATGGAACTACGGTTTTTTATCATTAACCAGATTTTTACCTCAATGATATCAAACTATTCCTATTCTCTTTTTGACGTAACGTGTAACTTTTTTGCGATTTTCAAAGAACGATCAACATTCGTTCGTCAGTGTGTATTAGAAATTGCCATATAGTTTTGGTGATAGAAACAAGATGATAATTATGCAATCCAGAACTAAAATAACATAAAAAGTGGAAGGGGGAAGTCTACTCTAAAAAATTATTTATTTTTGAAAAAATGGTTTTCACTATCTTTGTAGAAAAAATTATTCTAAACAAAATAATTGATATACTTTTGTATTAATGACGTTTGTTTTACGTCATAAATAAGTAAAAACGAAAACAATGCCACAGCAGAACCAACATTTTTAAGTGAAGCTTTAGAATCTGTAAAATTTAGAAACTCAATCAATAGTTGAAATACATTATTGCAGCGTCAATTAAAATTCATTTAATCGTATTTTCTATAAATTCCGCAAGTTAACCTGAGATGGCAGCAATTCCGGGGATACAACACTTACCATACATTAATTATCGTTTCCTACAGTTCTATTAAAATGGACCATTTGTCAGAAATCATAACTTTTGACCAACTCAACCGAATTCCAAAATGTTTTAAAAATTTTAAAAATTCATCAGAATTTAATAAGTGGTACTCTAGAACGAAAGATTTGCTTCAATTTGATACCAGTTTCATGTAAATTGGTAAAAGTTCACCCTAATTAAGATTTCTGAAACTAATGCCTTCTTTTAACCCTCCTATTGATTTTGGAATATGAGGCTAAAATTTTGAAATAATTTTTATTCAGGATTTAAATAAAAAGAATAGCTACATGTTGTAGTTTAGGTCAATAGCTGAAAGGCTGATATGAACCTCTAGAGGCTGTACTAAGTAAAACGAAGAGTGAGGTGGTTTACAATTGCCTTCTCCCTAAGTGAAAAAGTATGCAGAAAAAGTATCAGAATGCCAGGCCCTCTGAAAAGCATGTACTTTCCACCCTGCAAATGACAACTTCACCTCATTCACCACATGGTCTGGCTGTATAATGAAATTCATTACTCTCAGAGGAGCTAACTCTGACTAGTATCTTTTACACCTCTACCTTTTCTGTTCTTAAATGCTTTAATCATATAATTGGCTGACTATGTGATAAACAGAACTATTTTTTGTAGCCCTGGTACTAGCAGATCGAGTGCAAATAATTTAACGCTCCATCTGCCTGTTACGGGCAAAAGTAGCGTTATCAAGCACGAAACATTTTTCACTAATTTGGAACACAAAAAATATTTTGAAGGTACACGTCCCCCCCCTTAAGCTACAACCTAAAATAACAAAAATACTAACATAAATCAAGCAATAATATAAACTAGATAAATGCATAAAAATTATATACACATAAAGTTAAGCAAGACAAAATGAAAAGAAAAAACGAAAGCATTCAACAAGCCTCGAAAAGACTTACGGCATCCTTCTTCGTCAGTTTCATCTTCAGGACAGTCAACTTTCTGATCACATCTTGTCATGACAGAGATGCAATGGCCCGAAGAACACATGAACTGACCTTCAGGACATACGTGTGACCTCAAGATTCCTGGACGAAGCATAGCAAGCTTATGTTAGTAAAGCAATGCAACAGCGTTAGTACAATATTGATATTAGTTATAACTGTATTATACCTACACACAGCATCAAATACTATAGCTTAACCATTAATCTAAGCATAATAAATATTAATAAGCAAATTAATTACTTAAGTTTAACATTAGTACCCATATGTAAAGTGAATTCCTGACCGAACAATTGCCTAGAGTGTAGTAAGCAAGTAAATGCAAATTGTACAATACAATAATAATTACTAGATACTTTTACAGAACGAAAGTTAAATTAAAAGCGTCTTTTTATTTACATAAAAGTATTTTATAAATAAACTGCAATTATAATCATAACAATTACATAAATACTTTATAATAAATCCTGTTTAAAGCATATATACACTTCATGCACTTTTAATGGTTTATTGCAAAAACATAGCCGGAAGGTATAATTTAATTCATATCCAAATTATGTTATTACACTAACGTGAAATTCTAACGTTATTAAGCTTTGCGTAATTGTGTAGCATAAATACATATTATAGGTACAACATAAATACAATGACTATTTCAAAACTTAATTAGTGTAATAAGGTCAGTAGAAAAAAGTTTTTAAGAGTTCCGCTCCTCCGACGTTCCGTGTTAACCGAAAAAAGTTACAAAATCGGTCTAATACCTTTGGTGAAGATTAAATTCTATCATTCATACTGTAAATACTACAACTATGAGTTCATTTCATTATCCATTATTTTAATATAAACAAACTTATTAAATAGGATCAGTATATGTATCAGACGAACTAATGTCCCATAGCCGAGCGAGTGAGAGGGAGATTATGTGGCATAACTACGCATGCGCTCCAAGGTCTTTACCGTTATAATCCAAATCTGAAAACATACTACAGTCGTTATCTTGCTTGTTAGTTTACTGCATGCATAAACTCTTGCTCACAACAATGAGTAAAATTAAATACAATATTATTGGAACGGCGCGTATGGCTTGTGCGAGTGAGAGCATTATGCATTCTCTCACTCCCACGGCTAGGGGACATTAGTTCATCTGAATACTGTAAATGAAATAAAATATTGTAACTTATTAATGATGTAATAGGAAGAATTTGTATTTTGATAATAATGCTTTTGTATGAAGTTTCGACAGGTGTTGTTTATTGTTGTACGGGCGCCGATTGGCGGCTAATTGATTGTTCTTCTAGTAAAAGGTAGAGTTCTTGTAATAAATTAAGGTATATGTCCTTTCTATTGTTAATTTATTTTTTGGGGTTTTCTAATTTCAAGGATTAGGTTTTCATTAATTGGCTATAAACTTTAACAATATTTAGTAGGCAGCTAGAAATTGCCCGTAGAAACTTGCAATGCAGTACCTTCTATATTAAAATATTTGTATTTTCTTCTTTTCTATAGGTAGACTTTTTTGACCCCTTTTTTACAGATCACCTATAACCTCCAAGGAGAAATTATGTACAATAATTTAAATTTCTAGGCCTTGTTGCTCTAGAAATTTCATGATAAGTGAGTGCAGTTCAGTGATTTTATTGTAACATGTACCTTTGGTTGTCTTAAAGATCTGGTTATTAATAGACAATAAAACGATCATTTTAAACTTATAACAGCTATTTATTAAGAAATTTATAAATTACAATAAAAAGTAGGTTACTATTAAACAACTAATAAATTATAATTAAATTGCTTAACTTATTCGTAGCCTAAATTTATTACACTATGGTATTAAACTTAATACTGAATTAAAAATATGGTCATTTACAATTAGAATAATTAATTGATCTTACAACTATTAAATGTATAAAATTTTTCCCATATGCAGACCTGTTTTCTAAACGCACTGGTTTTTACAAAGTAACACTCAATGACACTGGTTTGACAGCCGAGTTACCACTCAACCGAATCAACGAAAGGTTCGGTCTTTTATACAATTTGATCAACTTATTTCTAGAATAATGAAGAATCACTGAGAATATAAAATAAAACAACTGAATTTGTAACGCCTACACTTTACTAGAACAATTTTGAGAATAAAAGAAAGAATATGAAGGAATAACGAATAAATAAAAGATTAAATAATGAAGAAATTACAATAGGCACCACGTAGTAAAGAATTTTACTACCTATTATTCAACAATTGAATAAGGTTTCCGAGAAACCTATTCAAAAGGCGCCTTCATCGGCTTCCTATTGTCATTTCCTACACTATGTACGATATAGGCCTCCATAATTACAATTTTGTTAGACTAAAAAGTAAACTAGAAGTTTTGTTAAACAACTGAACTACCAAAATATATTAAAACTTCAAAAAAAACAAATTGTTACTATAATTACCAAATGTTAATTAAACGAATGCAAAACATTATTAGGAACACGTCAGCATTGTTCCAAAATCAAAAAGGACTTTTCCAGTGAAAATTATAAATATAATTGAACAACCTACGATGACTAAATGAAAACAAATTGATAGAATGAACGTAAAAGGTTGTTACGTTCAAATAAACTGCTATAATTTAAAAAAATATTTCGAAATAGTACAATATTCAGTAGCAGAACAAAGCTTAAAACAGTTCTGTTTCATACAAAATTGCCTTGTGTAACATTGGTGAAATATACACTTCAGGTAAAGGAACTATCGTTCACGAGCTATTCTGCGGGTCGTTCGTTCGATAACAATTATTAGCCTGTACCTAACGAAACCCTACCTCAGCAACAAAATTATTTAGTCTTAATTATTGCCAGTAAAACAGTAACTGAATTTATAGTGAATTAAAATCAGTACTATAAAATATGTTCAGAAATTCAATCCGCTTTGCGGAATACATTTTATAAATGCATTTTACGGAGTACGAAAATAAATAATCTTTACAGGTTGATTTACGTTTACCAAAAAGTAACCGGCTTTTTACTTTAGTTAAAAGTATGCCGGCCGCATTGGCGTAGTTGGTAACGTGCTCGCTTCTCATCATGCGGTCTTGGGTTCGAATCCCACTCAGGCACGGCATATTTTCAAACGTTATAAAAACAATCATTTCATCTTTCACAGTTACAACCCAACGTCGTCGCAATGCAATGTTAAATAAACAAAGAAAAAAGTACATTTTGGAACACACATCGGTTGAGACAACGAAGGTATATTATCTTAATTATTTGTCTTTTCTTGAAAAACATTTCCTATATTTGAATGGTTTTTTCTCGTATAGGGCCAATTTTAGACTACGTGAGGTGACATTAGACGTTTCTGGAAGCTCTTTTGCAGGCCAAATTCTCAGAATTCGCTCACTGTAGGCTTTTCTCCTTTTTTTTGTCCAGTCAGTGTTCTGTTTTTACTCTACTTGGAAACCCTTGAAGTCCGTAACTATACTCTATTTCACGTTCAGAATGCAGTACAGCTCTTATGTGAACCCGTTGTGTTATCAGGCGTAAGGAAAACATCAGGCACAGCCAATACAATAACTCTCCTCCACCGACACCATCCCAAGGTCACGGGCAAAAATATTTAGTTTCGCTTTCTAAGTTCCACGCTCTAACAAACTCATTTTTAATCAAAAAATTATGAAAAAAATACTCTCGCTTCCTAATGAATCGTATTTTATTACGCTGTAAATGGTAGGTTATTATTATACTCAAGGGGTGTGGCGTCTCTCTCTTCATCACCCTCACTGTCGGGCCGGGGAAGTTTTATTACCATTTTTAGACCTTCCCGAAATACTAACGACTGTTATTAAAACAAGATTTAAACAATAAATATTCTTTACTTTAAAATAATTAAAAAAGACAATAAAATTGATAAACAATTCCATTACGATAATAATTGTCGGTACCTGATCTTTGAAACGATACAAAATATTAAGTGTTTTCGTATTTCATTATTCAATTGGAGTTTGTAAATGAGAACGTGTTGTAACGCAGTCGATATTTTTAGTTAGTGTAGTAGCGCTCAAACGCCCCTATGAAATACATTGCTTATGGACTTTCCATAGTGCAATCTGAACGTGAAATCAACTATAGTAACCAGAATTTGGTTTGGTTCATTAAGTTTTTCGGTTTATTCCGCTTTTCTCAATATCCTTTTTGATTTTTTTAAACCATTTATCAGAAACCTTAGGTTTATTGATTAGTGTCTTAAAAATTTGTTTTATCAACCAATTGTCATGCATTCTATACTGGTGTCCGTAAAATTTAGTCTTATTTTCCAAATCATTTGCATAATCAAACATTTTTCTTCTTCTCGACCTCGTAACCTGTATAAAACTCTATAGTGAAAAGGATTATGACGTATGCTACATAAGTATGGATATTATAGAACAAAAGCAGAAATAAATAATTTATTGCAACATAATGTGACAATATCGGAGAGGAGTGTTGTTCAAGAGATTTCTGGAAATTCATAAAGTGTTGAATAGTAGATAATACAGTAACAAAGTAACAATAGGGTTAGTTATAAAAGGATATTTAAAAAGGGCCGTGTATAATATGGTAGGGTCTTTGTTGTACAACTATTTGTGAACGAGTCAGTTGGTTACCTGTAACACCTTTTATTCTATTGTGACTTGTTTAAACTAGTTATGATGTTTCCAGAACCAATAAAAAAGATTTTTGCACCGAATATCTGTGTCTTTCGAGAAATCTCTTTGAACAACTATATAAATAGAGTGCGGTCGGAGAGTCAGTACTCGTTTGATCTTTGACGAGTGTATTGCGAGTGCTATCGGTTCGTTAGAAGAGGTCAACGGTTCCGAGGCACTGTATTGGTCAACTATTGTTATGCAGTTTTATTGTGTATAATTTTTGTGTATGTGCATTCTGTTTAATTGTTTGTAAGTAGTACTAAGTAAATTATTTAAGTTATTTATTGTATTAATTCATTGTAATTAGTTTATTATGTATTTTGTAAATTATTTAGTTGTAATAAATACTTGTAATTTTAAACTTTAGTGTATTAATTATTTAATTACCTAGATCCCGAAACGGTCCGTAGCGATAAGTGTCACAATAATATAGTACTGGCCTAGATGCTGTTGTTCGCCCAAATTAGATAAATACCAAATGAGGAAATCTGAAGGAGGATGGAAGTGCAAAAAATGTATTTAGAGGTTAAATGGTTGCTATGTTATGAACACATCTGTAGAGCAGAGGCCTGATGGATAACCAAGTTAAGGGAGTGGAAACCAGTGGAGATAAGGAAAAAAGGCAGGCCACAAAGATAATGAAGAGACGGGATAGACGATGCTTGGGTGATGGGGATTGGGAAAATAGGGGGAATGAAGGATCTAGTTAAACGAAAGCATATAGGAATAGCTGTAGATGCCATGGAATAAAAAATAAATAATTAAAAAGTTTCCTCAGGTTACCGTGGTTCACCAAATAGAGACTAGGAAACGTTTAAGATATACAAATTTATAAAGATTGGGTGGTCATGCACGTAAGATACCCTCAACGAGCGTTTCATCTTCATCCAGGTGCTTTAAAAAGAAGACGTTGACTTTGGAATCCACATGTTCTGAGAATCCAAGAGGCTAGGAACCCGGGGAACTGAAGATGACAGAAATCGATGGTTGTAGTATCTCACAAAAATTTTATAAAAACATGTTCTTGAAATTAAACAATGTATAGAAATTTTTTAATCCTATCGAAAATTAATTCGGACCTTCAGTTCATAACAGAACGAAAAATGTAATGTAATGATCAGAATTAAATATATTTACTCGTATAGTCTCTCATGGTATTCAAGAATCACTAAAAATCGGCAACACACAATAACATAATGGATTTTATTTAAAATACACCACTATAGGTCTAGTTCAAAAATCCATTACATAATTACATACATTAATATCAATCAAACAAATTGAATTCTGTGCAAAAATATCATTCATTTGTACATGATGCTACAGTATTCAACGAAGTAAAACATATATGTCTTTAAATAATAAAAAAATTAATTTCGAAAATGTACAGTGGTAAAACTGCCACTGTCAATAAATCACTTTTTCGTTATTGACAACTGTTTGTTCAGAAAATCAATTTCCTGATGTTTCTTCGGGTCAAGAATTTTTTGTAAGCACATAAGAACTTCACAATCAGTAAATTTCTAAAAAAAATCAATAGTAAAACCAATGTTACTTAAAACTATAAATAAGAAGCAATCCCTAAAATTTGTCTAATTTCAATAATTCAACTACGAGTGAAATAAACTTTAAAATCTAATCCAAACATTATATTGAGTATATTATTATTATTAGTGGATCGAAACATTCCCTTCTAAAAAACAGCAATGTATTGCTATGTAGTGTACTACATAAGAGTCCATTTTATTAAACTTTTATTTACATTTAGTTTACACTGCTTACATAATTACTTTCAGAACTAAATAATTCTCTACAATTTTCATTGGGGAAAATAATTTGTTTATTGGTCTTTAAACAAAGTTATTGGACATTAAACGTTGAAGACTGAGTTTTTTTAATAAATTTTTTTTGTATATTTCATCCTTTTTCTCAAAAACTGCTAACACTACACCTTCCAGTCTGGTTTTACTAGATTTTTTAAGTGATTTTCCATATAAATTCTAGATATTCGTCGCAAAAAGTAGCCCTCAAAAATTCAATATCACTTTATTTCACCAGGGGAACTGAAATCGGAAATCGGGGCGAAATTTTTCGCTAGCTGTAACTCGTTAATGAGGCGTTGGCAGAAATATATTTATATAAACCTTTTTATTTTTAGCTCTACAATCATGTACAAAATTATTTTACGATTATTTAGATTATAGCTCTATAACTACGCGCGCCAATTCAGATTGGACAAACTACACAAAGGTTAGTAAACGCTAAGCCAACTGCTGTGAGCGCTGCGCTACGCATGCGCATACTTGACTTCGACATGCATACCACTCCGACCTAACGTTAGATGTACAGTCAGAATGTTGTTGAAAATTGACAACACCCATTGTTTTGTAGGAATGCTGTTCCATTGTTGATTACATACGCTGCGCTATTGCAGTGCATACAAGACTATACTAATGCAGACCCACGTTTTTCCCAGCGCTCTCCTTAGGAAATCAGGCTATATCTTTGTTACAGATACAATTTTTTTCTTTTTCTAGCTTTAATTTTTTATCGGGAACTGTACATTATTGACAACTACCCAATTTGATCGCTGCTTTGCTGTATTATTTGACGTGAATTAGTGAATTAAGTTTGAACAGGGACCACCATTAGTGTTACTTCACGGATGACTGTCAGCTGGGTACCATACAAAGTCGCTTGCCCAACCGGTATTACTTAACAAATAATAATGACTTTCCACCAGCTGACTGACTGGGCCGGCCCGAAGACTAGATATAATTTAATGTTAAAATAATTAAACCTACTATTTACAAAGTAATTTATTTACGTGAATAATATTGTTTTAGTATTTTTCTTTGTTATTTAACACGTACGTACATAACACCTCAAAATAGATCAGAAAACTGAATATTTAATTTTGAATTATTAAATTTATAAAATTCGTACAAGAATTTTCAATGTGAATGAAAATAGGCTACCTAAAATTAAAAACTTAATATGAATTTTTCCTAAGTTTGTCATAGACACTATTCATATTATTTTATTTATTAAATCACTAATTTGTGTATGTTATAATCTGTTCAATTTAAGAATAATAAGCAATCCCATGACCCAATGAGAAGAGAATGTATGATGTGTAAATGAATTGTAGTCATGTTCAGACTCAGGCCGATCATTCCTGATAGAGTATGGTTCAACCCCAACCAACAAGGTACACCGGTAACCACTGTTTATACTATTTTTCAAAGCTGATGAGCTCTGAAAGTACACATTGCCACCTACCCGCTTCATAGCTAGCCAATGACTTGCCAGAAATTGGCAATACTTGCTTTCGTAGCTGTGTTATATATTTTGTCAGCCATTTTTTTGATCTTTCAATAACAATTTTATAACCTATGAGCATACAACCAGCTGATTATGTTATAAAGTACTAGCATGTGTCATCGCGGCTTCGCACGCGAAAAATGGTGTAAACGGTTTTTTAAAAAATATGCAACAGAAATTGAGTAGCTGCTAGATCGACTGTATACTCCAACGCGCGCGCGCGCGCACACACACACACACAAACACACACACACACACACACACACACACACACACACACACACACAACGTTTAGATAAATTGC
Source organism: Catonia carolina (assembly GCA_035578175.1). Taxonomy (NCBI): domain Eukaryota; kingdom Metazoa; phylum Arthropoda; class Insecta; order Hemiptera; family Achilidae; genus Catonia; species Catonia carolina. The sequence continues at coordinate 52,373,497 of JAQMRL010000002.1, forward strand.
CCCACGTACGCCTCTCGCCTTCATCAAACCCCTTCATCTACTTCAACAGCAATACGTTTTCACATGTACACACACACACACACACACACACACACATTTATGAAAATTTTCATTAGGGTCCTTAGGGTTATCATTTTTGAAAATTTTAAAGAAATTGTTGCTGTGAATGTAAATACGAATAGTGTCAAAATTTCATGAAAATCCGTTCAGTAATTTTGGAAATTAACCTGCACAAAAAAAAAACGCTTTGTCTTTATAATATTATACATTCGGACATTGTGACAGCGCTGGTAAACGTTCTGATAAGTCTAAACGCGTGGAACAGCAGAGCTCATCAACCGTGAAAACCATTGTAGCAATCAAATCCTTATAAAAGTAACTACCTCTACTAGGAATTTAATCAGGAATCTTCATCTCCAAAAATCAACTGTTAAACAGCTGACTCACGAGTCAAATCTTACCAGTAGACCAACCCGGTGGGTTATTCATATTCCTTAACGAAATTGTAAAAATGTAAACAAAAACTTATCTATCTAAACAATATCATAAAGATGATGTAATTAACGGATTCAATAAATAAGAGGACAATTTTGCACGTCGTAAACTTGGAATTAGTTATATTTTTTTTAAAAGTCACATCGACATCTTGTGGATTATTTTAGTACGGTAACGGTGTGTTTTAACGCGTTAAAATTTCCAGACTCTTGCCGGGAATCGAATCCGGGACTTTTCGCTTAGTAGGTTAGCGTGCTAGCCACCATGCCATGGAGACGATATTTAATTGATTTTTATTTTGTAATATTCATGTACAAAACAAAATGGAATAAATTACTATACGACTGAATCAGATTATGAAACTAGAACTATGAGAAGAAGCCACACTGAAAACTCAGTTACAGAGTTTATTGAGACGCATCCTGTACTTTATTGACAATTATAAACATATAAAATAATTGAGAATATGAATATAATAGATTACTTTAAGAAAGAGAAACTTTGACGAGTAAGTAAAATAATAAATTGAGTTAAAACATAAAATAAAAATACTGTTCAGTAGTTGACAGACGTATCATTTGTAAAATAATAAAACTGTCAAACGTGGCGATTTGTGAAGGTGATTACCAGTGGATATCGACTGTTCACGAAATTTAAATTGTGAATTATGAGAGTTACAAAATAAAATAAGCCACGATTTTTTAGAAACTGATTATGATTAATTTTCTTTAGGTTGGATATATCAAAGTAAACCGTTTACTCTAACTCAATTCCTGATTGACGAAAATAAAATTATACTTACTAATATTTCAGTATAGCAATAATAATACAGTATTAATTTTTAGTACGTTGTATAATTATTATAAACGAAAGAAATAATATATTGCTGTTATCCTTATAAGAAAATCAAACCTGGATATAAATCTACTATAACGGTCGGATTCGTTTGTTCTAAATCTATTACAAATAACAGCATACTATATGGTTATCATATACTTTAACGGTTGATGTAGTGGCAAGAGAAACTGGGTACTATGTTAGGGATACCGGGTTCGATTTATAATCAGGTTTGACATTTTTTTCAATAACTTTCAAAGATACAAACTTAAAAAAATACTTGTGTTCGATGTTTTTTTCCTAAATTGTGTTCGTAAAATGCAATCTTAGCACTTTGAATAACAATTCAATTGGATAAAAATTTATTTTTCGTCATAACAATTAATTTACACGAATTCCAATCTCTTTGATCATTAGTAAATTATGAAACTATATTGTGATCAACTTGAAAACCTTAATAGTAAGCGCAATGGAAAGAATATATTTTCCATGGGAAAGAAGACTACACCGTTCACTGAATCGAGAAAAGTAAAAATAAAATTATCAATCTGTTCAAAAAGTATACTGTACTTACTTTCAGTTGTGTGTAAACGTTCTTCACTAATTTATAATTTAAAACAAGAAATTTATATTCGTTGGCATACATAAATAATTTATCTAATAATTTACGAGTACTTTAATAAAGGGGATAAGTTAATGGACTTTTGTTAAAGTCTAAAAGCCTATTTGTTTTGTATTTCAATAACGCTATACATTTTGGTGAATATATAAATATATTCACCAAAATTACCAACAAAACAACAATCTAGAACAACAAAAAAAACATACAATAACAGCATACGAGTTTATATTACGGCAAAATTAGAAATAAATCGTAAAAAACCGAATATAATCTAGACTACGGTTATGAACAAAACTTTCAACATTTTTATTAGTACAGTTCCGAAAAAAAACTAAAATCATTAATGTTTGTACGTTGCAATCTGTTTAATTTAAGAACAATAAGCGACCCCGTGCCCATCACAAGCAGGTGGAGTATTAAATTATTTTCACTCGATCTACTAGTTCCAGGGCTACAAAAAATAGTTTTGTTTCTTATCACTTGCATATCAGAACAGAAGAGGTAGAGATGTAAAAGACACTAGTCAGAGTAATCTCCTCTGAGAGTAATGAATTTCATTATACAGCCAGACCCTGTGGTGAATGAAGTAAAGGTGTCATTTGCAGGGTGGAAAGTAGATGCTTTTCAAAGGGCCTGGCATACTGATAAGCACACTTTTCCAATCAGTGAGGAAGGTAAACCACCTCCTCGTTTTACTTAGTAAAGCCTCTAGAGGTTCAAACCAGCCTTTCGGCAGATGACCTAAACAACAACAAGCAACCCCGTGATCCAATGAGATAAGGATGATACGTATGGTATATAAATGAAGTGTAGTCTCGTACACACTCAGGCCGACCATTTCTGAGAGCGTATGATTAATTGAATCCTAACCATTAAAGTACACCGGTAACCACTGTCTCATATTCAAATCCGTAAAATACGTTCACAAAGATTTAAAGCACGAAACTTTCATCTCTGAAAATCAGCTGTTAAACAGCTGCCTCCCGGTGACGAATTTACCACTAGACTAACCTAATGGGTTAAAAAACAAATTTTTTTTAAAAATCCCTAATGTGTGTACGTTGCAATCTGTTCAATTCAGAACAATAAGAAACCCCATGACCCAATGAGATGAGGATGATATGTATGGTGTACAGAAAGGTATGTATATGTATGATGTATTCATTTAGAGGCTTTACTAAGTAAAACGAGAAGGTGGTTTACCTTCCTCACTGGAAGGTAAAGGTAGTCTTGTACAGACTCAGGCCAACCATTCCTGCGAGAGTATGGTTAATTGAACCCCAACCATCAAAGTACACCGGTAACCATCAAAGTATCCGTATAAAAGTAACTACATTTACTAGGATTTGAACCAGGAATCTTCGTCTCCGAAAATCAGCTGTTTAACAGCTGATTTTGGCGACGACTTTACCTCTAGACCAACCCGGTGGGTTAAGACCAACCCGGTGGGTAAAAAACAAAATAACAGCGAAAAGAAAAGATGAATGTTCAAGGTGTAACCTTAAATATTGTAGTAACTTACGGCCCTAATTTAAGGATGTGCAAAATGTTCGCTGCAGTGAATGCACATTAAGTTTGTATAGGCTACATCTCTACCGTGTTCTGTAGTTGTATGCATCGAATAGCACTGTATATCCTAAGTAATAAACGAAGATAAGATATGGATGTAGATGTAAGGATCAACGTACAACACATAACCGTATTGTGGTATGATTAATGATATGCAGTAGTGGTGGAAACATAAGGGAGAGTTGATCCTCCCATTGTACCGGCATAGCCTACCTACCTACAGGAGACGACATGTCGGTAGACTGCTCAATTTACATCGCTAGTTGATTCCCCTTAGTTCCTTTAAACTTATTGTAAACTTAATGCATCTAGACTACGGTTATGAAACATTGAAATCTGAAACCATTATTTTAAAGTATCGTAAAAGTATTAAATTTTACCAAAATTTACAAACTGGATAAGAAATGAATGAGTCTTTTTTTTATCTGATGGTTCATTATTAATGATAAAGTATGTCAGTATATCATACCTAACGATGTTAATAGTTACCTGGAAATTTACAACTTTAATTATTTATGCATTAATAATTTTTTGTGAAAGGTCCTTTTAACGATTGAGCCTTATATCTGAATATATAACAGTATAAACACATAAAAAGATTAATTTGTTCCTAAATTTTATCTTCGTGAAATATTATACACTATTTCTAAATACCTACATGGTGTAAATTGTAAAAATATAAATAAATAAGTTTTTTATTGGAAACTCCATCCGTTAGGATTTTCAGGGAAGCTAAAATTATAATTTTGGTGAATACTTGCAAGAAAAATATTATTGTGTAAATTATCTCTCTCTCTCTCTCTGTGAATTAACTGTTGTAAAATTAAATTGTTTTACTTTGAATAAAATCTGTCAATTTAATTTTTCGCCAAAAATTTCAGGCGTCAAGTACAGTCCATTCAATATCGCATGATAGTAAGTAAGTCTTAAATGGAATAAAGAACGGAGGGAATTCTGTAATGAGCTCATGCGTCAGTGATACCACTTAAGAGATTTTTCTGTGTGTTAACTTTCCCTGTAAATGAATTAAAGCGTTTTCAAAAGATAAATTAATAACGGAAAATAATAAAAGAAGGTTTTTCCAATAACACACGGAAAATGAAAATCAAATTAACTAATTAATTGTTATTTTATTATATTATTTTAAATTGAAAATTAATTATTATATCTTATGTTATTTAGGTCAACAGCCGAAAGGTTTGGACCTCTAGAGGTTTTACTAAGTAAAACGAGAAGTGAAGTGGTTTACCAATGCCTTCCTCACTGGGTACAAAGTAGCCTATGCTTATCAGCATGCCAGGCCCTCTGAAAAGCATCTACTTTGCACCCTGTAAATGAAAACTTCACTTCATTCACCACAGGGTCTGGCTGTTTAATGAAATTCATTACTTTCAGGGTAGATAACTCTGACTAGTGTCTTTTGCACCTCTACCTCTTCTTTTTTTAAATAGTTCAGTCATATAATTGACTGACCACGTGATAAGAAACAGAACAATTTTTTGTAGACCTGAAATTAGCAGATCGAGTGCAAATAATTTAACACTTCACCTGCCTGTTATGGGCGATATTAAATATTAATGTATTAACTAATCACGTCTTGTGTATTGACTGCATGGGTTACTGAATGCAACAATAACAAATGCCAGTACAATAATTAATTCCATATGATTTTCAAAATTGCAAAACAAAGATTTATATTATATTTTGTAAGAATAATTAAAAGGAAAATTTTCCTTCGAAAATGGACTTTTTATTTTGAAAAGTTATCACCATTTAGAGACTTACCATCACGCTATTTCGAATGGACTGTTCTATAACGTGATCGTGTTAAATTAAATATATATAAACAATATGTTACAATACTTACAGAAATCCTTCAACGTATGAAATATTGGGCTTGGTGCAAAAGGGCAAGGGTGTTGCAATTTAGAGGACAGGCACCGAAATTGGACTAGTTGATATAATTTTTCTTTTTTTTTTAAACAAACATTTTTCATGCATTAATTATCCCAAGAAATTAATATAAATTAGGAAAACACAAGTACCTTAAATTTCGACAGTTCAAACATTCTCAAACATAAAAATTCAAGAAAAGTATGAAATTTATTAAAAGTGAAACAATTTAGGAGGCTCTACCCTATGTTAATATTCAGTAGTCTGTTAGCGCCATTATGAAAGTAAAATTACGTTAATTTACGTCCAAATTCTTTTCGGGAATCAAAATAAATTTCCAAAATTAGATAGAAAATTCAATCTCAATAACACTGATTTTTGTTAATTGAAACTCACGTTAAAAACCTTATTATCGACAACCGTTGTTGGTTATGAAAACGGTAGGTTTTAACGCGTAAAAATTTTTAGATCCTAGCCGGGAATCAAACCCTGTATTTTTCTCTTTGTAGTATAGCACTTTAACCATTACGTAACAAAGTCAGCCATTGTTTTGACAATAGCAGTAATTTATTAAACAGTTCCTTTCATTAAATATACGGATCAGGCTTACATTATTGTCAAAGAATTCTGAAACTTTCAATATTTCACCTTCATAATCGATACACAATAAAAATTTATTATTCTATTTCTGAAACGGGTTTTACAACAGTTATTAATTTTCACAAGATTGTTTGCTTTCTTGCTAGATTCGGTATACAGTATTAAAGGATATTATTACAATACAGTTATATTTCGTTTTAATAGAACACTACAAATTTGCGTATAAAGAAGTAGGCATGGCATATTGTACAAAAGACATTACGCTACAATATAGAACAACCATATAATGTGAGTTATTTGATAACTTGATGCGATTCTGTTTACTGTTTGCAGCATTACATTAGCTAACAAGTAGTAGTTTCAAAACTCATTTCAAGAATTAACAAACAAGTGCCGACTTACTTTATTTCCAATTACGGTTTGTACGCTGTGATAACTTTAAAATGCATTTCGACAAATCGCTTTAGTATTTGCTTTCTATGTTATTATGTTTTCAATTTATTTAAGTTTAAAATGTAAATTTATTTTCTTAACTAATGAATTAATATCGCTGGTTTAATTATAAAAATTATGTATTTTCCTCATAATTCAAAGAATGCAGAGATACAAAATTTACATGGAGTAATATTCTACAAACTGTCTCTTTTTATTTAGTGACAACTACAACTGTATATTTGTAAGATAAATGACGATAAATCGAGACATATTATATTTACTTTGATGAAAGACACATGTCCACCGATACGAATAAATGACTGACCAGTTCCTCAGTCAGTGGGTTTAAGAGTTAAAAGAGGTGACTACCCTAAAGCAACGTATGTTATTTCTATAGCTTCTCAACGAGGTACAGATATAAAGTGTTCTCTGAGGAAAGTAACACACTTGGAATTCCGAACACTTTCTCTATAGGGGTATGAAGATAGTAATAACTCTATAGATACGAGGTGTGGCTATTAAATAACGAGACTGAAGTTGTAAAAAAATTATTTTTATTTTTTACGTAATCACTTATTATCACCTTCAATATACACTCCTCTATCCCTACAACGCTCCATGCAAATTTTCCATTGTTGGAAACAGTGCTGGAAGTCATCTTCTGTCAGCTCCTTCAGGACACGTGCCGCTTTCTCTTTTACAGCTTACACAGACTCAAATCTTGTCCCTTTTAATGCAGATTTCACCTTAGAGAACAGGTAGAAGATAATAACATGTGATGAAACGTGGTTTTATACTTATGATCCGGAAACGAAGCGCCAATCCATGCACTGGAAGAGCCGAACTTCACAGAGAGCCAAAAAAGCCCGAAGTCAAAATTTAAAGCAATGATGATTGTTTTTTTTTATATCCACGGGATTGTGTACCTTCACTGGGTTCCTGAAGGTCAAAAAATTAATCAATATTACTACTTTGAGGTACTTTCTAAACTACGTCAAAGAGTAAGGAAAAAACGCCCTGAAATGTGGAAGGACAAATCATGGGTTCTCCACAAAGACAATGCGCCAGCTCATTCCGCGTTGTCTGTCAAGAGGTTCTTAGCCAAGTAGTACAGCATCTCAGTGTAACAACATCCACCTTATTCACCAGATTTTGCACCATGTGACTTCTACCTGTTCCCTAAGGTGAAATCTGCATTACAAGGGACAAGATTTGAGTCGTTGGAAGCTGTAAAAGAGAAAGCGGTACGTGTCCTAAAGGAGTTGACCGAAGATGACTTCCAGCACTGTTTCCACCAATAGAAAATTCGCATGGAGCGTTGTAGGGATAGAGAAGGAGTGTATATTGAAGGTGACAATAAGTGATTATGTATAAAATAAAAATAAAATCTTTTACAACGTCAGTCTCTTTATTTAATAGCCACACCTCGTATTTTGAGAATAAGCATTCGTATTCTTGAAGTGACACCTAAGAAATTATTGTGTAGAGGAAATTTGACAAAACTGAGATATGCAATAAAACAATTCATTTAAAGTTAGTAAATTTGACCCCATGTAGCACGGACGCAATTTCTAGTTACCAATAAATAAAATGGTGACTAAACTGGCAAATACAGAACAAATAATTTTCGTTTATAATACCTATCAAAGTAATGAAAATTTCATAAATAATATGTTAAATGAAAACCAAAATACAGACTGACGATGGAATAAAATATTGATGACTAAATACACTTTTGTGTTTTTAAAATGTATGACATCAGTGTATTACCTTAGATATAGAAAAGATCCTTTGATTGGAGAACTAAAATTTATTTATGTGATTCCAGAAAATGTCAGGATTCGTTTCCGTTTTGTGAAAACAGATTTGATGAAACATATCTCTCCAATTCTTCTCGTTTTGCAGAAAACTAAATCCAATTGTAAAAAAGACAATATAGTTATTACTCTCATTTTTATACATTTTGTAGATACACAGAACAATTGCAATTGTAAATAAAAACTGTTAAATAATTCAATAATATATTTTGTTTTTCGATTTACAGGATAATAGAAGTACACTTTACAGTTGTTTTTAGATAGTATTTCGTTACTTTTATGTATTCGCATTATCTTTTTCTAAGATCGTATTTTTTCACAAAGCAATCCACAGAAAATAAATACAAAAACGAATTATGTTACGTGACCGATTTCAATAATTGTTTTATCAAACTCTCTTAACAAATTAAAATTTCAACTGACATCCCACAAAAACCACTGAAATAATGTAGACCTACATAATATATTTTTTTCATGAGAGATAAAATGTAATTATATAATAATATATGAAATTATTTCATTAGATCCATTTCATCAGAGTTCAGCCTCGTTCAGGCTGACAAGCTCCAGGGCTTTAGAAATGATTTAATATTTAAATGTATTTTATTTAGCCGTATTTTTGGTGTTTTAGTACTTTTATGAATTATGGAAATTTTTTTTAGTATTTTTTATGTACTAAGTTTTGTCTCTTGGAACCGTTCTTTGTTTTCAAACTGAAATTTTATTTTGACACTCTCTCTACCCAATTGAGTTAACTACTTTTTTCTCTTATTATTATTATTATTATTTTTTGTTGTTTAGACTATTGTTTATGATTAAAGTATAGCATATTAATTACATGTGCAATCGTGATTTCGTTTGTAATATGTTTATTTTTTGTACAATATTTTTTCCATCACTGGGCCTTTTTGGCTTGTTGTAAACAATGGATTGTAAAAAAATAAATAAATAATTAGCTGAGCCTCGTGATTAACAATTTGCGCTACAATTCTAAAATTTTGTTCTTGACAAATTTAACAACTATAGTCTTATTTCGCAATATTATATATCAGTGTTAAGTATGAAATAAGATCAAAATAATTTAAATAAACAATTCCCGATGTAATAACGACCCTTCAAAACAAACTGAATTTTACGAAGCCGAATATATAGCATTCCATCCGATAGCATTATTGAAACTTTAATTAAGGTATTTTGTTATTTACTTTCAAAATCATATTTTAATTAAAACTTTTAACAATTTTTATATACAGTTTTTTCGCAGAATCCTGAAAGTGTTCTTTTTAGAACCATGTAAAAGTTTGTTAAGTCCGTTTGGTAGAATTCCGTACTTAAGGACGAGCGGAATCTCCATTTAAAATAGGCCTACGAGTACATTGGACCAGATTTTGCATATTAAAATGATATGAATGATAAACCGGGAAAATTAAATGTTATTTTGCGTAGAATCTACATTCTAAAGTATAATAATTACTTTTCATTTTTCATCGGATTTTGTAGAAAATCGACGATGACAGTAAACTATAAATCTATTACCTCTCCGTCAGGAATAATTGCACATGACAATAGGTTAGACACTTGAGTACAAGTTCTGTTTACTCAAGTAAATGGAAAGAAGATCGGGAAGTTAAAAACGACAACCAATAAACTCACAGAAGAACCGTCTATAAAGCACATTTTCTAAAATAAAGGTATTAGGTAATATAAAGTCAACATCTTCACGTAGGCAGTAATATTACAAAAGAAAAATTTTTTAAGTACGTTACTTAGAGGAAAAGAAGTGAAAAATCAGTCGCACAGACACATTTTCGTCAAAATTATAATGAATATTTTTGTATTAATTTAAACAAAAGGATACAGCAGAAATTAAAAATACAATCTAAAAATATATAATCAAATAAAATTCTTTTTTTAAGGTTTGCCTACAGGAAAAACGCAAATTAAGTCTTTTAAAAAATAACAAAATAAAAGAAACTGGAAAAAATTCTTAAGCCTTCATACAAAATGCTAAAGAGAGTACAATAGAATTAAATTGTGTTTATTGTGTGGCCTATCTGAGCAGGCGTAATTAGATAAAAAAAGACCTAAACAAAACAATAGGTTTTCTTTCATATCCTATAAATTTCTTAACAAGAATCAAATAATATTATTCCGCGTAAAAGAATTGACATGGCATTTTATAGATCAACAATTTTGGTTTTTTTTACAATTGCACCAATAATGTTTTACCCAAAATATTAAATTTATGATTACCTCATATAATGAGGTAAATAGACTATATTAAGAAAAAACTTCATTTTGTCACGGTACGGAATAGGTTTACTGCATTTCCCGTAGATTATTTACCATAAGATTGTTATGAAACCCAAATACTTTGTTATTAGTTTTAGTTCGTATATAGATATACAAGACATAAGAATATAATATAACTATAAATACTGTATCGAACTGCATTTCCGAGTTGGTAACTTAGCGAATTTTTAAATGTAATCTGCAAGTCACGAAATGGGCAAACTTGGTTGCTCAGACAAGAACATACTCGATTACTAAACCTGGATTCGTCAATGAATTCTCTACTTCCGAAAAAGTTAGGTTTTTTGTTTTACATCCATCTGTTAAGGAGATTAAGGTTAATGGAGACAGGGAAAAAAGATAGATGAAAACAGGTGGTAAAATGCCGGACCAGACCGGGAATCGAAGCCCTGGCATAGAAGATAGTTGTGCTAATCACTACATCAACGGGCCAGCAAAAAACGGGCCAACTGAGCTTCATATAATCAGACCTCAAACCTGTCAAGTTTTTAATGATTGTCAAGGAGTTAAAAAGCTGAAATTTGGCATAGCTCTTTCATGCTCAGTATTTTAAAAAAGTAAGCATGTTTCAGAAGTTGGGGTCACTGCCGAGTTAACCATGGGACCTTACCTTAATCTTCACTGAATATTTCACTATTACTTCAACTTATTTAATTTGTAAATTTGGAATGTTTATTTCTGATTTCTTGTAGAAGAAAACCAAGTTGTATTAGAAAGCTTGACACCCGGATAAAATGTTTGGATTTACCTCTAATTCTCCTAAGTTATACTTTCTCACAATTTATACACTAATTTTCATAGACATACTTTTATAGAACTAACCACCCGACTTAGGAAAGAAAACGATGGTATGGTAATATTATACAACCAAAATTATTAAAAAACACTTCATTTTTCCATTTACTGTACAAGAAAATTCACAAATGTAAAACTCGTCGTCTGTCTGTGAACTATTAATCCAATATAGGATGACAAATCATCATCATATCAATCAATAACTCAGCGTGATGGGTGGTAATGACACTTACGGAATACTGATAAATTACAGTTAAGACCACTCTTTCGATAATACTCAACGAAAACTATTAATGGGTGCTGAGGAAAAAGAAATTGATGATTGGTGAATGGAGAATGGAGAAGTAGAAATTGAAAGATTACGGATCAAGGCTCAATTAAAATTATCAACTCTGCTGAAAATACTTGTTCAGCATCATATTTCTATTATACGCTTAGAACGTATATGTCATAATATTTTCAACAGCTCTGATCACAAAGAATATACATACTTATGTTTTTAAGAATATATCTGTTTTATCTGTAATGTATTGATTTCGTATTTAATTAGAGACATTTTTCAGAGAGAATTGTTAAGAAATACAAAGAGGACGGGTGTTATAATTTTATAAAATACTTTTTTGACAGAATGATGAAGCTCAAGGAGAAAATATCCTTTATACTCTTGCATTAAAACTTGATGTTAACAACGCACAGGAAGAAATCTGATGAAGGAACAATAAAATATATCAAAATAAGAAAGGAAAAATTAAAACGAATCAAAGTTAAGTAAAAACAATTTTACAAAAACCATAAAATTAAATGAAATTTGGAATACATAAGTATTCAACGTGAAGAAACAATGATCGAGATAATATTACTTCTATTATGAGTCGTCAAAAAAAATGTTCTGTTATGTCTCCTCCATACGTTTTGTCTCCTACGAGTGTTTTTGAAATTTTAAAAAATACAAATTAATTCAGATTTTGAATTTATTCTTAAACGATAGTCATTTTTGAGTATTTCTTGTTTTCGGACCTATCGGATCTGTTATAAAAATAATACTCGTAGATTTCAATTCAAGTAGGCCTACACTTAATTGTAAACAGATTATGACCTGTTTAAAAATTATCTCCATTATTTATTCTGTTTTACTGGTTAACCAAAAATACAACGCCACGCTCTCACTTTACTATTTCGTGTATAATAAGATAATAGCTCGTAGACAGACAACGAAAATATTTCAGTCAACTCCTCACGTTACCTTTTAGTGCTGTGATCACGGCACTAAAATTTAGCTAAAGAGATGAATTAATTTTCATTCGCTGTTTTCAATATGGTAAAAAATTTACTAAAACGCTGATTACACAAACTAACAAACCTACCAGGGTCACTCGGAAAGTAAAAGATATCTTGATCTGACGAGCCAGCGCAGTTCCCCTCCTCCCACCTACGCTGTCTAATCAGTGATCTTCCACTAACCTTGGGCCAGTCTGGCGCTAACAACGAGCCAATAGGTCGTGAATTGATTTGTAAATCTTTAAAGTGTGTGAGAAAATTAAAAATCCCGCCAGGTGTGAGGTTCGCAGGTAACACGCTTTTTAAATGCCAAAACAGTGTGACCTATCGAAATTTACAGACAAATAACAGAGGTTTATGGTAATGTGATGAACCAAGTTTCAGTTCAAAAATGGTGCATTAAGTTTAGTGGCTTAATGTGACTGACGAACTCAAATCAAAGATTAAGAAAAAAAAAATCAACTGGACAGACGTTTCACGATAACTGGTTTATATTCAATCTCCCTGAAATTTCACGAACTGTTCTTTATGAAAAGTTTAGTGGTGATTTGGGTTACAAAAAAGTGTAAGCAAGGTGGGTCCCTCGAATTTTGACGGAAGTGAGTGGTTAAACAACTTGGCGACAACTGAGTACGCAGAGGGCATAGAAAAATCTGTGAAACGGTACGATAAATGTTTAAATTGCACAGCAATTAAGTAGAAAAATAGATTAAGTAACAAGTAAGTTGTGAACAAATTTTTGTGTAGCTATAATAAAAAAAATTCAATATGAAGAAAAACGTTCTTTTCTTTTCGAATGACCCTCGAATATTATTCGTAATTTTTATTGTTTGCTATGTCCGAAGAAATAGTAGGACTTACTTTAAACTAAATATAAATAATTTTTTACACAGCTTCAAAGAAAAGAACGATGTGAGTATAAATGATCGATGCAAAATTATAAACATAAAGAAACAATATTGTTGAACGGATTGTGAGATAATGCATTGTACATTGCAATAGAAACAACTTCAGAGAAGCGGAACAATCAAGTACGTTGTGAAATAATCACAACTTCGTTTTGATTAATCGAACATTTGTGTTATTACATTTAAATTAAACTACTTTTGTATGCATCAATAAATTTTGTTTTATGAAAATTCTAGTAAATATATAATTACCAGATTCATGATGTAACTTGATTAGAAGTGAAATGTCACAAAAAAGCAAGTCGGAAATCTATAAAGTGCAATCATGAAGACTTTCAGAATAAACCTGTTACCGCGAATGTAAATAAAGTTAAAGAACAGGACGATAATAAAATTTCCAGTTAATTAACAAAATAATAGACCTACAGTGTGACCTCTTCAAGATACTTTTTTAATTAAGTTTCACTCGTTGTTTATAAAGTAAACTCTCTTAATTTAACTTCTCAACTAAACCATTATAATAATACCGTTAACACACTTCATTTATTAACTTAACGTACACGCGATTCATTTTAAACTTACTTTTTCAAAAAGTATCTTTAGATTTTAAATATTTATAGGGACTTTATTAAAAGGTAAAGAATACGGAACGTTTCTTAAACTTTGTCTGATTTTAAATTATAAGTAGGATAACTTTTTTGACGTTCTCACACCATTTATTTTCTTATGTGATTTGTTAATGTCAGTGAAGACATCATGTTGATGTAAATTCATATATTATACATTTTAAAATGTACCATATTCTTATTCTGGTGCCAGTACATACAAATAATGATTATCACAACAATTTACCATAAAACCATCCGTTTAATCTTATGTGAATTTCTACCACCTTTAATTTCTAAAGTATTTTTTAGCAGAATTTATGGGTAATTCTAACAGGAGCGGAAATGGTAAGGCAACAAAGAAACATTTCTGCTATATATGACACATATTTTTAATTTAAGGCTTCATTACTGACATTTTGGACATTAAAGAAGATGATTATCAGGTGAATAGATGCGTTTCAGCTTTGGTTGTACAGACGCATGTTAAAAATACCAGGACGGATAGAGGACCCAACGAGACAGTCTTGCGGAGTTTGGGAACAGAAAAGGAACTTGTTTAAACCATCCAAAAAAGAAAAAAATATCTGGGTCACATTATGCGTAGACCAAGATATGAAACGCTTAGCTTGATATTACAACGCAAGATTCGGGGAACGAGAGATGTGGGAAGAAGAAGAATTTCTTGGTTGAAGAATCTTTGCGACTGGTTTCGTTGTACCTCAACGGAGCTGTTAAGAGCTGCGGTCTCAAAGGTCCGGATAACTGTCATGATTGCCAACCTCCGGTCGGAGAGGGCACGATAAGGAAGAAAACTGAAAATTTCGTGACCTTGTTAAATGTTCATTAATTTATTCATCAAACATTTTTTTTAGCGTATTACACAAAGTTGTAAATGACTCAGATTGGCTTTTACTAAGTAGGTATTAATGGTAATCAGGATAAAAATGTTAAAGTCGCAAAAATGTATATTCAGAAAGTTGGTTTAATCTAAACGAGAAAATGAGACTGGACAACTAAATGAAATTTTATAGAGCAATGGCTGTACCACTCATAACATATGGGAGTAAAACATGGGTGTCATTACAGAGGAATGAAACTTGTATCCATGCTGCTGAAATGAGATTTTTGCGGGGAGTCAAAGGTTGTACCCGGTTAGATAGAAAACAACGAAGCAACACGCACCAAGTTAAATGTTAAGTCACTACACGAAACGTTACGAATATATAACAGAAAGTGGTCCAACCATTTACTTCACATGCCAGCACAAAGACTTCCTCTACGAGCATGGAAATATAAAACTAGAGGGAAGCGAGGCTTGAGAAGGCCTCTTGAGAGATGGATGCCGGAACAGGTCTTTGAGCCAAATCCTTGACAGGTGATGATGATGATGGTTTAACCTAAAAGACTAATTATATTATTGTAAGGAAAACATAAATTTTAACATTTAAAAGGGAAAGTGATAAACGAGCAGAGTGGAAGTATGGAATTTTCAGGATGAAATATTTTTGATATGTAGGCCTACTTCACCACTGCCAAAACACAGCTTTCTCCTAATTATTTATAGCAAAAATCAATCATTAACTGGGCTATAAGAGTAAAAAGTATGACTTTGAAGATCACACAATTCAGGTGATTCCAAAAAAACGTTTCTTAGCTGCATAAAAATATGGAAAATCCAAAATGAATTGATTCAAATCAAATTTTGCTAGAAAATACATTTCATATTCTTTACACCTAAAGTAATAATGTAATGATTTGTAACATTAACATTTGCAACAGTAACATTGCATTTTTATTGCATTTCAGTTTAATGTAATAAAATGTCAAATAAATAAATACTACTGAATGAATTATTAAAATACGTACATTACATATAACTCTGATGACAGAGCAGTCCTGTAGCATTTTAGAACCGCCTAAAATATACAAATGTATGCATTTTACTCATAAATAAATAATACCGGAACAATCTGAACGATTTAAATTTCACGTGGGATGAGTGGACGGGGGCATAAGTTAAAAGCAAACGTTGCTGAAGTAAATCGCAAAAGGTGGTCGGTCCATACCTTTATTATTATTATTTTTGTACCATAGCAGGTAAACCACCACCACACCATCAAACCAGAGTTTGATGAAATTCTGTTCCGAGTGTATTACATCCTCGGTACCCAACAAATTAAATCTTGCGTGTGTTTTCTATCCACAACCTGGGTAGGCACCATATGGGAGACCAATGACTTCCCATGGGCGTTACTGGTCACCTGATTTCGTACAATCACTTTTGACGAATGGATCACAGAATATTTGGTTACGTGTTCAACTAGGCGAAAGAATCGAGGATGGCCCAACAACGAGTGTAGGCCCTATGCATAGTAAAGGGGCTATGAAGAAGTAGCATTTAAGAGATGAAAATGTATTCAATAGAGATGAATGGCGCTTTGGATTGCAGTAAATAAATCTTCTTCTTCTTCTGCCTGTCAAGGATTAGGCATCTCTGCCTGTTCCGAACCTCTAAACTCTGTCCATCTCTTTCTCGGCCGTCCTCGTTCTCTCCTGCTTTCCGGCTTATAGCCCAGTGTCTGCTTAGATATCCTATCCTCCTCATTCTGTTCACATGCTCTAACCACTGCATCTGTTCTGATATACCTTGTCGTTTACAGAGAAGATCTTGAGTTCTTTCCTTATCTAGATATTCCTGTAACGATCTTCTCTACTACACCCACACGTATGTCAAAGAAATTTAATTTCAGATGCTTGGAATCTACTCTCATCTCGCTTTGATAGCACCCAAGTTTCACTGCCATAGAGTAGGGTCGGCGTTGCTATTGTTTTATAAAATCTCACCCTCGTGTTTTTGCTGGTGCTATTTTTAAGGTGCGGTGGATAGTTCCGCAAATTTGCTGAAATCAATGCATCTTATTGTAAGCATATTTATTTATCCTGTTGGTGTGTAATGTTGCAATCTAGATACTGAAAGTGGGATATCAGTTCCAAAATATTATTATCTAAAACAATTTTGCTTCTGACGGGCTCCTTCCCCCTGAATGCCATTACCATTTTCTTCTTCGTCGAGACTGTCAACTTATATTCTTTGCAGAATTTGTTCAGCATTAAGAGTGCTCTCTGCAGGTCATTCTCATTTTCCTGGAGCACTATCAGGTCATCGGCAAATCATTGGCAGTTTACAACCCTATCTTCTCCTATGAGAATACCAGTGTGTATTTGAGACTCCCATCTTCTGATCACGTCATCCAAATAAATATTAAACAAAGTGGGTGACAGACTACATTGTCTTACCCTTGTCTTACTCCTCTATTAATAATTACTTTTTCAGAATTGGATCTCCATTGCTATTATCCCTCTGGTATCTGTACCAGATAATAAACAAATCAGACTGGTATCTTGTACCAGTAAATAAATAAATCAAATAAATTATTTTTTTGCCACTTTTTACAAAATTTTTGTAGTTTTTCGCATCCCAAAAATCTTCTGTTTTAGGTTCACGTTGAGGGTAATGCAAAAAAAATGACAATGAGTGATGTAAAAATGCACAGCCTAACCGGGAATCACGTCAAGCCTCTCTACCACCGTTCTGGAAAACTCTACTAGGCTATAATTTAGAGGCAATTTTTAAAATTGTCATCTATCATTTTGTTTTGTCTGTCCGGCCGTCATACCCAGATGCAGACACTACAAAAGATAGCAACAAAATGGTTTTCGGATTCGTAACCTACACAAAAATTTGGTGGGGCTGAATTGGATTTGAAGTTCCGGTTTAACCGGAAGTAGCCCAAAACCGGAAGTCAAGAAATCAAAGTCAGAGACTTTAAGAAATTGTAACAAACAGTTTTCGGATTCGTAATTTACACAAATAGTTAGTGGGGCTGAATTAGGTATGAAGTTCCGGTTTTACCGGAAGTCAATAAATAAAAAACAGAATTCGGAAACGAAAAAAAATCATTCGATTTCTTTTATCAACTCTTAAAGAGTAGATAAAGAAATACAACTGGTTTTGCCATATGTCAAAGGAATTTTTTATAAATAAAATTATGCAAATTTAATTAATTAAAATACATGCCGGCCGCATTGGCGTAATTGGTAACGTGCTCGCCTCTCATCATGCGGTCCTGGGTTCGAATCCCACTCAGGCAAGGCATATTTTCACACGTTTCAAAAAATAATTTCATCCTCATTACGCACAGTTACACTCCAACGTCGTCGCTAATGACTTTGCAGTTGATGCAAAATTAAATAAATAAAAAAATACATGTTATGAAATTATTATTCAGTATCTAGCTAATATTTGAAAACTTGTCATAAAACTAGGATATCTTCACCAGAGTTACAAGGGAACATATCGAAAAACAGTGAAAAGATTTAAGACGAAACAGATGATGATTTAGTAAACCCATTTGTGGAATAAAAATTGTGACAAAAAAAATCTTAGTATATAGTGTTGATAAATTTCAATATACTGTTAAACAATGTAGTAAGGATGAAAATGTAATTAAGTTAGTACAGAATAAGTTTATCCTTGTGTAGTACCTAAATACATTTATAATCTATGTTCCGGATGAGAAATGATTTTAATGTATAGTACGGTTTTAACTTTTGACGATGAACAGCAGAAAACAAGATGATTGATTGTTTTCTAAACAGTAGGTAAACGTTGCACTAGAGTTCGTACATATATACATAATAATGTTAATACAGTACTTGATGTATATACTGTTACTCATATGGTATCGTTGTTGCTTGTACACAGAGCAATTTGAGGCTCATAAAATACGCAGCTCTGTCTACTCTGCTGGAGCAGATTTAATCAGGAGGCAAATGTTGCCGTTAATATGTACCTGAAATCTGCCAACATATCCCTCTAATATGCCCCCGCAATATTTCGCCCTTTATACTTTACAGTTGTTGTCAACTCCCTGTATGAGTGCGTTAATTATTAACGCGCATCATTATAAATAAAATTCTAAATATGTTTCACGTCCGAAACATCATTTATTATTCAAATAGATTTTCGATTAAATTCAATGATGTATAAAACAAACCAAAGTGTAGACTGTGTAATACCAATCGTATACTAATTTCAGGTATACCTCAGTAACTTAATATCGGGTATATAACACCAGAAAATTACATTCTGTCCCGATATAAAACTTTATTAAAACACAAAACAAAAATTTCAGTTTAATTAAATATTCTAAATTTTATATTTATATTCGTTTACTCCTATCGTTAGATTATTTATTTTTTTGTTTTAATATTATAAATATCTTGTTAAAATATTAAACGCATGGAATACTAAATTTAAAAAAGTTTTAGTCCCGTGTGTGAATACTTGTTTATAAATTCTCACAATTTTGTTAGTATTGATTAAGCGAAACTACTTTTTCTTTGGTCACCTCCGTAGCGTAGTGGTAGCGCGTTAGCCTACGACGCGAAAGCCCCGGGATCGATTTTAGGCTAGGATCTGGAAATTTTTACAAGTTAAAACCCACTATTACATAACCGTAGTCGCTAATAACCTAGCCATTTATGAGACTTTAAATAAATATTAAAAAAATGCTTTCAAAATAAATATTTAAATTTTACAATATATTCATTTAATTAAGTTTGTAATAATGTATAGTGTAATTCAGACAGCATTACTAAGCACATCCTAGATTATGTGGAAGAAATGAAGGAGTAAAATAATATCTCAAAATGTTAAACATCATACAGAAGCTATATAAAAAACCGAAAAGCATGCAGGAGAAATTAACCTGTTCAAAGGAAACTAAGGACCTATTAAGAAGAAAAAGAGTACAGGATGATTTTGTTTGGAGAAAAGGAAGGAAACATCTCGTATTCTGAGAAAATGGAGATTTGGCCCCAAAAGTTAAAAAAGAACGCTTTTTGAGATGCGTTAAGGGTGTAGTAGATTGAATCGGTTCAGAAATGGGGATATACGGCAAGAGTTCAATGTGTTTTCTTGATGAGAAAATTATGGAGTAGCCTACCGCCGGATATAAACCGATCATCTAGAAAGAAAGCCTCCACATAGGATTCCTAGATTGGTCGGAAGTTACAGACCGATTGTACGGTACAATCCGGGGCGACCGATGGCAAGGTGGATACCGAACAGATCTTGGGACCTAATTCTTGATTGGTGTAGAAGAAGAAGAAGAAGAAGAAGAAGAAGAAGAAGAAGAAGAAGAAGAAGAAGAAGAAGAAGAAGAAGAAGAAAAATTGAAAAAGAATTGAAGGAACACTGATACTTAACGTGGCGCACAACTGACTTATAAGAAATTAGGGAAAGTTGATACCGTATATAGTTTTAATAAATTATGTTTTAAGTTTAGTTTTTTTATTTTAGGTCCAGCACAGAATACGTCAAGTAATTTTAAATAAAATATTTCTGGATCATTTTCAGACAAAATTCTCAGTATTCTTTCCCTGTAAGTTTTCTTCTTTCTTCTGTCCATCGTCTAACCTTATTTTTGTAATAGTCCTTAAATTTAGTTCTGTACATTATGTACCAAGTTCAGAAATATATATTCCATTGATTTACAGTCCTTCTTGATTTCTTTGAAGTACGTGACATTAAGTTCAGAATTATATATTCCGCCGATTTGCAGTCCTTCTTGATTTTCTTGAAGCACGTGACATATACCTTTAGATTGTTACCTTTTGTTGTAATATAGACTTCATTAAAATATTTATTAGAACTAAAAAAAATAATATAATAATAATAATAATAATAATAATAATAATAATAATAATAATAATAATAATAATAATAATAATAATAATAATAATAATAATAATAAAATATTTATTGCGTTCTGTAATTTTATTATTTAATTAATATTTTAAATTGAATTTTTAGTGTTTTGCCTCAACCACAAAAGACTGACACAGTTCAGTATTTACACGAATTATATTTTAGAGTACCAAAATTCACATAGATAGTTTCATTCCGTCATGAATTATTTATAAATAAACGAAAAATAAACAAATACCCATATTATCTATTTATATAAATAACTGGTAGGACATTACAGAATGGAACAATACAGGCATTTCACTGCAGATAGGCATAAATGAATGAAACGAGAAAATTCACTGATAGGTTGTGTTAAAATATTTAGAATACTGATTACGAAGCATTTACATTTTAATGCCAGAAACAGTGAGTTTAAAATGAAGTGAATTAAAGTATTTATATAATGAGTCAATTATAAAATAGTTGATTCATTAAAATGTAATATTTATGTTCCTAGTATTTTCAAATAAAATGGCGTACGAGTTTCATTAACTTTCCTTTTTGGACTGAATAATTAAAACAGTAAAATTTAACAAAGGTAACATCCATAATGCAGTATTGTGATACAATATTCTTTCGTATAGGGTCATTTGGATTATCGTAAAGATAATGCTGGAACCTCTTTTTGCAGTCAAAACACAGATTTCTTTTACTGTACGCTTTTTACTTTCTTACATCATTCGGTATTCATATTTTGTTCTTTGTAGATGCATTCGAAGTCGGTGGTAATCAGTTATCTGAATTTGGTTCGGTTTATTACAGTTTTCCCAATATCCTTGACTTCTTTACTACTATCTTTACTACTTATCAAACGCCTTATATTTTAATTTAACACCTATACAGTCAATGCTCGATTTAACGAAATTTCAATTTAACGGGCTAGCCTTCTAAATAAAAATACAAAAATATGAAATTACAAAAATCTACGGAATGTTAATTTTTGTGAAGAAACCCCTATATCTTTCTTCCAAGAAGGTACAGTTTTTTAAAAAGTTATGATATAAAATAACGCTATAAGCAAATCCAATGTTTCCTTTAGTACATTATAGAAACATAAGTGTGTGTGTGTGTGTGAACAGAATATCACAAGAACGGAATATCAGACGAAGTTGAAACTAAAAACTTAGTTATACCACTAGAGGACCCGACATGAACATTTTCATCAAAATAGGCCAACCGGAAGTAGTATTTTGTTCGTGTCATTTTTCACGTTTTTGCAATTTCCTAAAAAACGGCTCCAACGATTTTTTTTTAAGGTCGCCTAATGTACTACATTTTTTATGTTCTACAAGATAGGGTAGGCGCCATGTCTGCTGAAATTCTTGGAGAGGCTGTGCTCTCGTAGAAATGTTTTTTTTTATTGCAGCCTTAATATGTATTTTAGCGCAAAAGTGTACATAATACAAGTAGTAGACAATTTAAAAATCTACAACTTTCGTTCAAACATTTCTTTGTATAACGGTAATTTGTAATTAGCATTAATTTTTTCTTTTTTTTAAATAAAAATTTCTAAAAGAATGAATTTTTTAAGATTTCGGACTTAGTATGAATTTTACGACAGAAGTGTGATAATAAAGTTTATAAAAAGTTAAAAGATTTACAACTTTTATTTTCAGCATTTTTCTTTACAGAGCCTAATTTAGCGTCAGAGTGATTTTTCTTATTATGAAGCTCATGAGGTTAATTTTCATTTTGCATCATTCACTCATGATTAAAATGAGATTATGTTTTTTTAGACTAATTTTTTTTGTTTATTTTTAATGTTTTGTTACTAATTGTAGGTTATATCGTTCAATATTTGCATTGGCAAGAGAAAGTTGAGTGAGTGTTTCAGCACAGATTTTTGAATACGTAAACAATTAGTTTTGTCATTCTTTCTATACAGGTGTCCGTAGAATACGAATCCACTTTTTCTGATTGTTTACATTAATTAGTTCATTTTTCTTTTACAGTTCAAAAATCATATTTATGGAATTTACAATCGTCGTATTATACAAATGTTTTTGAAACCTAGTATAATGAGCACTTATCGCTCGCATCAAATATATTTTATTTTTGCAATAAAAACTAGTAAAGAAATAATTCTTTTTTTATATATGAAGGAGTGCCTCAAATAAAATAATCATGAACTTGATCTTATGTACTGATGGAGAAGTCAATACAAGTTATATAAAAGTCAGGTCTCGAAACTAATCGATACACTTAAAAAAAATTATTTCATTCCACATACATGGGAATGAAACCTAAGACTTTTACATACATATTCACTGTAAGACTAAGTTTAAGACATATACATGTTCACTGTAGGCCTATTAGGGTAAATACTACACAGACTTACAATTAGCCTATATTAAAATTATGAAAACACAATAAAGAATTTTTAGAACTAAAGCTTAAACTATCAACTTACCACTAGTATCTCATTCTGTAACTTAAATGAAATTTGTGTATTTAACACGATCGTTTGAACATTGTTGTAAATTTTAAAAATAAAGTAAAAAAAAAATCATTTTTGATTACGGACAGATTTTTTAAATTATAGGAAAACTACTTTATAGTAGGGAGACAGGTATCCGATAACAATCATTTAGAGGTAAAAACTAATCAAGACTATTGAATAGAAACGTAATTATTGTTCAACTTACTGTAATGAAAATCGCGGTGCCTAAATTCTCAAATGTAATAATTTACTACAATGTCAAGAGTTTGTGTTAAAAGTTTATTGCTGCTACATCTACGAGAGAATAATGTTCATTTAAACAAGAAAATTGTTTTGCGTAAGGGAGAGTTGTATTGTCTTTTTAATTTTTGACTTTGTGGCGAAGGAAGATAGAATATTAGAGAGTAAGATGAGAAAAGGAAGGTCGTGGGACGAGAAGGTAGCATTAAAGTTGAGTCGAGTAATACGAGAGGGTGTTTTGCTCATCAGAAGGCAAAGGGGCAGTGGGCGGTTCTGAGAGAGCATTAGAGCACAATCACACTCGCTTCTTGCGACTACCAGTAGTTGTAAGTAAGTACTTAGAGCTAAGATTACACCGCAATAACGTCGAGGAAAAATATTAGAAAGCGACGGGCAGGACAAGCTGCTCAACAGCCCGGCAAACTGAAACCGTACAGAAAGCAACCACTACGCTAATCCACGTGCTAGGTTAGCTTGTCACGCTCCCCTAATGAAATGCAAATACCACCGTTTTAACACACTTCCACCAGAGCGACTGTAAACAGCGGAAACAGCTATTAGGGCAAAAAATTACCCCTTTACAAACTTCAAACGACACAGCCGCCTCGGCATTTCAAATCAGTACTGCATGTTTAGATGTTTACTTATCATGTGTAACAAACAAACTGTACATTATACGGCCACTGGCCTCCCAATAATCATTCAGTAAAAAAACAAACATCATTTGTACAAACTGTGAATCTCAGCCAAGCTATGAAAACGAAAATAATTACAACAAATTTCATCTATGTAACATTAAATCTCAGTTCATTAAAAAAAAACACAGTATTATTGTTCTTTTAGGTAAAAAGGTATCTTTACAATTCCATCAGAAAGGTGATATTTTTCTTTTGTAAAAAACAGCGAATAAAAAAGTATTCGATTTTTTTAAATTTTTCATTTGAACAAAAAAAATTTATTTTAAACCCACATTAGAGCATTAATAAACTTTTATTGCTACAGTCATTTTTTCTTCGAGTGCTGACTACATCAGTAGATATTGGCTACAATTATGGTAAATCGCTCTCTATCTTGAACTACTCTCAATAGAGTGCATTGCATCAGGGTGGAAGGTGGATCACATAATAGGTAATCTCTAATAAAATGGTCCCCCTATTCGTTTCATTTAGGTTTACTACCTGTAAATTGTAAAATGGTAGATACTGGGTTATTATTGTAATTAAACAAGTAAACTAAAAAAAGTCCATATTATCAAAAGTCCATAATATTTAAATTACGGCTTGGTCTTGGATCTACAATTCCAAAGATGGCTTTCGACAATGGTCATGCGTAAAGCCTATTTGTTCCAACTTACACACGGCTGAGTGCAGTGTTAGCTCTGTACGGCTCTACACATGCGTCACATCGTCTTTCATACTGGAAAGATCAAGTAGGCCCTACAATTGGAGGTACCCCGCATCTGTAGCCTAGATCATTCTAACGAAATTCTACGAGTAAATAATTATAAAAAATCTTGTGTGAAACACTCACGACGTTCTCTTCCCAATGCAAATAACGAACAATATATCTAACATTAGTAATAAAACATTAGAAATAGACACCTCAAAAAACATAACCTTATTTTAATCCTGAGTGAAAGAGCCAAAATGAAAATCAACCTCAGTTTGGCTCAAAAATACGGAAAATCACTCTTTTATGCTAAACTAGGCTTTCTACAAAAAAATGCTTGAACAAAAGTTGTAGATCCTTTAATTTCCTATAAATTTCATTATATACACTTTTGTCGTAAAATGCATACAAAGGCTGAAATCTTAAAAAATATTTTTTTTACAGATATTCATGAAAAAAAGTTACTAATTACCGTCAAACTAAGCGTTATTCAAAAAAATGTTTGAAATAAAAGTTGTAGGTTTTTAAATTTAAGATGTAGAAAATTTAAAAACTTACAACTTTTATTACATACACTTAACGCGAAAATGCATTTTAAAACCGCAGTCTTGAAAAAACAATTTTTTGACGCGAAAACAGCCTCTCCAGGAATTTCAGCAGACGTGGCGCCTATCTTATTTTGTAGAGTATAAAACCTGTAGTAAATGAGGCGATTTAAAAGAAATCGTAGGAGCCGTTTTTGATAAAATCGCAAAAAAGTGAAAAATGACGCGAATAAACTACTACTTTTGGTTGACCGATTTTAAAGAAAATGTTCGTGTCGAGTCCGGTAGTAGTATCTAACTTAAGTTTCAAGTTCGTACGTTTTTCCGTTCTTGAGATATTCTGTTCACACACATACCGCGCGCGCGCACACACACAGACCAATCGTTAAAAACATGATTTTGGGTTCAGGGGGTTTGAAAACGTGCAGGTCCGATGAAAACTCTATTTCGAAACAATAGTAACATTTATATATTCATAAACAATACTAACATTTTATATCCTAAAACAATATTGCCTTCCTATACATTCATATAGGCAAGAGAACTTAACAATTTAAAAATCTACTACATTTGTAATTTTTACTTAAGGATATGAGTAACTTTATTTAAGGATATGAGTGGATATTTGTGGAAATCAATCCGTTTAATGAACAAGCTGTACAAAATGGTGAGTTTAGTGTTTCTTTTCATGATGAACTATCATGTTAGAGCTAACAAGTGATCAGGCAATGAAATTAACTTTTAACAATGCTTGTGCCGACAAATTTTGGATAAGTATTAAAAGGGAATACCGACAACTATCCAAAGTAGCGTTAGAACCGTTTTCGGCAATTTTGAAACCATTTGTCACATCCTTCAACAATGCGAACAAGGATTTTCCATAATTGTGAATTTGAAACCTAAATAAAGAAATCGTTTGGGGCTGGAAAATTACATCACTTCGTGTGTTACAAAAATAAATCCAAGCATTCAAAAATTGGTTAATTCCAAACAAGCCCTAGTTTGCGTTAATTAAATTGGAAGAAGTTCTAAAGGCAATGTACAATTTTTGTGTCTCTTTTTTAAACAAATAACAACTATATTTAATTTTTTTATCGTATTTCGTGAGCCCTCCAGACACGTCCTGCAACTCCCCAGGGGGTCGCAACTCATTGGTTGAAAAACACTGACCTAATCATTTCTTCTTCTTCTTCTTTCCGTTTCGGCCATCTGTGGACCACGAGAAACAATCAGCATTAGGATTTCCTTTTCCTCCTACCGGCTTTGATGTCGTCCCAGTACTTCTTCAGCCTCACCCTTGCAGCCTCTCTCCTCTCCTCAGACCACTCCACCGTCCTCCTCAAAGAAACGCGCTCCCGAAAACCAGCAAAAGCTCTGTCAGCCTCTCTAAACGTAGCTCTATTCAACATTCCTTCCTCGTCGATTCTAATCTCCTCCATATCTCTCATCACCCCCTTTAACCAATCATTTTTATTCTTCTTTTTATACAGAAAGTCAAATATTCTTTTGGTTAATCTGCTGTCACTCATCCTGAAGAGGTGTGCAAAGTAGTTGGCTCTTCTCTTTCTGATAGCATCCTCCAGTTTCTCAGCTTCATTCGAGAGGTACAACTCTGATGTTGGCCTTAGTCTGTAGGCTCCTTCTTCATTTTTCGTTGGACCTAGTATTGTTCTGAGGACCCTCCTCTCTATCTTGACCAGATTATGCAGTAGCCCCTTGTAATTTAACGATAGGCTTTCTGCCGCATATAATACCTATGGTCGAACTACTGTGTTGTAGTGCCTGATTTTTGCTTTTATTGATATTGACCGCTTATTGTAGACGTTTCTGGAAAGTTTGACAGCTAATTCTAATCTCTGTTTTCTGTTGAGGAGAGATTCCTTTTCCTGATCATCCGGCTGTATCCATTCACCTAAATATTTAAATTTGTCCTTCCTATAGATTGTTCCATACTTGGTCTCAATTTTATTCTCTAGGATTCTTCTGGTGGCAATGAATTCTGTCTTTTCAAAGGATATACTCAAACCCACCTTTTCAGCTATTTCTTTCAGGTCCTCAATTTGAATTTTGGCTTGGTTCAATCCTTCTGAGAAAATCGCTATATCATCTGCAAATGCTAGGCAATCAATTTCAATTTTACGATTTTTAGTTCCGAGATACAAACTTTGGAATTTCTTACTCAGCACTTCTCTCCACTCTCGTATCACCTTCTCCAGAACGCAATTGAACAGGAGAGGTGACAGGCTATCACCCTGTCTAACGCCTGATTTAATTTCGAAATGGTCTGACACTTCCCCTGCAAATTTCACCTTTGATATTGTATTTGTCAGAGTATCTTTTATGATCCTAATCATTTCAATATTATATCATTCATAATAAGAACCTAAAATCTTTACCAGATCAAACAATTCTATCCCAGTTTTTAATAGACCGATATACTTTGAAAAACATCAATTTATAAAAAAGAATCAAAAGAAAAATAAAACTGCCAGAAAATTTGTAATTAATTTAAATATTATAAAAATTCAATGATACACTTAAATGAAAATGCATTAGTTCAAGGGAAGGATGTTTATGAGTGGTAGGTACACTTGCATAATAGGTGGGTCTGTCATTGAACAAGATTTACTGTGGGATCCGATATTTATGTCCACGTCTCTTGAGACCCCAATCTAATTCAACTGTAACTCACAAACAAATTTCTCTCACTGTCACCTATATAATTCAAAAAACCGTCGAAAAATTATATCGGAAGCACAATAAACTACCAACATACATTTTACTTTCTATTCTGTTTATTTGAGAAAAATAATTTTCGAATACAAAATTTAATTTATTAAATTTTTTTTTAAATACTTTAAAATATGCGGTTAAAATCTAAAATTTGCATTTCGTAGAGAAATGTCTTTAGACATTTAGTTACGACAAACTTAATGAATATATAAAGTGGATAAAACCCCGAAACTGAAACTTTTCTTTTATCTTTATTTTGAATCTTTAATTTTACTGTAGATAACAACCAAAAGATGAGAGAGCATCGATATTGCGTTAAAATTAACAAAAAAAGCACGAATAAAAAATACGACATTTAGCAATGTTAAATTTGGAACCGTAATGAACGGAAAATATACTAAAGTAAGAAAAAAATAAAAACAATAAGTTCATATTGTTAAAGAAAAGTTATTACCAACAGCAATAAAGTATACTAACAAAAAATCTATCTCAATGTACGATATTCAAATTTTTGGTTGCGCAAAACAGAGTAATTTAAAAACTATTCAAGCATTCCAGTCTAAATTTTTCCATATAATTACCACCCTACTGTGTTTCAATTACACACTACACATCGATTTGAAAACACCATTCATTTGCGACATCATTAAAAATAGTTATTTTAAATTGTATTCGAAATTACAAATTCATAAAAATCTGCTTATCAGTGACATAGGAAATCCAACAGGCTTCATTAGAAGATTAAAAAGAAGATGGAGCAGAGATCTTCTTTAATTCTCTCTTTATGATTATGTATACCAAGTCAAAAAACCTAAATGTTGAAACTTTTTTAATTTATAAAATAGGTACCGAAAGTTTACTCCATACGATTTAAAAACTGATGGTTAATTTTCTACAATTTAAAAATACATAATATAGGTTATTATTGAAATTTCTGATTCCAAACACTATGTTATAACACACTGAAGTTACTGAAGACTAAACTGTTGATGTGGCTTTAAATTAAAAAAAAAAATTAAAAAATTATCTTAGTACAGTAAAGTATAAAATACTTCAAAGCAAAACAAGAAATTTAAATAAAATATTTATTACTTTCTCTTGCCTTTATGAATAGAAAGGCAAGTATTGTTTTCATGTCGATTTTTCGAAAACGTTTTTTCAACGGATCTAGACGTTTTCAGACCCCCTGAACCCAAAAACATATTTTTAGCGATTGGTGTGCGCGCGCGCGTGTGTGAACAGAATATCTGAAGAATAGAACATCGTACGAAGTTGAAACTGGAAACTTAAGTTAGATACTACTACCGAACCCCGACACGAACATTTTCATCAAATCGGTCAACCGGAAGTAGTAGTTTATTCGTGTCATTTTTTACCTTTTTGCAATTTTCTCAAAAACTTTTTATAAAAATTGTCTCCTGCGATTTTTTTTTATATCGCTTCATTCGCTAAATTTTTTATGCTCTACAAGACAAGGGAGGCGCCATATCTGCTGAAATTTTTGGAGAGGCTGTTTTCACGTAAAAAAAGTTTCATTTAAGGTTGCGGCTTTAATATGCATTTTAGCGCAAAAATATATATAATTAAAGTTGTAAAGAATCCTACAACTTTTATTTCTAACATGTTTTTGTATAACGCTTAGTTTAGCTCTCGAAAATGTGTAAAAAATTGATTTTTTAAAGATTTCAGCCTTAGTATGCATTTTACGACAAAAGTGTGTATATAATAAAATTTATAGGAAATTACCGGATCTACAACTTTTATGTAGAGAATTTTTCCCTCCAGAGACTAGTTTAGCGTGAAAGAGGATTCTCCGTATTTTTATGCCGAACTGTACTACCGTCCAAATCTTATTTCTGAACACCTCTTACGTAATTATATTTACCGATATTATAGTTTGAAACAGATCCCACTTTGAAGAGACTCCTAGTGAAGTTAGCTCATGTTAGGATGTCGTTAGTCACCATACAACATTGTTCATCATACCAGTGTTACTTAACAAATAATATAGGCCTAAACATTCTTCACACTGACTGACTGGGCTGACCTGCAGGCCGTTCGTTTTTTATATTTAATTTTGAAAAGTGTAAAGATATAATATTAACTTTTGTAAGTTTCTTAAAGCTAAAGACACAAGATTTGTCGAAAAAACTCGAGCTCCGTCCGTCGTCAATGATTTGAACCGATAAAATCAGACAGATCAAATCCCAAAACACTCGTATAAAGAATTATTGGGAAAAGCGTGTTGTTGCTTAGGTCATCAGCCGAAAGGCTGGTTTGAACCTCTAGAGGCTTTACTAAGTAAAACGAGGAGTCAGGTGGTTTACCAGTGCTTTCCTCACTGAATGAAAAAGTATGCTTATCAGCATGCCAGGGCCTCTGAAAAGCATCTACTTTCCACCCTGCAAATTATACCTTTACTTCATTCACCACAGGGCCTGGCTTTATAATAAAATTCATTACTCTCCGAAGAGATAACTGTGACTAGTGTCTTTCACACCTCTACCTCTTCTGTTTTTAAATAATTCAGCTATATAATTGATTGACCATTTGATAAGAAACAGAACTAATTTTTGTAGCCCTGGAACTAGCAGATCGAGTGCAAATAATTTAACACTCCACCTGTTTAGCCTGTTACGGGAAAAGCGTAAGAATCCTAAAACCAAATCAAGAAGGATTTCTAAATTTGATTCAAGTGGTCCAATGAGGCCGTAAAACCAAATAAAAGAAAAACTTTTGTAGGTGTTATATTATAACATTAATTTAGAGATAGATAATAAGAAAATATTATCAACAGTGTTACAAAAGCTTTAATAAATTTGTGTCAACTATGTCTAAAATAACAAATTATGTTTACATCTATTAGATGTTAAAACGAAAGGAGTAGATCCAGTAAGCTTTAGTAAAGCCCTCTTAAATAGTGTACTTATTTGAAACTACGATGATAACACAAGTTTAGTATATACAATTTATTGACCGACATAGTACGAGTTATATATTAGTTCATTTAGAAAAGCTGATTGATTCCCATACAGAGAGTGATTACTTATCAAATCATATACATATTCTAAATTTCTCCTTTTCCCCCCTCTTCACTAGCTGTTTCTCTCCTGCTCTTTTGAATAAGGAATAAATATAATTTTCCTTATACTTGGGAATGAAATTAAAGTCCATCCAATGAATGAAGGAAATACGAGGAGAAGGATTTTCCATGTTGGGCTATAATACTCCAAATGACTGATAAAACAGGTAGGTACGGACAGGTACGGCACGAAATAGTAACCTCAAGAAGACTTTACATGACAGCAATTATAATTGTAGTTTTTATAGAAAACAATAAAATAAAAAGAACATGTTATATTTAATAATATTTATTTAAAAAATTGACGGATACATTGTAATAGTTAAACTACATTGACGGAAGTAAAACAAATAAGAACAGGAAAAAATATTTATTAAATGAAAAATGTATTTATTTTATTAATAAAAAATGTAATAAACGAAATATTTTATTCGTACGGTATAGTAACGCAAAGTAATTAAATTAAATTTCTGCTTGAAAATCATTGCAGTAGGCTAACAATCAAATAAAAGGTAATAAATTTAAATTACAGAATTATAAGTCATCAATCAATAACTGCACGCAAGGTGTATGTTTATTGTAAAAATATTTTTATCTTTTACATCAGAATTTTCTTTACTTTATTTTAAATAACATCAACAGCTTGATCATTAGCAACTGTTATAATTTAATGCCCATAACAGGCAATTGGAGTGTTAAATTATTTGCACTCGTTCTACTAGTTCCAGGGCTACAAAAATAGTTCTATTTCTTATGACATGGTCAGCCAATTATATGACTGAAGCATTTAAGAACAGAAGAGGTAGTGGTGTAGAAGCCACTAGTCACTGTTTTCTCTCCTGAGATTAATGAATTTCATTATACAGCCAGACCCTTTGGTGAATGAAGTGAAGATGTTATTTGCAGGTTGGAAGATACATGCTTTTCAGAGGAACTGGAATGCTGATAAGCAACTTTTACGCTCAGTGAAGAAGGAACTGGTAAACCACCTCACTCCTCGTTTTACTTATTAAAGGTTCAAACCAGCATTTCGGCTCATTACATAAACAACAACACAATTCTAACCGAAATTGCAGCTTTTTAATATTAAATGTATTGAAAGTACTAAATGTTTAGAAATAAACGTTAAGAAAGAAAGTAAAATAGGTAGTCAATTTTTAAATAAAATAAAATGTTAATGAACGGAATGCGAAGCGAGCAACGATAGCTAAATTTATATAAGAATTTTTAAAATAACGACAACTTAATAAAATAACTTTTCTATAAATGTTGTTTTAACAAGAATGCAAATAGTATTGGTGCAACTATATTATTTTTTGCAACATGCTACGATTTCAAATGAAAAAAAGCATTAGGAGCTCAGTTTAAAATCAATGTATGTAGTTAATATGATCTCAAACATCAAATAATTTAATAAATTACATTATAATCAAATTAACTTGTGTTACAGGTTCTTTGTAGGTTCTTGAGAAGTTAAATTTCGTAAGCACTTACGGCACTTTTGAACTGTCAAAATCAGGATTATCAATGTAGTATAACATTACATATTTTACTGTAAAATCTTAGTAACTATTTTAATTATTAAGGAATTTTGAGGTTAATTCCATATTTTCAAAGGCATACATTAAATTAAAAAAATATTGTTAACAATTAAACCAAATAAAAGAGCTGTCACTGATAATTGAGAAATCCAATAACAAAGTAGAATTTTCTAAATTCTTCCACACAGTTTCCTATAAGTTAATTAAAAGTAAAGGTTGACGTTAGAATGACTTTATTTTAATTAAATTTTTAAAATTATAATGACAATAGATTCGTAAACCTAAAATTAGAACTTATCTTCATAATTTTTATTTGAGCCAGGTACTTCATCACTGGTACAATGATAATTACAGAAATAAAGACAATTATTAATACAATGCAATAAAAAAATTGTTTGGGCCTAATTAAGTTCGAACGTCGCGCCGTGCTGATCATGTGATTTCCAATAGGTAGAATTGTTTATTAACCGAATCACTTTATTTTGTACATTCAATGTTTATTAGTGAATTTTAAACGATTTTTACACGTAAAAACGGAACTCATCACCGATTGTATAGCATCTGATACATAATCAAAATGAAAAAAGTAAACACAAAATTAGGTAAAAACCAAGACAAAACACCTATGCTGTTAAGTCTTTTCATAAGAATTTTACTTGATAAAAACTTTTTTTTGGTTAGGTACTTTATTCCTTAGTTAGAAACATTATGTATACCCGTCCAAAAGTTTAAGTAATTTTTTGAAAAACAAAACAGATGAGGTTGAAAAAAATAGAAAAATTTTATTAAAGAATACATGTTTGTGGATAATTAAAGAGTTGAACAATAAAAAGAAAATTAATAAAATTGTAGAACAAACAAAAGAAAAATTGGAAATTGAAATTTTTAAGAATTAATATTTACATGAATAGTACCTAACAATAAAATAAATAAAATGAAATAAAAAAACTTAAATGTTTAACCTTCTGGTTTGTTATAAAATAATTTGTGATTAATATTTTTAAACAGCTTTACAGCTAAAACCTAATTCGAATACCTTTTTCGTCGGAAATTTAAATAAAATACTGGATAAAAAAGGTTTCGCGACTTTGTAAAGTTTTAAAGAAAATTCTTATTCAGCAAATACTAAAAACTATACGTGGAAAGAAAAATATTAGAGTATAAGATACTCCTAAATGACGAAAATATAAAATGTCTCTACAATGTTCACATTATAAAATAAATTTTATTAATTTTAAGCCTAGTTTGAAACAGAATAAAAAAACTAAATTTTTAAATGTAGCGTATGATTTTGATAGGATACTCGGGTCCAAATACTGATACTATTTTATTAATAAAAAGTTTTAAATAATATTTGCCTACATAATATTAAATAATATGTCAAGTTAAGTTTTGTTTTTGTTCAGAGTTTAGTCATTTATTGAAACACACTAATGAGTGTTTTTTTGTATTTTATTTTTAAGAACGTTAATATTCAGTCTTTTATCGTATTTTCTTAAAGTTTAGCCTGTATTTACATTAAAAAAATTGATTGCAAAAGAATTACTTTTAGTTAAAATGTATAAATGCGCTTTCTTCCCCAAATGTCAATAAATTCATAAAATCATCTGATCTAGTGTTACGGGAATGTTTCGATTCTTTGGTTCAATCAGTATCAAATTCCTGAAATTATATGGAAGATAATATGCCACAAAACACCATTAGAATAAGAATTCATGACATCTTTATAACAGTTTTTAAAATTTCTTTTTTTATGGTTTTAACTGCAATTAGTCAGTACATTGATAATTCTCTTTATTTTTATTACTTCTCGAAGGCATTTAAGATATTCTTGAACCATAATTTAATAATTACTCACAAAGCCGGTTCAGTTGCATTATTTATTTAAATGATTGATGCACTGATATACATCATATAGAACTTTGTTGTAATACGTCGGCTGTCAACTCGTGTCGTGACTTCCAAGACCAACTGGATTTATCGACAAGGGAGAACCAGGGTGAATAAATGTAGGTGGGAGGCCAAGAAACAAACGTTGGTTTGTTTGGGTCGGATCTCGTGCCTAATTCAAACTGAATTTATATACTGTTCAATGATAGACCGCACTATGAAACAGTCTGTGTGGCCTAGTTCCGTCAAGTGAA
The DNA here is from genome assembly GCA_035578175.1 of Catonia carolina. Classification (NCBI taxonomy): domain Eukaryota; kingdom Metazoa; phylum Arthropoda; class Insecta; order Hemiptera; family Achilidae; genus Catonia; species Catonia carolina. Next base: position 52,408,595 of record JAQMRL010000002.1, read on the forward strand.
ATGAAGCCTTAGTGTCTATGAAAAAGAAAAGGACCACACTATGTACTTCATGTGGTTTGAGTTTAAGGTTACATAAAACTATTGACGTAAATTTAAAATTTCCCTATGAAAGTTATTTATGTTCAGTACATTATGCCTTATATGCACAGACATTGTAATCAACGTTATTTAACGAATGTGGTTCGACACAAAATATTTCTCTTTATGCATACAATATTCTATTTTTATATTTAATATCTGTTTGACACAAGACACAACTGAATTAAATCAGGTTTCTCGGTTATAAGGCATGTAGGTTACTATGATCGGATACTAACAATGAGTGGCATGTACATAAATCAACCATAAGTTTACTATATATACTCCTTATGCATTTGGAAAACCTGTTATCAAAACGAATTAAATTATTTTTGATCCCAACTTACTAAAGTAATTCAGTACAAATACTCTTGACATTTTAAACAACAACGCTGTTAAACTGAAGAGAATTAGAGTAGAACATCGCAACAATGAACCTTCTTTAATAGTTTACATTAAACAATATAATTTTAGAAATACATTTACCTAAATCATGAATCAAAATTTTATGAAATAAAGTATATTACATTTTGGGGATCTTTAGGTAACACAGATGCCATATTCGCGACGAAGAAATGGACTGTTTCGGCCATTTTAATAGCTAAAAGAAGTCATCATTTTTTTTGAAGTAAATCATTTTTTTTTAAGTAAATCATTTTTGAAGAACTAAATATACTAAAGTTTTTAGCATTCACATTCCTGAGTTCGCCATATTCCCGAAAAATAATGAATATTTTATTTCTAGAAAATAAAGAAATTCGTTCGTCCAGATGCAAAAGCTGGTTAAGAATGGTTCAACGTAGACAAACCAAACAAAGAAGCACGGCTGTATATTCGTCCACCAAAATTTAAAATAAATGTAGACTAATATAAAAGATTTTTCAATATACGTTTAAAAATAAAGTTCCTCAGTTTCTGCTAACGATCAAGAAGATAAGTGGGTGATCAGTAACTGCTGGTTGCTGTCCGAGGGGCTTTTACGAACAACTAAAGAAGAACTCGGGACAGACAGAAAAAAGAGAAAAACCTACAATGAAAGAATGCTGAGAGCGTACACTGCATAAAGAGACTCCAGCGATATGCAAAGTTATTCAAGTACGTCTAAAATGGCTCTAAAGGGGGAGAATAATATAAGTAATACACAGTTGTTGTCTAGGTCATCAGCCGAAAGGTTGGTTTGAACCTCTGAGGCTTTACTTAGTAAAAGGAGGAGTGAAGTGGTTTACCATGCCTTCCTCACTAAGTAGAAAAGTATGCTTATCAGCATGCCTGATCCTCTCAAAAGCATTTACTTTCCACCCAGCAAATGACACCTTCACTTCATTCACCACAGGGTCTGTATAATAAAATGCATTACTCTCAAAGGGGATAACTCTGTTAGTGTCTTTTACACTTCTACCTCTTCTGTTATTAAATGCTTTAGTGCTTCAGGCTGACAAGTGATAAGAAACAAAACTATTTTTTGTAGCCATGGAACTAGCAGATCGAATGCCAATAATTTAACAGTCAACCAGCCTGTTCTGGGCAAAAATAATATAATATAAGGCAAATAATAAAGGCTTATTCGTGTACTGTAGGTACACAAATAATCAAACCAAAACAAAGTTCTGGGTTGGTTTTTTGATTACGGACGGATACAAACCAACGTACAGTTTACTTTTTATAAAATTAATGTTGCTACTACTTGAACTATTGGCGTAAATTGTGGTTGGTGTTGAAGTGACAATATTTCCTTTTCTTACAAAAAAAAAACTAGTAAATGTAACTGAATACGATTAGTTTGTGTATACAAGCGAATAATTATTAACCTCTTGATCAATTTAATAACCCTATCAGTAAAGCCGCAGCTGTATTTGGAAAGTTTTCAATAAAAACAGGGTACTTGAATAATTTTGAATTAATTACGCCTATCTCTAATAAAGGTGTACTTAACAATATTACTGAACAGGAATCGATTGATATTGAAAGAATTACAGTCACGTTTTGTCTTACATGTACTCTACTGCTGAACAGAACATTCTGAGATTATAGTAAATTTACTATTATAAAATCGCCTTATTAAAAGAAAATACAGAAACGATACACGCGTAATCTTTGTGAATTACTAGAATTAGATAACCTTTATCTAAATTAATGAGATTAACAACACACCTAACGGTAAAATAATATAAGAAAACTTCAGTTAAATTGGCTGTTCAATTAATCAAAATGCTATTGTAGGATTTGTAAAATTAAGGTATGAGTTTTCAAATAATGATCTAAAATTGCGTAGATAGAGATTCTATAATTTTGTATTACGATTTCTAACTAAATCCGTAATATGAATTTTACAAAAACACAACACGAACAGCACAACCGATAAATTATAAAACTATTTATATACTATTTGCCCTAAAGTAGTACACGAAAGTGTTACCAATATGCATAATTTTGTACTTCACATTCAAACTTTATAAAACATAAAATCTGTACAGCCTTATTACATGTACAAGCAAATGATATTATCACACCAAGTTTCATTGATATTTTAGTAAGTGACTAAAATTAACTATTTCATAAGTTAAGCCTAAGTAAATATAAGTGAGTAGTTTTATAATTCATAAAGAAAACCTATAAACGATTTTACACAATTCACGTACTTCGTTCTCTTACCTGAGGCAGACGAATAGTAATATCATAATACATACGAATTCAACTACTATCTTAATTTCAAAACACTGTTAGGTACTGTGTACGTAGTTGCTTGAAACAAATCGTGCTTTCGTGAGACCCCACAAGACGTACGGCCATTTTTCTTTTGCATACATAACTTATTTTATAAAATTTAATCATAAAACTACACGTCTTTCAAATTGAACCATCATTTAAGAAAGCCTGTTGTTTAGGTCATCAGCCGAAAAGCTGGTTTGAACCTGTAGAGGTTTTACTAAGTAAAACGAGGAGTAAGGTGGTTTACCATTGCCTTCCTCACTGAATGGAAAAGTATGCTTATCAGCATGCCGGGCCCTCTGAAAAGCACATATTTTCCACTCTGCAAATGACACCTTCACTTCATTCACCACAGGGTCTGGCTGTATAATGAAATTCATTACTTTCAGAGGAGACAACTCTGATTAGTGTCTTTTACACCTCTACCTCTTCTGCTCTTAAATGATTCAGTCATTTAATTGGCTGACCATGTGATAAGAAACAGAACTATTTATTTTAGCCCTGCAACGAACAGATTGAGAGTAAATAATTTGACTCTCCGCCTGTTTGTTATGGGCGAAAGAAAGCCTATAAGTCAAAATTTTACATTTACTATTTTTAGTGCATTTTTAAGACTAATTGAATTTAACCATTTCACTGCCGGGTACGAACACCCTTCGGAGTCAGGGGTGTTTTCCCAGTGCCAGCTCCTTATATGCTTCGGGTCTGCCTAGCGTGCTAATTTTAATTATATTATTGATGTAAATTTGTTATCATTATTAATAAATTCAGCTTTAAAAGTTTTGAAAGTTGCTTCAGCAACAGCATTGTCATAAGGACAGCCTTTTTTACTTAGTGATCTTGCGATTTTAAATGTGTTTAACATTTTATTATTAATCTTATTATTAAATTCATTACCGCGATCACTTTCCATCCTGCAAATGACACCTTCACTTCATTCACAACAGGGTCTGGCTGTATAATGAAATTCATTATTCTCAGAGGAGATAAATCTAACTAATATGCTTTTTACGGTTGATGAGCTGTGCTGTTCCACATGTTTAGACCAATCAGAACGTTTGCCAGCGCTGTCAGACTGTACCTGACAAACATTACGCGCGGATGCGTATACGAGCCGCAATAGTTAGCCGCAATGTGGGACTCGTGTCTTGCATCTCGTACTGAACACATCGATTATAGAGCACGTTAACATGCAATACTTTATAATATAATCAGCTGATTGTATGTTTATAGGTTATACTAATTGTTATTGAAAGACCAAAAAAATGGCTGACGAAATATTTAGTAAAGTTACAAGAGCAAGTATTGGTAACGTTGCTGGCAAGTCATTGACTAGCTATAAAGTGGGCAGGGGGCAATGCATGCGTTCAGAGCTCATCAGCATTGAAAAATAGTATAGTGTCTTCTACACCTCTACTTCTGTTTTTAAAAGCTTTAGCCGCATAATTAGCTAACCATGTGATAAGAAACAGAACAATTTTTTGTAGCCCTGGAACTAGCAGATTGAGTGCAAGTAATTTAACTCTCCACCTGCCTGTTATGGGTAAACAATGAAAGGTAATTAGTCTAATTATGATAATTAGACAATGTAAGATGAATGAACTAAATAATATTTGATTCCTAAATTATTAATTATCAGAAGTTTAGTAAAAAACGTATTGTAACACGTGATACCACAGATGAAGTATTGATAAATTGTGTACATTTATAGAATTACAGAATGTACAAGTTAACCTACACATTTATACAGTTATTTATTTATTTGTTAATCATCATCAGATGTTGATGGTACGAAGAGCAAGGTTGTGAGATTATTAGAAGCTGTGGAATAGCCTGTATTGAATGAGAATGTCAAAATGAGTCGTTGGATGTTTACACGGAACGGCTTACAGGTCCATATCTGAAGGGGCTAACATCTCCAGGTAAACACAACTAAATTGAGTTGCTGTGAATATCATAACCAACCATGCATCCTCCCAACCCAATCTTACGTCATCGATCAATTCACTCACAGATAAATATCCGAACATTAACTAAAATATTCTATCGGGCTAGTAATTTAAATAAAAAATTCATTACCTCATCTTAAGAATGATACAAAGGACCAGATCTTAAAGTTGAACAGAAGATAATTCTTCTTTTCAATACCTCTTATCCATTTTAAAATATTTAATCACTAAAAATTAAAAAAATTCTGGAATGAAACACTCACACACCTTTCTCTTGCCAATATAAATAATTAAAAATGTAACCTAACATTAGTAATAAAACATTAGAAATACACAAAAAAACTAACCTCAATAAAAATAACCTAATTTTAATCATGAGTGAAAGACGCAAAATGAAAACCTCAATTTGTCTTAAAAATACGGAAAATCACTCTTTCACGCTAAACTAGGCTCTGTAGAGAAAAATGCTTTTAAATAAAAGTTGTAGATCATTCAATTTCCTATAAATCTGATTATATATACACTTTTGTCGTAAAATGCATGTTAAGGCTGAAATCTTTAAAAAATCAACTTTTTACACGTTCTCGTGAGTAAAAAACAGAAAATCGCTATTTACCGTTAAACTAAGCGTTATACAAAAAATGTTTGAAATAAAAGTTGTAGGGTTTTAAACTCTACAACTTTTATTAATACATTTTTGCGCTAAAATGAATATTAAAGCCGCAATCTTAAAAGAACCATTTTTATCTACGAGAGCTCAGCCTTCCCAAGAATTTTAGCAGACATGGCATCTACCCTATTTTATAGAGCATAAAAAACTTAAAAAATAAGGGAATTAAAAAAAATCGTAGGAGCCCTTTTTGAGAAAATCGCAAAAAGTGAAAAATGACACGAATAAACTACTACTTCCGGTTGACCGATTTTGATGAAAATGTTCGTGTCGGGGTCCGGTAGTAGTATCTAACTTAAGTTTTAAGTTTCAACTTCGTACGATGTTCCATTCTTGAGATATTGTTTACACACGCGTGCGCGCGCACGCACACCAATCGCTAAAAACGTATTTTTAGGTTCAGGGGGTCTGAAAACGTGTAGATCCGATGAAAACTCGATTGAAAAATCGACATGAAAACAATACTTTCCTTTCTATATATTTATACAGGCAAGAGCAAGTCAAAACGTCAGAAAATTAGTGGTAGGCCTATCAAGTGAGCACCTACAGAAAAAGGGAGGGGATAAAATATAAGGTTTTCCAGTTTTTAAAATTTTCTCTATTTAGTATTAAATATTATGAAAAACTACTCATTTTTTCAGTTTATAATACCTACGGAACATCATCGCTATCAGAAACAATACAAATCAGACCTCCTGGCCTGTTCGAATTTCAAACTTAGTAATCTTCTATTTGTTAAAGAATTGGGATGAGTTTGTTCAATACCTCGTTGTTTGTTTGACTGGTAAGTAAAACCCTATTTGGGCATTTTGATCTACTAGTATCCGCAACTAATGATTTTATCAATCCTGCCTGTTTTTCTGAATAGTTGATACTACCCACGGCACATACAGTTTACGTGATTTTCATTTCTTTATTGGTCCAGCAATCGATACCCTGTCACAGGTCTTAAAAATTCAGCAAAGTGTTAAAAGTCACAAAATATTTTTCTTGACATCTGCTAAGCAGTCAGGTCTCAACACTCTGAACTATACATTAAAACTGGCAGAACCAAAGCTTGATAAAACATTAAACGTCTCTTTCCGCACTTTACCAACCATAGTTATCAAAGTTTAATACAACTTTGAAACCTTTCCAATTTATTTTTAGGATCTCGTGTTTACGGAAACATGAGAAAAATTAACCTAAAATTCGACAAAAACGAACATAATTTTACCAAAAAAATATGTTTCTATATCAACTTTTAACCGACATTGGTCTTAGTAATCCTGGATTTTTTACTATTAGTGTTTCTTTGACTAATCAAAGACATATCTTTAAGTGAAGGGATCGATACCTAGTTTACCAACTTAAAACCATCCTACTAATTTAAACTTACATAGAACACGAAACTGGTTTTGTCTATTTAGATCATAAACTAATTTTAAGCAGTTGTTTTGCAAGTAATTATGTACAATATGATATTCTAATTAAATTTATAAAAGTGAATTTATAGGAGTTTAATCTCACTGAAGATTAAGAAAGTTGACTAACACTATTTATGTTTCGTTTGAAAGCAAGTTCAGAAAGACTGAATCGTAGAGACGTTAATTATAACATAACTGGACGGTAATAACTTAACTCGATTATTGCTATTCTAATAATTTCAATGAATCGACTTATATCCTCGTCAAAAGGAATCAATCTAAAATTATCAGTACTATTATAAAACATAATTTCCATTCGCAATCTGTAAATTCAAATACTCTCAGTTGTTTAGAAATGCTACAAATAAAAGGAATGCCAGGGCAAAACTACCCTAACCTCCTTGAAATTTACAACCAAATGAAATTTCAATTGTATTTTCCAATAATTAATGCACTCCCAATATCATAGTCCAACCCACAGAATATAATGTACATAAAAATGTTTTATGCTTTTTGGAAGTGAATTTTAACAAAACGAAGTATATGGTTGTAGGAGGTGTGGTTAGGCAATAAGTAATGGGTAACAAATCCATCGTAAAACCATGTCACAAGTTTACTCACCTTAGTACGCGAATGTCTGCGAACGGTAGTAGTGCAGAGGAAATTGCAGGTAGGGTTGAAAAAGAACAGCTTGCATGAAATCATTGCATCCGATAATTTGGAGCTGGAGTAAAACCACGAAATGAAGTGGGGAGGGGAATTTCGGATGTGCAGGATACTGTAGTGGAACAAATAGAGAGTAGGCAGTTGATCTGGTACGGCAATGTGCAACGAATGAATGAAGATAAGTGGCCTCAAGTGGCTTTGAATTATTAGCCGGTGATGAAGAGGTAAAGAGGGAGGCCTCCGATAACACGGCGGGGTGGTGTGATGCGGGCAATGAAGGCAAAAACTTGGAAAAGGGTGACTAGCGGGATAGGCGGTGATGGGGTTTGAGATGCTGAATGCAGAGTAACTCTGTAAGACCCCCGCTTTAAAGTAAAGTAAGCAATAAAACCAAGGAAGTCAAAAAGCAGTTGTATAAAGCAGTACTTGAAAGCATCGATACCTATGAAGCAGAGGTGAGTGAGTTGTCAGATAAAGATGCCAAAAGCCTGGAAGCAATGGATATGGATTATTGACGTCGAAGTTGTGGATTTACGAGAATGGAAAGACTTATAAATAAGTTTGTCAGGGAAACCCAACTGGAGTTAATGTTAAAATTATGAAAAAAGTGGAGTTTAAATGGTTGAACTGGTACGAGCACAACAGGAGGATGCCTGAAGGTAGACACCCTCACATGATAGAGGTAGATACCGGACACGAAGTCGAAGAGTCTGTACAAGAATACTCATAATTTTCACGTCACACATTCTCATCTCATTGGGTCATGTGGTTGCTTATTGTTTTTAATTGAACAGATTGCAAATGTACACCAATTAAGGATACAAAGAATAAAATACATGATAAAATTGAGAAGAAATCCTAAGATGCCAACTAACAAAATTTGTTAAAACAATAAGAAAATCGGTTACTAATCAAAAATAGATTGCAGACTCTATTAAATTTGTTTTTATGATTTACATGAGCTAAATTTATTTATATGGTTTTGTTATTGGGAATAAACAAAAAATATACAGAATTAAATTTGGATATTTTTTTGTTGAGAGTTGTAACACGTAGCTACTCTAAGCTATTGCGGTAGTTAAAATTAAAAATTTTCAGCACTAATTTAATAATTTAAATGAACAAAAACGTAGAATAACATGTAAAATAAATTTCAATAAATAATAAACTTTGTCGAAAGAGCTTTGTCGGTATTTTAACAAGTTAGGATACAGTTAAAGAATTATGATTTTTATACAATAGGTGAATATTAGGTGTGGAAATATAATTGATTCAGATTTTAATTTCAATCTTCATGTTAAAAATTGTAGCAATGTATTTAAAAAAAAAAAATGTGCGGATGAAAGCAAATTATTAGAACATTAAGAAATGATGTGGGGTATGATAGTAGAATAAGTTCAGCATCTGGTATCGGACTCTGAATCGACTTCGCAGCATTCACTATGCAAGACTTTACTGCGCCCAGTAATGGAATTCTCAATGCAATTACCGACTAAAGCTCTGACTGTAGCAATAATATCATCGCGTCTTTTAAACGCGAACCATTTCGACATTTACTGCATTATAAAATTACAAATACAGAAATATTACTAACATTCCCTAAGTATTTCTTTATATGTGAAATACTGTTATAAAAAATAAATGTATAGAATCGGATAAAAATAAAAAATAACAGTGTTTTTTAAAGATACTTTATAATTATACTGTTGCGTTGTAATCTTGAATTTCTTTGAACAATAAAATAAATAATCTAGTAGAAAAGTGAAAAAAACTATAGAAAAAACTAACCTCTGTGATGTTTATAAACTACTAAAACAAACATAAATAAATAAAATATAGAAGAATATTGCATTAAATTTTTATTACGATACCGATAAAGCAAGTCAAGAAAATCAAATCTCATCAACCTTGAATTTAAATTTACGGTATTTTCAAACAAATTGATTGCTAATAAGTTTTATATTCCTAAGTTCTTTCCAGAAATTTATAAAAAATTTTGAAATTTCTTGTTTCACTGTTTTTAAGTTAAAATCTCCAGAAATAAACTTGTTGTTTATATGGTATAAACAAATAGATGGATACCTGTTGGGTATGTTTAATATGTCTGATGGTCTTTGACTAGAATCGCTCTAAGATCTCGATGTTTGAATTTACAGTATCCCAAAGTTGTATTCCATATGTCCAAATGGGTATCAATTTTGATTTTTAGAAATTATATTAAAGGTTTTGTTGTCCAAAAGCCAAAACATTGAAAATGTAGGTCTAGTATTTTTGTTTCGTCAGTTATAATATGTTGTGTCCATGAAACGCGACGATTATGAAACGCGACTACGTGTATTGTACTCCAAGATATCTAACGATGTCACAATATTGAATTATGTTGTATTGCTTTAGCTACTGTTGGACATTTTCCTTTCCTAAAACTGAATGTAACGTGTACAAATTTGGTTTCATTGATCTGTATTCTTCAAATGTCAAACCATTTTTCAAGTGTTACAAAAATTAGTATTCACATGTTTAATTTATTTCAATAGGGTAATCGGTAAGGTTCTTTGAACTAAATACAAAAACCTTACAACAAATAATAGTAGAAAAAAAAGATGGCCTGGAAATAGAAATACGAATCAACAATCAACTTAAATTCTAATAGAAATAAATTTAAACTGGCTAAAATAAAATGTTGTCAGCCGAGTGGAATACTGGTATAAAAATTAACTGTTGTAAAAAAATCTAAATAAATTTAAATACTAAAAGCCTACTTAGCTAATAAACTACAAGTAAAAATATTTTGAAACATATTTGTTTAATAAGAAACTTACAGAAATCTTTATACAACTGAATTATAGCAATAAGAAAAACTTAAAAAAATGAATCAATATATTCTTGACAAATTATACAAAACATTCACTTAATAAAAACATAATATTAAGATCTGAATACACACACACATACACTCACAATTAAAAAAAAATCAAGTCCTCACTAATTACAAGAACGAGGCGCAAAATTCTCGTCAATTGCTACCCGACAGAACGACCTCTTGTTAAAACCGTCATTAAAATACAAAATAAAATACAACATGAAGTACCTTTTAATGTTTTCGTATTAAAAGAGCGACATTTTTGTTACTGTGACTGAAAAAAGTAATGGAATGAATAGAAAGTGTCGTTAGTTTATAAATTAAAGTTAAAAAAATCATACAGTTTTATAAATTTATTATACGGAAATGTTAAATTTAAAATAAATCTTTAAAAAATTCAGTTAAGTTCGTTATAAAAGTAAAGTAGTTGATTTTGACCCAATTCATAAGTAAAAAATCAAACAAACTACTATTCAATTCGATCTAAGTAGGTCTAGATATTTTTTTAAGTGACTTATCAATGGTGCGACATTGTGTTACATTGAGAAATAAAACATACAATAATGTTTCTTTTAGTCTGTACATAATTGCATCAACTGCTTCGAATTAGTGACTACGGTGGATTATGAACAATATTAGTGGTTTTTCAGGTAATTATGTTAACTTTTCCAAACCCTGGCGGGAAATCGAATCCACGACTTCTCAATTTGCATTATCTCTTTGTACGTAACAAAACGGAAAATATGATGGTAATTTTTGTTTGGGTTTACGCCCCACTACGAAGGTTAAAGCCGACGGTGAAGGAGATAGATGAAAATATGACAAATAATTGACAAAACCCACAACCTAATAGAGTCTATTTGATTCTATTAATTTATAGATAATAAAATAATCTTAACAAAATTTTTGCATGATCATATAAATCAGAGAGAAATTTCATTTTAATTTATAAAAATTGTTCAGTAACCACATTTATAAAAAACATACTTTACATTGTGTAGTATAACACAATGTAAGTAAATTATTATAATATTAAATTAGTTTCAGAGTCTCTTTAGCCTTGTAGATGGGTTGTGCGGTTAATATAATGCAAGTATTTTTGTGATTTAAGTATGCTTATGTTGTCCTAATTTATCGGGAAACTGTTTGTAATAATATACAGTAGTTTCTGTAATGTAAAGGTTACATTTGTAAATAAATGATGCTATTCAAAATAAATGAAATCAATAATTTATGTTAGTATTAACCTTCAAGTGAAACCCATAAAAACATGTTGAATAATCCACGACTTATTTGGTTTCCGAAAAAAATATTGTTAGTTGCGAAAGAAGACGAGAATAAAAAAAATGTGAAGACTCAGCTATATAAGTAATTGTATTTTTGTTATTTCAAACTCTATTGGTGATGCTATCGGGTGGATTGTAAGCCTTGAAAATTAATGAAGAAACGGTCGAAAAATGCATTCCGAACTGTTTAAATGTTTAAATGAAAATGCTTTAGCTTTTCTGTTCATTCCTTAAGGAACATATCTGCTGAATTACAGCTTTCTGGGACTTCTAGAACTGGGAAGTAAATAATTAGTGATAATCAGTGGCTGAGGGTGAATCCACATTGTGGACAATCCTTCATATAATAACCCCCCTGAATTCTTTTTCCACATTTAAACATGAGCTATAACCCTTATTTGCTACTTATAAGTGATCAATAATCAGAAAAACATTTAAATGTAGACATTTTAAACAGCAAGCTTAAACTTGGATCTACGATATCAGAAATGGTCTTTAGCATCGGTCATGCGCAAAGCCTAAGCTATAATAACTTATCGGGTAGGTGTAGTGTTTGCTCTGTACTGTTCTACGCATGCGCCACGTTGCCTTTTATAAGGAAACAATCACATCCAGTTAGAGATGGTCCCCGTGTCTGTAAACTAACGAACTCTTGACGATAAATAATTACAGAACACAGTGTTGTGTTGTTGTTTAGGTCAACAGCCGAAAGGCTGGTTTGAACCCGTAGAGGTTTCACCAAGTAAAACGAGGAGTGAGGTGGTTTAATATTACCTTCCTCACTGAGTACAAAAGTAGCCTATGCTTGTCAGCATGCCAGGCCCTCCGAAAAGCATCTACTTTGCACCCTGTAAATGACACTTTCACTTCATTCACCACAGGATCTGGCTGTATAATGAAATTCATTACTTTCAGAGGAGATAATTCTGACTAGTGTCTTTAACCTCTTCTGTTCTTAAATAGTTAAGTCATATAATTGGCTGATCACGTGATAAGAAACAGAACTATTTTTTGAAGCCCTTGAACTAGCAGATCAAGTGCAAATAATTTAACACTCCACCTGCCTGTTATGAGCATAAGCAGTAGTTATCTCCCGCAAAAACATTTTTGCGTAGCAACTTTGTACAGCCTCTTCCACTAAAAAGCAGAGCTTAGGCTTCAAAAGAAATCATCCACTTTTTAATTAGAAGGAAGGACGTTATATCCATAAGAATAAACCTTTTCTTAGTGTTATATTACTTAAGGAAAGCCAGACTTATAAAATTTTTGTAGGAATGGTGTGTTAACGTTGTTAGTTCTAAAATCACAGAAGAAAAAAATTTAAATTTTGACTTACGGGCTTTTTGAAACGACTGATTCATTTTCGGTTCCTCTCAGATTACCTAGTCCCATTGAATATACACCGTTTATTAAAATGATTAAGTGAGTTAGAGAGGGTTTTTCAGTTATTTTTACATAGTATAACTACATCTTAGTAGTTGTTCATTAAGATTGATAATTTCAATCCATAACACGGTGTCTGATGTAATATAATTATAATTTTATGAATCCTATTAATTAAAAATGACCCTAAATTTTGTAAACCAAACTTATAAAAAATATAATTATGTTGAGGAACAAAATTCAATTTAATTTAAAAAAATATTTTCATGATTAGCTTAATGTCAAAACAAATTTTAGGATGCGTTATCTAAAGCTGTACAACATCAATAAACACATCAAATGCATTCATTGTGTTAAATTTATTTTACGTCAAAATTCATCAAAATTAATCTACGTTAATTGCCTAAATATCTGAGTAGGAGAAATCCTGTGTGTATTAAAAATAACTTCTGTATTATGATAATAATTCCCTTTTTTAATCATAAAATGTAAAATTGAAATTCTACTGAAGCAATTTCGATGCGGTTAGATATTATTATTTAAACAATGGATTAGTTGAAAATGTTAATTGGTAACCTAAATATTAAAAAAAAACTGTTTATGTAATACCTGCTTACTAAGCAAAGCCATGCATAAGTATGTTTCCGTTTTTCCAGTGGAAAATGATTTACCTGTAACAGACAAACAAAAAATTAATGTTATGTACACTTTATATGAACGGAACTACATCAAAAGCACATTATTTATTATAGTAAAAAATTCTTGATTAAAAGAATATAAAGAAATAACCTAAAAAATTCAATAAAATAAACAGAAGTTTAATTTAGGTTTGCCCCGCTCAGTAGACGGACGCATAGCTACCTTCCCAGGGGAATGCATTGAGATTGGTCTTGTAAACATCAATGGCTAAAAAATTATATTATTATATTTAGAATTAAATGCTAAGTTTTAGAATAAGGCCTGTCTCTCTTTAGGAATGTATAAACATAATATTTATTGCTGGAAGGTCGTTACCCCTTACATATAGTCAAGAGAAAGTAAAAATGCGCTAAAAACGGGCACATAATTTGTTTTTAAATCGCTGGAAAATACCTAATACACTTCCTTCTTCTTCTTAGTACTATCAAGGATTAAGCATAAGCCTGTTCCGAACTCACAAACCATCCTGCACGTCTGCAGAAACACGAGACATTCCAACCCTTACATCTCGACTACTGCCATCGTCTTGAGGTTTTCCCAACTCCCTTCTTCCAACTGGAACATATTCCGTCACTTTTAGAGGTATTCTCTCCTCTGGCATCCGTTCCAAATGTTGCCGCCATTGATTCCGGTACTACTCCACTTTTTCCTTCAAGCTAAATACACCCAACTCGGATCTAATTTCTTCGTTATGTATTAGATCAGGCCTCGAGCAGCCCTTCACCCTTCTTAAAAACCTCATTTCAGCTCCTTGGATCCTACTTTCTTTCCGTTTTGTGGTAACCCATGACTCACTTCCATAAAGAAGGACTGGGGCTGCCATTACCTTGTAGAACTTCAGTACTGTCTCTGTTCTAGCTCTGTTACCCAGTTACTGTTAATGGTACCACAAATAGCTTGAAATTTATTTATTTTACTTTCGACATCCAAGTCCCGAATAAAACTCACATCGCAGCCCAGATATTTATAGTGAGACACTTGACCTAATATTACATTGTCTAAAATAATCTTTGAACGAGTGGGATACTTCCCTCTGAATGCCATAACCTTTGATTTAGCAACCGAAACTCGTAAATTATACTTTTTGCATAAATCATTTAAATCATAAACTGCTCTTTGAAGCTCATCTTCACTCTCTTGTATGATCCATTTACGAGTATGTCATCCGCAAATAGCAATGCATTGAGGTAATCGTCAGTACTTATTCTAACCCCAGAACTAACCACACTTTTTCACTATTTAAAAACATAGTCAATATATATATTAAATAACGTAGGTGATAGACTGCACCTTTGTCTCAAACCTTGATCTACGAGTATTTTATCTAAACGTTTTATACCTATATTTATCACTATTTGCGTACCTTTATACAGAATCTTAACCACTTTTATCAAATGAGAAGGATACCCCCTTTTCCTCAAGATTTGCCAAAGGGTATTGCGGTCAATCCTGTCGAAAGCCTTTACAAGATTTTTTAAAGATTTCAGCCTTAGTAGGCCTATACATTTTACCACAAAAGTGCATAATAAAATTTATAGGACATAAAAATATCTACAACTTTTATTTCACCATTTTTCTCTACAGAGCCTAGTTTAGCGTGAAAGAGTGATTTTTCGTATTTTTAAGCCAAGCTGAAGTTGATTTTCATTTTGCGTCTTTCACTCATGATTAAAATTAGGTTATGTTTATTGGGGTTATTTTTCTGTTTATTTCGAATGTTTTATTACTAATGTTAGGTTATATTGTTAATTTAACTTTCTCTTGCATTCGCACGAGAAAGTCGTGTGAGTGTTTCACACCAGATTTTTCATGTTTGAATAATCACAATGATTCGATCATCCGACCAATGTAACTTAACACCATTCAAAGCGAAGCGACTTTCCACAAACTGGGCTGTCCCAGAAGCCACAGTAGAAAGTAGAAAAGTATAGATTGTATTTAAATAATGAGAGGCAGTACAAGTTCTTTTAATAACCAAGTATACGCAAATCTGATAACTGTTTAAAAAGCAAGGAGCAACATCTAACCTGAAACCGTGAATGTTGTAGTACTAGACCACGCATTATAACGGTCTAAAACTGCAACTGCAATTTTCTCCAACCTACCGATTCATTCTCACATAAATACAGCATAAACATGCACACTAATACACGACTAATGTTGTTCACTTACACATAATCGTGATCTTACATAAAGACCAAGTTAAATACAAGAGACAAAATGTTAATTAGAAACACACAAATCTTGTAGGAGTTAAGAACTGGACTAATTATGCAGATATAACCACGATATTTATAACGTTTTTGTTAAGAAATATTTATTACTGTATTTTACAGTAATGTACATTAATTTATTTATTGTCTCCTTTGAACAAGAAATAACGGATATAATACGGGTTTTAATACATATTTGCGCCATACACTTTAGTATTCCTATTGGTCACGTTGGGTAACACATAAAATATTATAGAATACTCAAATTCCGACTTATAAATATAATTTTTCTATATATTAACACCGAACTTATCTCTAGAGATTCTATATACAAATATTTTTGATCTAATCTATTTCCGTAATTTATAGTCTATTTATTTTCGTAATTTATGTACAACATATATTTTATGAATGTAAAGAGAAGTTAAAAGTTTTTACCTGTTTTATATTGTAAATTGCTAGAATGGTATTAAGAGCCACTTAACCCTTGTAAACCTCTAGGGCTCTTCATCAGAGTATAGGTCAAACATTATAAAATTCATCACTTGAGAAAAATGCACATACGTATTGATTAAGAACAGTAGTAAAGATATAATTTTTATTCTTCTCATTTCCAGAACTACATCCAACAGAAAAAGGTACTGTATTTTATGATAATTTTCTATTTTATAATAATACAGAAAATCACGAACAAACCATATAAATTTATCATAAAATTTATTATAAACGTACAATTTTACCGAGTTAAAATTAATGTAGAAACATTATTTTAGGGTAAAACACAACAACACCAATAATTTGAACTATTTGGGACTGAGATCTGTTTGAATTATCCGGAAAAATGTGCATAATAATAAATCAAAAAGAAACACTCATTAGACTTTCTCTTGCCAACGTAGATAATGAACAATATTATAGATATAACCTATGTTTAATCATAAGTAAACAATGTAAAATGAAAATCAATCTCTGTTCACCTTAAAAATACGAAAAATCGTTAATTGCCTCTAAAATAGGCTCTGTAGAGAAAATTTAAAATAAAAGTTGTAGGTTTTTTAATTTCCTATAACTTTGATTATTACACATTTGTTGTAAAATGCGTACTAAGAATTGCCGTAAAACAGCGCATTTTACAACAAAGGTGTAATAATCAAAGTTATAGGAAATTAAGAAACCTACAACCTACTAAGAATTGCCGCTAAACAGCGCATTGTACAAAAAAATGTTTGGAATAGAAGTTGTAGGTTTTTACACGTTCTACAACTCTGATTATATACTACACTTTTGCCTTAGGATCCATATTAAGGCCGCAATCTTAAGAAAACCATTTTTTACCACAAGAGCACAGACTCCCCAAGAATGTCAGCATCTTGTAGAACATAAAAAATGTAGTAAATGAGGCGATTTTTAAAAAAAATCGTAGATGCCGTTTGAGAAAATCGCAGTAAAGTTGAAAATTACACGAATAAACTACTACTTCCGGTAGACAGATGTTGATGAAAATGTTCGTGTCGGGTTCCGTAGTGGTATAAAACTTAAGTTCCAAGTTTCAACTTCGTACGCTATTCCGTTCTTGAGATATTTTGTTCACACAAGACCGATCTTCAGAAACATTTTTTCTTGTTTCAGGGGCCTGAAAACGTGTATATCCGCTGAAAACTCTATTTTGAAAATCTACATAAAAATTATACTTCCTTCCCTATACATTCATATTGGGCAAGATAAAATAATAATCTAAAAATACGTCATGAAATATGTAACATGGAGCAGCATATTTCACATTCAGCAGCAAAAACATTGGAAATAGCACAAGTACGTAAGGAACCATAACAGCAGGGTACCAAGGAATTCGTTCCTGAGAAAACGAATAAAGGCAGTCACCAAATTAGGTGTATCACCAAAATTGTTTACCTCAGTCACCGCCCCTAACCGCTTTTGTGCGTAAAGACCCTAAACATTGACCAGTCTTTCAGAAATAAGCAACAGGTACCTAAACAACCTCGCACTTGAAGTTTTTTACAGAACAAATTTGGTCTGCGACTACTTTTTCTTGCCAATGTAAATAATGAGAAACATAACCTAATTTTAATCATGAGTGAATGACCCCAAATGAAAATCAATTTCTAATGGACTTCAAAATGCGGACGATCACAATTTACATTAAACTAAGCTCTGTAGAAAAAAATGCTGTAATTAAACGTAGTAGGTTGTTTGTTTGTCTACAACTTTAATTACAAATATATTTTCCCCTAAAACGAACATTAAGGCCGTAATTTTAGAAAAAAACAAATTTTTCATCGAGAGCACAGTTCTCCTAATCATCATTAGCATTAACATTAAGTTGTTTATAGAGAAGATGTGAACATCTTATAGAGAAGATGTGAACATCTTATAGAGAAGATGTGAACATCTTCTCTATAAACAACAAGGTATTCCAGAACAGAATGCAGAGGTTAGAGCATGTAAACAGAATGCGGGAGGTTAGGATACCTAAGCAGACACTGGGCTATAAGCCGGAGGGCAGGAGAGAACGAGGACGACCGAGAAAGAGATGGGCAGATTTGAGAGGTTCGGAACAGGCAGAGATGCCTAATCCTTGAAAGGCAGAAGAAGAAGAAGTATGTTCAGTATGTCAGGTACTTTTAATGTTTACATACAACGTAATAATGTTTTAAGTAAAGAACAACGGAGCAATTTATAACAAAAATGAGAAATTTATAATGAAAAAATGTAATTAAGACTCGTGAAAAATATTTTATATTTATAAACCTAATACTGATAATCGTACGACTGAAAATATTTCAAAAAACAATATACAATTATATTCATACAGATTGATATAAACTAGACTTAATTTAATAAACCAACAGATAATACTAAAAACAAAATATAAAAAATCAATCATTTAAAAAACCTTTTACAATAACAGGAAAATTAAAAACTGCTTTAATCTAATCATTAACGAAATCTAAATCTTCATAAAATGTATTGGACCGAGGGAAATATATCTCTCCTGTCTGAATTACACAAAATAAATCTGTAAAAATCAATTTAACAACATATTTGAACTTAATTTGGACGTATGTAATACAATTTTGAGGCTGTCAATTCTAACATTGAATTCCAGTAAAAAAATATCAGAAACATGTTGAAAATACCCGAATACACAAGCATAAAATTTATTTTTAAAAATTTCAACTTTAAGCCTTTAAATCATGATACTTTAAATTTCAGTGTTAAATAATTGGATAGACTATACGAACATAAAAGTTTTCTAGAAATCAATTTATTTTATAAGAAAACACTTAAATTCAAAATTTAAGGTTTAACCAATTCCCTCCCGTTAACGACACATTTCTAAAATTGTACCGTAGGTTCAGAGACAAACTTCAAAATCGTAATAATCCCTTAATAAGCAACATGAATTCTTCAGACCTAACAGGATACCACAAAGATGACTGAAACGCCGATGGAGTAGAGCCATGATACATTAACACGACTCTAACAGTAATTACGTGTACAAAAATATGAAGTTAAAATTTAACACATTTTTCATTATCAGGAGAGCTACCACTGGGTGGTATCCTCCTCAAAGCCATTAAAACGGTTTGTTTTTAATTGATACAAAATGTAAACCTTTTTGCTGGTTGTAATTTTACAGTTGCAAAATGAAACAAAATGGAAAAAAACCGATTCAATATTTGGAGTTTCGTCATAAATATTGCAATCAAACTTTTGCGCAACATTTGTTGTATTTTATTTATAAATACAGTTGAACTTCCATAACTCGAACGTCGATAACTCGAATTTTCTATAATTCGAATTAAATTTTGTTTCCCTAGAATATACTCGTTAATTTACGTTAAAATTAGCGTTCATAACTCGAACTTCTTGTTTGAGATTATTTTTTAAATCTGAATTCTTTGCTGTTTTAAACGCAAATGTTTGCTGAAATTTTTTTCGTAGACTGGAATAGAAGAACGTGGATTAATAAATTGGCTGCATGCAGTACGCGGAAAATACTCTCATCAGGTGTAATGCTAATGCTCCGAGAAAAATCAGATCAATTACAATGCAACATGGTCATACCAAATTTAAAGCCGGCAGTAGAAGACTTGAGAAAATAAAAAATCGTCATTAAATCGTTCAAAAGGTTATTTGTGATGAAAGTGCCTCAGTTTCTAACAAAGACTGCTAAAATTAAAAGCAATCAATATGACTTCCCTTAATCAAATGTTACAGCGCAGAAAATTTATTTAATGCCATCAAAACAAAATTTTTTTTTAAATAACCCACCGAGTTGGTCTAGAGGTAAAGTCGTCGCCAAAATCAGCTGATTTTTGGAGATGAAGGTTCCTGGTTCAAATCCTAGTGAAGGTAGTTACTTTTATACGGATTTGAATACTAGACAGTGGTTACCGGTGTACTTTGATGGTTGGGGTTCAAGTGACCATACTCCCTCAGGAATGGTCGGCCTGGGTCTGTACCAGACTACACTTCATTTAAATGTCATACACAAATCATCCTCATCTCATTGGGTCATGGGGTTGCTTATTGTTCTGAATGAACAGATTGCAATGTACACACATTAGGGAGTCGAAAAAAAATAATTTTAATGTTTAACATTATCTTTAAAAACTGATCAAAATTCTACAGTTTTATTGTTCTGTATTTCGAATTTTCTTTAACTCGAATTAGTACCATTATTCCCTACGTGGTTCGAGTTATGGAGATTCAACTGTATGTATATATTTTAAATCACAGAGGTTAAAGATAGATGGATGCTTAACTATTGTTACTTTTTCACTCTCTTTCCCATAACAATTACAAATAAATCAAATAAAATGAACAGATTGTAATGTAGCAATAAATTAAAAAATAACATTTTAATTATTTTGTCTTTAATTTTTATTACTGTACTGTACATTGAGCAGTACAATTTCCGTAATGATATTTAAAAGGCGGTGGCTGATTTTACTTTAAGGAGAAGAGGTACCCAGTGGGACATTCTACGTTTATAACTACGGGTGTTTCCGTTATTCAGACCAAGAGCTCTCTACTCAATTTTCGCTTTAGACGTCGCACAGTTGGGAAGTTCCTTGTAGCTAGATCATGGGCTATTTGGTTTGAATGGTTATCTAGTCGCTCGTAAAAAATTTACTATAGGAGGACGTGGTTAGTTTCTTTACTGTCTGAATTTTGAAATCGTCTCGAGGGTTTTATGCTTACATAAAAAGAAGCGCCTGAAACAAGTCTTAAGAATTTTTATTGAAAGGCCTGGATCGACTCTAAGTTACTCTCTGCCGCTACTCAAAAGAGCTGGAGACCATAAGTCCAGAGTGGGCTCAAAAAGGTTTTGTGTATTAAAATTATGGACCGGAAGTTCAATTTCGATCAAGGGTCAATTCAGCAGAAGAGTAGCGGTTAAGTTCTAAACGTTTTGTACTAAAAATTATACTAAGAACATTAAAAAAAAAATGAAACAGCACAAATAGTAAGTATAAGAATAATTAAGTTTCTAAAACTTATTTTATAATTAAATAATCAACGGTAACAGTTTATACTCAGATTAATGGTAAAATTATAATTTGTAAGAAATCTTCTTCTTCTTCTGCCTTTCAAGGATTCGGCATCTCTGCCTGTTTCAAACCTCTCAAATCTGCCCATCTCTTTCTCGGGCGTCCTCGTTCTCTCTTGCCCTCCGGCTTATAGCCAAGTGTATGCTTAGGTATCCTATCCTCCCTCATTCTGTTCATATGCTCTAATCACTGCATTCTGAGATAACTGTTCTGAGACACCTTGTCGTTTATAGAGAAGATGTTGAGTTCTTTCCTTATCTCGGTATTCGTGCAACGATCTTCTCTACTACACCCATACATACGTCGAAGAAATTTCATTTCAGATGCTTGTAATCTCTCTTTGATAGCACTCTAGCTTTGATAGTTTCACTGCCACAGAGATTTGTAAGAAGTATATCGAAATTTCACGGTATCTATGCTCTATAATGTATAAATGTAAAACTCCTCACTGATTGCCTCTTTGACTTAAACCACTCATTACTAATTCTCTAAGTTACTGATCAACTAGAGAGCTGAAATTTAGCTCATTTGGCTTTCGATCACTTGCAAGGTAAAAAAGAAGTGTCAACCCTAAGTAAATACATATTTATTTTCATAAATTCCCGAAGAGCTCGAGTTTTTAAAATCGGTACACATGTACTTAAAGAGATACCTAGAAAAAAATAAAGCATTTTAATTACAATCAATGTGCAAGTGGATATAATAATTAAAATGCCCCATTTTTTCCTCCTAGACGAACTAAGGTGTTTAGCTCTTAATGCGCACTAAGGGGCAAAAATAGTAAAACTACCTTACAAAAATAAATACTTTGTCTGAGCCTTCCAAAAAAGATACAGTTCTAAAACTCGTGCAACCATGTTTGAAATTTTTATTTAGCCCCTCCAAGATCAGCTATAAACGCGGGATTAGAATAGTAGGTCAATGTGAAATGCCTTGTTACGGAAAAAAAATCAATGAATAAAATTCAGGTAATGAACCAAAAACAAAATAATTTTATCAAAATAAATTAATTCTTGCTGTGTTGATTCCCGGAAGAGTTCTGGTAATTTTAATACGCATTGTCACATCGTAACCCGGAGTGACATTTACTAACCCAGTTATCGATGCAACTTCTAATAAAAGCAAAAATGTTACAAATGACAAATCTCAAATAGAACACACTAAACAAAACTAAAAGTTATTTGGTCTTTTCTGTTATCCCCCGCCCCCAGCATATTTTGTTTTTAAATATTTCGTGTGTAGGTAATCTAATAGTATTTTTAAGGACAGAAACGGGAAAAATATTTCCCGTATATTTATTAACGGAATCATTTATCAATATTTTTTAAGTTAACGTTGAAGTTTTTTTCTTTCAAGTTAATCTTAACCTATTTATAAAAATCTTTAAATTATTTAATAATATTTAATGTAATTATGTTAACTTAATTTATTTAATGATGTCATATACTCAATGAGTATATTTCATTATTACATACAGTATTAATATTGAGAAAAAGCAATGTAGGTATTTAAACCTACCTACGTATATTTAAACTTACCTCTAAGAATATTGGCGTAGGATTTTTTTAAATATTTTACCAGTTTTTACCATTAAAAATACTGCAAGGCTGCATACGAAATATTTTTAAAATGTGAAAAATTGTGCTGGGGGGATAACAGAAAAGACCCAGTTATTTATCAAAAATGTTTTCATAATTATTATAGTAAATTTTATGATATAAAAATTTACATAATTTTATGACTAAATTTTTACGTAAACATTCTTGATATCAGTAATACAGTACATGACAAAAAACGTATTTTGTTAATTATGACGATAAAATTGAACAAACAAATTTTTACATTTTTTTCTTTGAGAAGGATCTATTTACCGTTGAAATATCCGCTTTACGATAATGATAAAATATACATATTTAAATTTTTTCTTTTTACAACGAACAACATTAGTTTTTAACAGAAGTGCATATATGTTTAGTTTAGTACAAAAACATAATCGTGGCTGACACTAAAACCTAACGAACTGTAAAGAAAACATCGTTTTTCCACTTTAAAGAGCAATCCTGAATAGAAAGTGTTGTAATAACAACTGTTAGCAAGTTTATGGGCACTTACCAGAGAAAAGTTCGGAATCACAGAGTAGAAAAAATTGTATATAAATAGTTTAACTATTACTTTCAAGGTGTTTTTATTTATGTTGAACTAACATTTTAATATTAACTTAAATACATTAGTTATTTTTATTTCAAACTACTTTTCACAAAAATAAAAACATAAAATCTTACTTAAAATTATATTTTCTTTTGGCTACTCGGATCAAGATCAAATTTGTTGCTTCAAAACAAACTTTTGAAAACAAAACCTTTTTTTGAACCAGTCTGGACGTAGGGATACAGTTATGGAAAGCTACTAGTAGTTCAATATCAAAATAAATATTTATGGCCGGCCTATTATTTTAATATATCACATTTTATATTTATATTAATATATGAAATTAATCCGAGGCTGATTGTGAGTTTGTCAGTAAGTTAAAAAAATCCCCTGGCCGCGATACGAACGCTGCGCAGGTTCAGCTTGATAATAGGGCTGCTACTTAAAGGATGGATGACCTTTTATTCGAGGTGTCTCTCTCTAGGTTCTTCCGCCCTTTCTGCCATTGGGAATTTTTCCCTCGTCCGCCTTCAAGGTAGAGTACAGGCAGCAGAGATGTGATTCCTGCGAAGAACAAAGGTTTGCAATCGTAGAGGCCAACTAAGAAATGAGAACATAAGAGCGGAACTGGATGTTTATAACCTGAATGGGAAGATTACAGAATATCGAAATCGATAGAGAGAGCAGGTAGAGAGGATGCCTGAAGGAAGGATCCCTCTCAGTATTTTACAATAAAGACCGGAGGGGAGGAGAGATGTTGGGGGGCCACGAAAAAGATGCAATAATTTAAGAGTTTGTCGATGTTAAGAGTCGGGTATAAGAAGAAGAGGAAGAACAAGAAGGAGAAGGAGAAAAAGAAGAAGGAGAGGGAGAAAGAGAAGAACAAGGACAAGGAGAAGGAGAAGGAGAAGAAGAAGAAAATGTAAAATTAATTTTCAATTGGGGTCTTTTCCTTGGTGTCATTACATCCATTTAATTGGCTGAAAATTTCATATGAAAGAGTATGTGAAAAGAAACAGAACTATCTTTAATAGCTTTGGAACTGGCTGAAATAAATTATTAAATACATGACTTACCTTTGACAGGCATTTCGAACCAGTAAGAAAAATAACAAAAAATAAAACGAAGTACTGTATCACTTAATAGTATGAATGAAATCTAATAATACATCAAGTATAGATTGTAGGGCAATATAAAAACGTCTCAATACGTTCTCGTATTATACGTAAATTTTTCATGATAATGAATCATTATGTTCCTGACAAAACTTAGGTGAAATTCATGTAAATTAACTAATTTCAAGTTTGGCTTACAACACTGATTAACTTCTTGAACATTTTGTAACTCATAGTTACTATATTAGGGAACTTATAATCGGTAATCTAATAATAATGATGAATAAACAACTTTCACAAGTAAATATACCCGTGGTTCACTTACAAAAGTAAACACAGATTATGGTTCGCTTGAAAATAATACAATCAAACGTTTGTCACAGATAATTGATGAATAATTGTTTGGATTGATAAACGATTCCTGGATTTGTATGTTTGTTTTAATAACTGTTTGATTTTTGTTTTTTGTTGATTGTCTATAAATGAAAATCGTGAAATACATGAAAAAAATCTTGGTTGAATTAATTTATTGTTAAATGTACAAAAAAGTAACAAAATATGCTTCAACAACTAAAAACGTACATTTTAGGACTAAAAAATTACTGTTTTTTTATTTACTACTAAGGCAGGATCGTTCTGTAATAATTATGAAAAACGATGATGCAATAAAATTTAAAAGAAAATCATTACTTTTTAAGTTGCTACGTATTTTCATAAATACATTTTGTAAAATCGCGAAACTCGACATAAAATAGTCAGCATCCGAGAAACTTTTCGGTCTTTAAAGATAACTGTACATTTGTAGAAATTGAAATAAAGAGAAAATTTTCAATTATTTTTTAGTGAAAGAATTATTTAAGTTGGACGAACCGAACAAATTAGAAACGTTTTCTGAAATGGTTTTACAATCCGTATATTTTTTCCCTCTGCGGAAGGCTATCAAGTTATAAACAGATAGTAGTATCTGAAGAGTTTTAACAGCACAACGGATTTCTTCGTGGTGAAGATTACAGTTGAGCACACTTGCTGTACTTTTGCTACTGAGTTTTATGCAACGTAAGTAGCATGTTTATTTCAATGCACACGCATTTATTTTTTTAATATCCAAACTGTTATACCACCTATAATGTTTTTTGAGCGCAACGTATACGTTGCTCTGAGAAAACACGTCTCTGCTGATTATATATATATTGTCAAAGGAATCACCTAAAAAAGTATAATTTATAATAGAAATAAAAAGTGTTTTCTAACCGCCTCCACGGCGAAGTGACTAGCGTGCTAGTTCTACAAAGCAAAAGGTCCCGCATTCGATTCCCCGCTAGTGTCTAAAAATTTTAACACGTTAAAGTCTACCGTTACCGTACCAAAACCGACAGAAGTCGTCAATGACCAAACTGTTGATGCGACTTTAAATAAACTACAAAAAGTAATAGTAAAGTAAAAATAATTTCTCTGTTTTCATTCAATACGTAACTCTGGCTTTTAAATCTTTAAGTAAATAACACGGTCTACTATTCCTTGTTATGTAAATAATTCCATTTCAACTTCTAGGTAGAAATTTTATTCCCATCCAATATTCACGAACATCTTTACTTATCAGTTAATGAAATATTAAAAATCAATATCTACTACTTATCAAGGAAATGCAAAACTGTTCATGACTTTCTTGTATTGTTTTCTAAAGTAACTATTAGCTGAACCGAGTACATTGTTAGCTTTTTACATTTGTCAAAGTAAAATTACGAATTAAAATATATTCAGTTTAGCAAAAACGTTATTTTCCCTGTCACGTCCGATTTGTAAATGAACTAAAACCATAAATACTACTATGAAAAAAAAAGTCATTTCTCTAGTTGTCATGACATTCCATTAAGAAAATGACGATACCTACATGAAATCATATACTGACAATTTAACGTGACCGGACAGACGTGAGAGACAGTCGTTGATACCAAGATTGTACAACTGAATATAAAATAAGGAAACAAAAGAGCGTGTTCGTGCCGCAATGGAAAGAGAAAGAAGAGGAGACAGTACATTAAGAGGAATAAAGAAGAAAGTAAAACAATGTAAGATATCGGTTTTATCTCATTTCTTGTTTCACATGCTAATAGAATGCAATTTCATTTGCAAATACATTTAATCTGTTTGTGCTTAGTAAAGCAACTTGTGTAAACGGAATCACGATATATTGGATGTACTGTAAGTAGTAAAAGAAAAAAAGTATGACAATTGTGGCTGACCAAAATCATAAACTGACGTGAAACAGCTTACCGGATGGATTGAAATTTTTCTGAATCTAGTTAAATATGTCTTATAAAAATGTTTAAAAGTAACATGTTGTTTTGACTGTATGATCATGTATTATAAGAGACCAACACAAACTCACAGGAAGGTGTTTTTTGTATGTGATTAGCTAACTTGGTAGCTCCATCGAACCACTAAGGGTTTTTTTGCAGTCTAGTAGCGGTCGGAAATTTATTTACTTGAATATTTCACGGTAGATCTGTTTAACTTCTTCTTCTTCTTCTTCTATATGCCTGCTCCGCGTCGGAGATTGGCGATCGTCATCATGATTCTAACCTTGGAACCAGCCGCTCTGAAGAGTTGAACTGAGGTGGTCCCAAACCACCCCCGCAGGTTCCCCATCCAAGAAATTCTCCTTCTCCCCGGTCTTCGTTTACCTTCAATTTTGCCTTCCATGATGCACTGCAGTAGGTGGTATTTTTTATTCCGTACTATATGGCCAAAATATTGGAGTTTCCATCTTTTGATATTGAAAAGAAGTTCTGTATTTTTGTTCAAACGGCTTAGAACTTCCCCATTTTTAATTTTATCCTTCCATGAGATGCGGAGCATCCGCCGGTAAGTCCACATCTCAAACGCCTCCAATTTCCTTTCCAAGGACTTAGTCAATATCCATCCCTCATGACCATAAATGAGTACAGGAATTACATAACATTTGAGTATGCGAAGTCTTGTATTGAGGTTGAGTTCTCTATTGCAAAGCAAATTTTTCATTTTTATGAATACAGCTCTTGCCTGTTCAATGCGGGCCCTGATCTCCTGACTAAAGTCCCATCTTTCATTCAAGAGACACCCAAGATACTTATAGAACTTGACTCGCTCAACCACACTACCATCAACCGAAAGGACAGCATTTACTTCATGTCTACTGACAACCAGGAACTTTGTCTTGTAGATATTCATTCTCAAACCATAAGCGTTGCTGACTAAATTCACATGGTCCAACAATGTCGGCAGATCCTCAGCACTTCCAGCCATCAGGACTGTGTCATCTGCATATCGCAGGTTGTTGATTTCCAAACCATTTACCCTGATGCCACGTCCACATCCCTCCAGGGCCTCTGACAATGGCTGTTTAACTTAACCTTTCTTAAAGCAGCCGATAACGTCTCTTTTTGGGCACTGGAGGACTTCAGGGGGTTGGGGTAGAAGGCCCACAGATAATGAGGGACGTTCAGGCGTTCTAGGAAGGCGACGGCTGATTAAAAAAAATGGTGAAAAGTTATATTTTGCTAATATTTTAAATTAAAATTAAATACGAGTACCTATTATATTGTAGCATTAGTATGAAATAAATATATAAACCCGACACATACTTTTAGGCAATTATTATTTTTAACAAATGGTAAGTCAAAAAATTTTTGGGTGCTACAAAATTTTTGATTTTAAATTTAGGCAGTGGGCGAAAAAATTTTGAGAATATATGGTTTAAAATTGTATTCGTATACTGTACCAGCGGCAGCTATTCATTTGTGAATTAAGACCTCAATTTTACCGATTTTACCTCAAATTTTTTTATGTTTTAAATACCCATTGTAATTGCCTTAACATACTTAATAAATACCGAAGTGAAGAGTTAAACAGGTGGCCGCCGCTTCTCTTCCAGCGCGCGCGGGTTCCCATGACAACGGAGATGTCATCAAATATGCACGCCTAGCTCTCCCCACCCGTCCACGAATAGTGAAGTGGTTGTGGAGGAGATTGTAGTGAAGGAGGAGCAACGTGCGGATTGTAAAACCATTTCAGAAAACATACATCTAATTTTTTTAAGTAACTAAAACTTGTTAGATATGAAATGTTTTTATAAAAAAAAGTATTTTTTCTACAAAATTATTTCGAACAACTTACGTTTAATGAAATTTTTTTTTGTAACAGTGTATTTCTTTTACAATCAGTTTATAAATACAAAAACTTTAAGTAAAGACGATAAAATCTGAGTAATGTCCTTGAAGTAAAATAAAAACCACACTCAATAGTGTGTTTCAACAAGACTAAACATGAAGAGAAAAAAAAATATATGTACAAAATCTAAACTTGATGAACTGTGAATCAACGCCCCGAATCACAAAGCTGATGAAGCTGGAGAAGATGACGATGATAGAGATGATAACTATGTCTATTATGAGATGATGCTGATTAGTAGTTGAAGTGAAAACGAAAAAAGTTTAAATCGTGAATTATAAAATCGTAGAGGTAAGTCTAGTGTTTTGAAACGTTTCAGTCTGTGAGTATCTTCGCTGTTGTCGAGGAGGTTAATCGCTAATGGATTCTGATGGTCTTCTAATTTCTGTAAATGTTTTTCGCTATGTTGTTTAATTTCTTCTCTTATGAAGGGCAGGTTTAGATCATTGTGCAGTACTTCATAGGTTACGTACCATGGGGCTGCAGTGAATAGTCTCAGGCATTTTGATTGGAAGCGCTGCAGTATTTCTATATTTGATGAACTAGCTGTACCCCATAGCTCTAACCCATAAGTCCAAACTGATTTTAGTATTACTTTGTATACGAGTACTTTATTTTCAAGGGAGAGTTGAGATTTATTGCTTAAGAGCCAGAACAATTGACGTAACTTCAGTCCAAGTTGCTTTCGTTTCGTCCATATACGACTTCTCCACGTGAGTCTTCGATCTAGATTCAAACCTAGATATTTAACTTCCTCCTTCTGTGGGATTACTGTACCGTATAATGAGATTTACGTTTAATGAGATAGTGTAAATTTAGTCAACGTTTTGTTTTTGAAGAGAAACCCGTATTTTTCAAATACGTCGTCATTGGTCAACAAGTATTTCATGGATTAACATAATATTTGGCAGGTTTGTTCTGTAATAATAATGGAAAACGATGATGCAATAAAATTTAACAGAAAATCATAACTTTTTAAGTTACGAAGTATTTTCATAAATAAATTTTGTAAAATCACGAAACATGACATAAAAAAGTCAGCATGCTAGAAACTATTTTTAAAGATAACTGTACACATGCAGGAAATGAAATAGAGAAAATTTTCAATTAATTTTTAGTGAAAGAATTATTTAAATTGGACTGTTCTTCAAAAACAAAACTTTTACTAAGTTATACATTATCTCATTAAGCGTGTTTTTCAAAATATTTATTGAACAAAAACATTCGAAATTTTTTTTTTTGTAAAAATACGTCATTTTGAAAAATTTTAGTAACTTAAAAAACATTAGGTGTATGTTTTCTGAAATGGTTTTACAATTTGCATATTGCTCCACTCTGCGGGAGGCCATCAAGTTGTACACAGACAGTCCTTTACTAGAATTTCAACCATGAAACCTTCATCTCCGAAAATTAGCTGTTAAAGAGCTAACTGGAGGAGTTAAATTTACCACTAGACCAACCCAGTGGGTTGACACTATCCTTTACGAGCAATGTTATTGAAACTAGGTTGTAATATTTATTTTCAGTTTTGATAGAACATAAATGGCAATATCATATCAGACTTTTGGTCGTGATGTGTATATAGTATATATTCTAAAAGCAGGATAAATTACATTGATATTGGTACACCTACACCGGTAAACATAAACAGACCATCATAAAAACGATTAAAGCAACATCACGAAGCTGTAACAGATTAGAAACTCGGTAAAATTTCGAAATCACTGAAAGCAATATCACAAGAATAAAAGTGATTTAATATCATGTTCATGTGGAGTAACTGACTTTATAATGGTAAGCAGAACTATAAAACTATTCTATTATAAACTTTGACACGAAATGATTTATAATGCAAATAATATCGCCCTTATTTCACACAATATATATTGGAATTTGTCATTAAATGGACTGACGCTATTTTGAAGCCGTGAAAACTATTCCATTTAACAGTCAATACATGTTATCCTGCCGTCATAAACTTTCGTCACTCAAGTACCTCTGCACTTAATATCTCTGTCCCTCTTATTCTAATGATTATTGGAGTTTTCGAATTAACCGGAAAATGACGTTTGTAGGAAAAGTGTAATATATTATTATATTTACTAGCACATGTGTATAATTTTAGTTAGTTCGAAAATGATACAGATTATAAAACTTTGATAATGTAAATTCAGAGTCTATATTATATCCTTGAATGTTGTCTGTATTTTCTGTGAACCGAAGAAATTTAAATTA
Organism: Catonia carolina; assembly: GCA_035578175.1. Classification (NCBI taxonomy): domain Eukaryota; kingdom Metazoa; phylum Arthropoda; class Insecta; order Hemiptera; family Achilidae; genus Catonia; species Catonia carolina. The sequence goes on from JAQMRL010000002.1 coordinate 52,439,800, forward strand.
TGGACAGTGAATTTGACAATGCATTTATTAGAGAAATTGATCGAATAACTCGTTTCACAAGTTAAGTATTCCGATTACACAAGTATAGTAAAAATAAATTACCTCATAAATTATGCTTACAAAAATCTAAAGTTATTTTTTTAAAGTATTACGCAGGTATAAAATTTTGTATTTAAACATGAATTGAATAAAAGAAAAAATTGTATGAATGTTAAATTTGGTATTATTTATGTTGAATAAAATAAAAAATTGAACTGTTTTTATTCCGAAAAACCCGGGTTTTACAAAGTAGAGAAGAGAATTCCAACGAATTTTTCTAATAACATATTTCTCTCGTTGAGATTGTTTTGTAAAAATGAATAATTAATTGAAAGAAGTCGAAAGTCACATTGAAGCCATTTTTGAGAAAATCTTATTTATTTAATTTTAGAGCAAATGGTAATTATAATACCAGTGCAATAGTTTTCTTTATAACAGAAACCACACTCTCTCAGAAATTCTTTCAAAAACTGCCTTTTTTACAGAAACATTTTTTTCATGAGAGTAATTAGTTAAAACTTCAGGTATAAAAATTGTGCACTATCGCAGTACTTTTTACTCTACAATATAGTTTTATATAAAGCGCAAGAAAGTAAAAACTAATTCAAGTAGATTATGTTTGTGTTCTGTGGTCTGAAAGGAAGAAGTAAAACGGTGATCTAATTAATTTCAATAAACTGTCGTTTATAGTGAATTTTTTATAAAAAGGTTTAGGAAGTTCTCTACAAAACGGAGCTATCGAATAAATAAATTATTAATAAATTAATTAAATCTGTAGTTTATAATTTATTTATGACAAGTTGTAGGCATTTATAACCTGTTACAACTATACTCATAAATAGAGTAATAGAGGACATATTTATCATGGTTTAAAATATGTATACATTTAAAATATTCATGATATACCTATTACCTTACGTTACCCTAAATTATTTAAATTAATAATAAATTAGATTACAAAATGATTTTGTACACATTTTGGCGTGGCATATAACATTCCACAATCATTCACGAGTTTTCCTTCTTAGAAATTTCTACATTTTCTTATATTCCAGACAATTTCCCTTTTTCTACCAGTTGAGTTTTTTAATATTGTCAAGACAGCTTACTTCACTTTCCTGAATTTTCTTACGCCTGCTTTTTTCACAAAAAATATGACTTCTAAATGCTAATACAAAATTTTTATTCATAAAACACAAACTACTACTCATCTTGTAATTTGAATACATTTTAGACGTGTATTTATTTATTTATTTATTTAAAACTATCATCTTTTTGAGCAATTTTTTTATAATTCATGAAGTAATTTGTTCCGAATTTATTTGTAAATTTTTATTGAAATAATATGTTTCTACGTACGATAACTAATTATGCAAAAAAATATATAAAAAAGAAAATAGGGATATATAAAATAAAGAAATAAACATTTTCTGTTATGAAACGAAGAAAATCTGAAATTGTCTATTCATATCTTCATTTCGTAAATCGTAAATAAGACAACGTAAACTTTTTAACTATGTAAAATGAACCTTAGTGCCGAACAAAATACGATTATTACACTTTAAAGCTTTCTTCGTAGGATGATCATTTATAAAAGAAACTTATAAAATATAACCAGTATTGTAGTGGTAATTTGTTGGTATATTAGTGAAGAGTTACGACATAGTAAGAGAATATAAACCGACTGCTATAACTGTGAAAAGTTGCATACTTTTACAGATTCTGTATTCAAAAGCGAAATTCTAAGTGACATTCTAAATGTGACTAAAATTAAACACCATTATTTTTAAGTGGGTACTACATAACTATGTCTTAAATGAAAATACAAAAAACTAGCAGTGACAGTATGGCGGATCAATTTATGAGTACTAGGAAAATAGAGATTTATGTAAGTAAATGAAAAGTATTGGTGTTTTCTAACTACAAGAAATTTTTAAAATACAAGAAGGTTATTTTGACCACTTAAAATTTGTTCTGTTTCGAGATGTCTAAATTTATATTCCTAAGTATAGATTATAATAGACGAAACTTTTAGAAGGTTACTGAATCCTAATCGATATCATCGGTTAGTCGGCTTTGTAGCAACACACTACGGTTGTACAATTTAAAAATAAAATGAAACAATTTTATTGGCTTCAAGGAAATTGATTAATATTCATTATTCAATAAATTACTGTTGTGTTGTTTAGGTCATCAGCTGAAAGGCTGGTTTGAACCTCTAGAGGCTTTACTAAACAAAACGAGAATTGAGGTGGTTTACAATTGCCTTCCTCACTGAGTGGTAAACTCTATTTATCAGAATGCGAAGCGCTCTGAAAAGCATTTACTTTCAACCCTGAAAATGACACCTTCACTTCTTCACCACAAGGTCTGACTGTATAGTTAAATAATTCATTACTTTTAGGAAATAACTGTGACTGTGTCTTTCACACCTCTACCTCTTCTGTTTTTAAATGCTTCAATCAAATAATTGGCTGACTATGTGATACGAAAGAGAACTATTTTTTGTAGACCTATTTTTCGTGATTAAGTTAACCGTCCCAACAAAGATAGACTTGGATAAAATTTCTGGTCAAGCCAATGATCTTTTCTATTAAAATAATTATTTAAGAATATAAATTTAACTAAGTGGACTAGCTTGCTTCTATTAATTACTTCCATTAAATATGTTATTTGAAAGTTATTTTGTATTTTTTTTTTTTAGTTGGGAAGCATGAGAAAAAATACGCAAAGTTATTTTACAACGAAAAGGAGACTAAATAAGTAAGCATAAAATTTCAAATTATAATAACTTAATTAACTGACGTGAACTTTTATGGGGTAAATTAAGTATAGGGAATGCTGGATAAACCAGTATTATGGAATCAATTTCTTCATGAAGTGGCCTCAATTTTAAAGATTTATTACCATTTGTTCCTTAATAACAGTTTTAACCTTAGGTGTTTGCTAAATAATTTAAGTTGCATTCTCTTTTTATTATAAGTACAAATAATTCAGCTGACAGTAAACTGTTGATAATTTAACTTATTAAAGTACCAAATTATGTAAAAGTACTACAATTTAAACTTTAAAAAATTAGGTAATAAAACAAAATGTCAGACACTAGAAAACTTTTGATTTTATTGTTTTAAGAAAATAATTTCTAACAATCTTTCCTATCTATACCTTTCGAGAATAAATTCGTATATAAAAATTCAATAATTTGGATCTAACATCAATTCGGAGACATTTTTTTTCATAGATCAATTTTTAGTGTAATACAGTTAAAAAAAAATTAGAAAAGAGAAATGAGCCGATGCGGTGTACTGAACTACTAAAAAAGTACAGTACTAAAAAAGTACAGTTTTATAAAAGAGTAGTAATGATTTAAAATTATTATTTTATTCACAAAAAATAAGAAAAGACACTTTGTAACTTAATCGGATTCATATTTCGCTGTTTACCAGAGTTTTGTTCAATTCACTGGGGAACAGCATTTTTGTTGAGTTACATCTGTGACTTGTTTTCAACTTACTTTTGCCTCCTGAGTCCAAACATAACTGCAGTTTTTGTCTACCACGTCAACTTTTTACGATACAGGGTGTCCTCAAAAGTCATAAAATGAAGGAAAATAAAGAAAAAACTTAATAAATGAACTACCTACAAAAACATTTACTGCAACTTAAATTGTATTCATACAAATAAATTGTTTAAGAAACAAACAGTAATTACATATTATTACAAACATTTTCGCTTATAGCTTTTTCTAGAGTGTTGAATCTGTGAACATTCTCGCTTGATGCTCCAACAGTAGTCAGCCATCATATGTACGTCCCATCTACCTTGATACCGAGCCTCAATGACCTTTAAATCTTGGTGGAATCGCTCCCCCTGCTCATCACTTACTGCACCAAGATTTTCTGGGAAATTAGCAAGGTGGCTATGTAAAAAATGCAATTTGATACTCATATTGCAACCTAGCAGTTTGAAGCTATCCAAGAGTTTCTGGACAACCTCGGTGTAATTCTGTGCTCGTGTATTTCCAAGAAAGTCTTTAACAATGTTTTTGAATGCCATCCAAGCGTTCTTTTCAATTTCTGACATTGTTCCGATAAAATGTTCGTCTTTAAGAAGCTGCCGAATCTGTGGGCCATCAAAAACACCCGCCTTTATCTTTTCAAATGACAGGCCAGGAAATACCAAAACGAGATACTTAAAACAGTCTCCTTCAATTGTCAAAGCTTTAACAAATTGCTTCATGAGACCCAATTTTATGTGCAGAGGTGGAAATATAATGTTTTTTCTGTCGACAAGTGGCTGATATAAAATATTTGGATCGCCAGGTTGCAGATTAGGTCTTGGCTGCCAATTCGACTCTACCCAATGTTTCTCACGAGCTCTGCTATCCCACAAACACAAAAAACAGGGATACTTCGTATATCCACGTTGCTGGCCAAGAAGGAACGAGACCATTTTAAGGTCAACACAAATGATCCATTGGTGCATGTGATATTGCAACTTATCAATGACTGTCTTTATGTCTTCATATTCCTCTTTCAAACGAACTGAATGGCCTATTGGGACTGAACCCAATAAATTTCCATTGTGGAGGAGAACACACTTCAAACTCCGCTTCGAGCTATCAATAAACAATCGCCATTCAGTTGCGTTATAGACTGAAATTCCCAACTCTTCCATCAAACCACGTACATTGTGGCAATACACAAATCCACCATCACTTCGAAAATATTGTAGAAACGCACTTTCTCTTGATCGAAAATAGGATATTTTAGCTCCCTTTTCAAGCAAGTTTTTCTCATGTAGTCTTGATGCTAAGAGCTCTGAAGCTTTTTTGGATAGTCCCAGATCTCGTACTAAATCATTCAATTCTTGCTGATCAAACCCCTTACAAATGAACTCATCTTCAAATTTAAAATCTTCATCCTTGTCGTCAGTTTCACTTTCACCAGACTCATCTTCCCATATTCATTGAAAACTGGGGCAGGGATTTCGGCTGAATGAGGCACTGGGCGTATAGCTGATGGTAAACTTGGATACTCGATGTTACATTTGGGTTTCTTGTTATATCCTGACGTTTCCACGATGCAAAAGTAACAATCACTTGAATGATCTTTGGGCTCTCGCCAAATCATAGGTATACCAAATGAAAGTTTGTCACGCGTTCCCTTGGTCCACATCCTTAAACTCTCTACACATTGCCTGCACACTTTGTGAGGGGCCCATGATTTATCTTGATCACCGATTTTCACTTTAAAATAAGCAAAATAGGCTTGCCTCACAAATGTACTGATATTTGTCCTTTGACTGGGAATAGTAAAACTACCACATATATAACAAAACGAATCGGGGCTGTTTAAGCACTTACGACGTGAACTAGCAGAGGTAGACATTAGGAAAAGTTTTAGTTCATAAACACTATTCTATATACGGAAAACTAATATACTTTATAAATAAAATTATAAGTTATATGTTTATACACCTTAATAAATAAACACTGAAGTCTACTAACCTTGTAAACAAACAAAAGTCAAGACTGCATGTTGGAATGCGCTGCACTATTTCAGAGTAACACACAATGTCTCACTACAGTATCTCAGGCCTAACTGAACAAGTCTAATCTTGTCGCTGTTTGCTGTATGCGTCATTGATGACACATTATTACAGGGTGTAGAGAAAAAAGTTGACGTGATAGAGAAAAACTAACTACAGATTTGGAATCAGCAAGCCTAATTGATTATAAAACAGCTCAAAAATCAAACTCAACAGAATTTTTTTTTCAAATTGTTCCCCAGTGATCAATTACGGAAGTACGTCAACAATTTTTCTTTCCAAAAATATATTAACAAATTATATTCAAAACATCAGAAAGAGTAGATCAAAATGTTATTTTTTTTTAGTTTTAACAAAGTTATCGGAAACTTTTTCATGTTTTTTTAAGTACATAAAAAATCTCCCTTTAAGACGAACTGTTAAAAATTACAGTGATAACAGTATAAAGGAAGCAGATAAAAATCCGGTACAAAATGTTAGAAGAATAGGACAGTGATTGGAAAATTAATTATGATGACAAATTGAAACGAGTTAGGGAAGGACATTTCGAAAAAACGAATACCAAAAAGGAGTTATTGTTTGAAGATTGCGAATTCTCCATTCTAAAATGACGTAAAATATCTAAGCGTCTAATGTCTAACATTTAAATGTGATCCGGAAACCTAAACGACAAAGGAGCTAAGAAGATAATGCAGTTATCAAGGATGGTCATTATCAATCAGTAGATAACTACTTCTGTTGTTCGAATAATTTTGTTACCATGTGGTTGCTGAAAACATCTACATGGATGAGACTTAAATGAAAAAAATCTGAGATATCTGTTTTTATTGCTTAAAAAATGGAACAATTAAAACTATGCACTCATAATGATGACTCAATTTTTTTCTTTTTTCTTTATGATTCTCTCTAAACGATAAGGTTCTTTTATTTGTCTGTTTCTTTCCTCTTTAGAGTACACATCTCTTTTCTTTCGTTATTTTTCATGAAAATATAGGTACATTACAAACTCTTTTTCTAATTAAGTTACATCTTTTTCTACGCAATCTTTATTCTCAATTTTATTTAAGAGATTCCTCTCTTTCTGTTTCTTAAGGAAGCCATTCAAATATTTTAATTTACTTAGAATTTATACATATCTATTTGTTAACTAAATTATTGATAAGAAATAAAGGTAATCCAAAAGTTCTTTGAATTGTGCATACTTTACGCCTATATCAACCCGTTAAAAAACTAAAAACAAAACAAAAAACAGTATGGCGTAGTGGACATTACAAACAAAAATTTATGCGTAACCTATACTATTTTTAGAATCGTTGGAATTATAAAAATAAGAATTGCGAATATAGTTTTATGTTAGGAAGGTTTTACAATTGGCTACGTAATGAGTTGTTTTTCTTAAGAGCAGCTTATATAAATAATAATTTGCTATTCTTAAATAAAAAAATAGTTGTACAAATTGAATAAAGTACCGCAAATTAACTACCGCTGACTTCTTTTAGTAAAAACCGGTTGGAACATAATGAATATCATCTGTCATAAATCTTTCTATAATTTGTTATAAAAGGAAAACGATTGAAATTTATTACAGTGAAATTTAAATTGATAGTAATACATCAAATGAAATGGCAAACACTAAATAATAGTATCAAGTAAGCATTAAGAACATTACTTTACTACTTCAACTAATTCAACCTACTTTGAAAATTTAATAATATATAGATATTGTATTTAATATAAGAGGTTATTTGAATAGTGCGAGTTCTAAATTCAAATATGTAAATGTGTCAAGATAATGGTTTTCTTTAATATAACAAAGACATGTCAATTTTTAAACTTGCGTTAACCCTTAAAAATACCTGTTTCATTTCAACGATTTTAACAATATTTTAAGATTACTAAAACTAGTCTAATGTTTTTAATTTAATAATTTTTGTTACCAAATAACGTCGTTTTTAATATGCGTAAAATAGTGACACGACGCCAAAGAACTATATGAATTATTTTCAAAAAGTTCTCCGGAAATCGTAAATTTCTCGAAAAAATATATTTCCCAAAATATAACTTAAAAAGTACTTTAGATAATTTAACTAAAACAATCTGATTGCAATATTATCTACTATAATACGAGACATTTCTACAAAGACTTTTCGCTATGCATACACCTCCACCCTAAACTAGCTGTGTCTGAATTGTTCCCCTTCGTTAGAAAACATGTTGTGTATTATCTCTCCAGACACACACCCACAGGATACATTCCTACTCGCGTGCCCGGACACAAATATGAGATGCTGATTCAACTACTACATGTGGTGGGGTGTGTAAGGCAGGTAGCGGTACAATAGGCAGTCACTTAAAAATCTCTATTGAGTTAGTTTCTACTGTACTACTATAATAAATCTACTCTAATTGGGATAGTATTTTAATTTATTTTATATAGCACAACAACTTTGGCTTACGGAACGGTAAGTTTGAACATGTATTGATTTTCCAGACACTAGCCTTGAATCGAACCCGGGATCTTCCGCTTAGCAACGAAGAACGCCACGAAAACAATCAGGGGTAGAAATTTATTCCAAGATTTATCTAGTTTTAACAATGAAATAAACAGCTGATAACAAAAATAATTTTATTCGTTGTATTTATTTTGAAAGTATGATAGAAAGTTCAGTAATTTCTATGTACTAAGTTTAATTAAATTTCATGAATACTGTTCTCGAGAAAATAAAATTCTTATTCAGTTAATTTCAATAAGAGCAGCTAAAGTTCCTTAAAATATATTTTTGTGTAAAACTCATCAAAAATAATAATTTAATAAAAAGTAGAAACAAGTCGCATACGCAAAGGATTTCAGAAAACATTGTAACCTTGAAATGTTTTCATATTATAATATTATTAGCGAATTTAAGTGCAAATATCTCATATTTTCGTTAAGTGTAACAAACAAAAATTAACACTAGAAACGGAACTCTTAGAAAACTACTTTAATTTATTTCAAAAATCAAATTTCACGACTGGTAACGTTTGGAATCTTTTTCATGCATAGTCAGTTATAATTAGATAAAACATTTTTATTTTATTTATTTATTTATTTTTATCCCTAATGTGTGTACGTTACAATCTGTTCAACTCAGAAAACAATAATCAATCGAATGAAATGAAGATGACGTGTATGACGTGTGATCTGATACAGATGTAGTCTTGTACAGACCCAGGCCGATGATTCCTGAAAAAGTATGGTTAATTGACCCAAACCATCAAAATACATCGGTAACCTTTGTCTAGCATCGTATAAAAGTAACTACCTTTACTATAATGTGAACCACGAATCAGTTAGCTTATTGTTATGAATTGAACAGATTTCCACGTACACATTAGGCATAACAATAAATAAATAAATAAATAAAATGAACATGTGTTACATAATTATAACTTAACAATACATGAAAAAATGGCAAACGTACCAGTCGTGACATTCCGATTTTTTGAAATAAATAAAAGTAATTTTCTAAGAGTTCCGTTTCTTTTTTTTATTAAATTATTATTATTGATGAGTTTTACACAAAAATAGATTTTAAGAAACTTTAGCTGCTCTTATTGAAATTTACTGGATAAGAATTGTATTTTCTTCAGAACAGTATTTTATGATAAACAAAATGAAATTTAAAACAACTGGTAAAAACGCTTACTAACAAAATAAAAATATTTAAAAATTAACCTAACTTCTGTATTAGCAGAAACATTTTTTTAAATATCCAGATAACCTACTATACATAAAGTCGAGATTTTGGTAGTTCCTTTAATATTACATGTTAATCAAGATCAAGTTTCTGTATCCTGTTACAACAACTGTGATATATAAGTATCATTGATGAAGAAAAATTGATATGATAGAATAATGTCAGTATTTTCAACAGATAAAATTAATTTTATTACAGCAAGAAATAAATAAATAGGATTACAATACGTATTTCATATGTAAAAGAAATCCAGATTAATTTGCATAAGGGATAAATAACGTGAAAGTTTTAAACCAGTTAACAAATACCCTAGCAGCCTAAGAGGATATGGCTGGTAGCCAACTTGTTGCAAATTGATGCAAGCACAAAGAAACAAACGTTCAAATGCTTCAATAGCCATAAGATTTGCAATTTAAGAATTAGGTAACAAAAAATAAAAAAAAACAGGTCAGTTCAATCAACCTTAAACAAAGTAATGACAACTTATGACAAGAATTAAAATTTCGGTATTTGGCAAATTATTTTATGTCAACGTAGGATTTTACAGAAGGTTGAGTTTTATTGAAAAAAGAGAATCAATAAAAAATGAGTAGCATCAATATAATTAAATTATTGACAATAAAACTCGAATAATATTTCTATACTTGAGTTAAAGAGTTAACTACTTAAGTACATAATAAAGTAATACCCATAGTTTAAAAACTAGTCTTTGGATTTTCTAGTTTCTTTAATAACAATTTATAAAAACATTTTTGAAGTTGATTTATTGATTTCAATAACTTAAATGTAGGTCTTCTGTATCAAAGTGAATAAAATGAAACTTTCTGTTATATGTTATAACGCCGTAATAAAGAAGTCCAACAGAGCTCCTGTAACGTAATTAAGTTTTGTTTATCTAAAATTTGTATCAAAAGTCATTAGTGACTACTTTTGGTGAAGGCAGAATAGTTTTTTATGCTTTAAAATGTCAAGACATTAACCGGTAATCGAACCTTCCGTTTGTAGTAGAACAAGCGTATCACCGAATCACGGAAGGAACAACTAACAAGTTGAATAATTGAAAACTGTTTATGAATTTATAATAAATATTATTTGCTCAGTTTATTTAATTATTTTCTTTTCTTTTAATAAAGATCTAATCGAAATTCTAATCCTTTTAACATTCAGCATCTTTGACTACATGGTATTTATGAACAACTGCTATGACATGAATTAAATTATACGTTACAAAATAAAATAAATATAACTAATTTACAATTTTATTTGAAAGGAAGTGGATTAATTACTTAAAAGGTAATTACTAGAAGGTCAGAAATGTATGAATTCAATGAAGGATAATAATTGAATATAAGAACGTCAAAATGATTGTTTCTAGGATAATTGATAATTATTCTAAAAATTATACAAGTAATTACAATCTGAAACCATTATTATGGCAAACGTATTAAAGAAATTATTTTAGCCATTTATAAAGGAAAGCAAATTTCATTCAACGCAATCTATTATTCTCGTAATACCGGAATACAAGAAAGCTGACGTAATTGTTTCTGTTAAAAATACATCCAGGAGCCTTTCAAAGAGAGTTCAGGACTTGTAAAACACTTATGAGACCCCTAAATACACAAATTACACGTTAACTATCTTACATGTCCACTGACTTAACTCAATAAATGTGTAACTCTATAATATTACTCAATACTACACAGTTTTCTTCAGAATTAACTATATATATATATATATTCGTGCGAGGATTTACAGCCCTAGCCGTATCTCGCTTCCTAAGCACCACCTCTCTCGGTCTCGCCAGTCCCCATGGGAGAGCCGCCACAAAGATATTGCCTCCTGCACCCCATCCAACCATGTCACTTTTGGCCTATCCCTCCTTCTTCTTCCGCCTGGCGTCCACTCCCATACTCTCTTTGGCCACCTATCATCCTCCATTCTTTACAAATGGCCATACCATTTTAACTGCTTCCAGGATATGGTATCCATGATATTTCTTTGAATGCCGATTCTTCTCCTAATTTCGGAATTCGATCGATGCGCGACACACCACAGCTCCGCCTCCAGAAATCCACCTCCACCGCTTTTAGGCGATCCTTCTGACTATACTTACTATACTTTAGTCCTTCTAAAGCTGAAATCGTAAAATATCGATTTTTTTCACACGTTTTCGTAAGAAAAAAACCAGAAAAACCGCTAATTAACGCTAAACTAAGCGGTATACAAATAAATTTTTGAAATAAAAGTTGTGGGATATTAAATTCTCTACAACTTTTGTTATACATTTTTGCGCTAAAATACATATTAAAGCTGCAATCTTAAATAAAACTATTTTTTTACGTGAAAACAGCCTCTCCAAGAATTTCAGCAGACATTGTGCTGACCCTATCCATTATGCTGACCATTGTGCTGTGATAGGGTGTCTACCCTATCTTGTAAAGTATAAAAAACTTAGTAAATGAGATTAAAAAATATCGTAGGAGCCGTTATTGAGAAAATCGCAAAAAAGTGAAAAATTACACGAATAAATTACTACTTCCGGTTGACCGATTTTGATGAAAATGTTCGGGTTGGGTCCGGTAGTGGCGTCTTACTTAAGTTTTAAGATCGTACGATGTTTCGTTCTTGAGATATTCTGTTCACGCACAGACACAGACACAGACACACAGACCAATCACTAAAGAAACATGTTTTTTGGGTTCAGGGGGTCTGAAAACGTGTAGATCCGGTGAAAACTCGATTTCGAAAAATCGACATGAAAACAATACTTTCCTTCCTATATAGTCATATAGCCAAGAGAAAGTAAAAATCTTGATTGTAATCCTTATAGATAATATTAACGAATAGAAAATAAATTGTTTTATCGTTTTTATTTTGAGTTTTTTTATAGATCACATGATCGTTGTATTAATTCTTAATTTTATCGATAAATTGTACACCGATACCAAAATTGTTACTGTACTAGGAACTGCGAAATATTTCACGAATATACATAAACATTAAAAGAGTACAGTTAAAAACTAGAACTTGTTGATATTATCTAAGACACGTCAGTCATAAAATATGATTCATGAATCATGAGTAAATGATTTTTTTATTTAAAAAAAAGAGATGAGTGACAGATGGAAGTAACTTAAAGATTTACTATTGCTTACTTAAGTATGGTTTACTTTACTAAGTTATTTGTTTACAAGTTAATCTCCAGCTGTTAAAGATTATATCATGGTATATAAATAAATATAAGACTAAAGCTTTTACAGAACTATATCAGTTGCTTTCTCTAACATAAACTTACCAACAGTTATTAATTCATTTTCTATCATGGTTTTTGTTCGATAGACTAATGTACAGTGTACCAGAAATGGAGTTACACGAGCAATAAGATCATTTACAAGGATCTTAACTGTAAATTTACTGTATCCTACTTCACGGTTACACTTCATCTTCATATGTTTTTCAACTAGATCTTTATTTTCAACGGTTCTTCCCTCAGGTGTAAATCGAAATGCTTATTTACGATTGACCAATGAGTATTCCAATAAAAATCTGATGAATACTAAAGATAAACTAAGCTTGTTATACTTCTTTATCTATCAACAATTGTATAATATTAAAAACCAATGAATGCAGTGAAGAAAATTAATAATAATAATAATAATAATTGACATTATGACTTGACAGAGGACACAAATCAGTCGAAGGAACTTTACAGACTACGATATTCATTAAAATCCATACGTTGTGTATAAAATGGTAAAACGTTTTGTTGTGATAGCTATTTCTGGAGCTGTACCGGCCCGATTTTAATGATTTTTGTGTCGATTGAAAGCTATTTTCATAAAAAATTGCAAAAAATTCTCAAATATTTGTTTTTTTTCGGAAAATCCTACCGAAAAATTAAAAAAAATTAGGCATCTCCATAATTGTTAAAGTTATCGATTTGCAAAGTTCACCGGTGAATTCCTAGACCCTGAAAACTTAAGAATTTCAGTTTCAAACTATACGTCAGCGCATACTTTTCAAGTTGAAAAATAATTTTTACTATAAAACTGAACGAAAAGACACTGCCGGCCATTAATGACTTATTTGTAGCCTATCGCCCGTGCGAAGCCGAGGGGGAGGTCCACTATTTATTAAGTTTTGCTTTTACTGTAGGTACAGCATATTTAGTTGACAAAGCGAAGCGAGTACGGGTCTGCTAGTTAATAATAATTAGAAAAATGTATATTTACATCTACCAAAAAACTAAAGACGGTTAAGATCCCTCCTCAAGGATTGTAGCAAATATCATAAATAAATAATAAATAAACTTTTATTGTAACATAAAATAATATACATTACATACGATATACCAAATTGGAAAAAGTATTAATAACAAGAGTTAACACATGGCTCGGTCCTTGGGCCCATCCTCTATCTTATGTACACCTTCGATTTTCCTGTCCGTGATTCAATCCAATTCGGACTGTTTGCCGATGATGCTATTCTGTACCGTCACGGCAGATGCCTCCGCCTCAATTGCCGCGCGCTTCAAACTCAGCTTCTAGACATCACTAGCTGGTGTCGTGTCTGGAGACTATCACTTAACCCCACAAAATGCGAAGCAATCCACTTTACACTAAAACGCAATGTTCCTCCGCCTCTACGATTGGAAGGGGAACTCCTCCCATGGCAGAACAGCGTGAAATATCTAGGGGTTGACCTAGATAAACGATTGACACTTCGACAGCACATTGACAGCAAGCTTAGCAAGGGTAGGGCCTTGTTCGCTTTACTCATCCCTTTGTTCCTCTCTCCTGCATACTCCTCAAAACTGAAACTTCTGATGTACTCCTCTATCCTACGTCCTTTCCTTTTGTACGGGTCACCGGTATGGTGGCCTTTTCTCTCCAAGTCCAACAAAAGACGTACTTCAGCATACCAGAACAAAGTCCTCCGGTGCATCACACAGCTCCACTATCTTATATCCAATCGCATCATACACGAACACCTTCTCTTCCCTTCTATGGAGGACTTTATTTACAATACCTCGAAACGGCTACACGACGCTGGGAAAACTGACGGACCCCAGATCATTCAGGACTTGTACCGACGCCCACACCCACCTGAAGTCTCTATCCCATTACCATTCCACGACTTTATCTAAATTTTAGTATGACCCACTTAACAAAATTTAGAGTTGCCACATTTTTATTCTGCCCTGTATTCCTCTTATTTGCCCATGCCCCTCCTACTTGTATGACTCACTCCCCCCAGTTGGTAGTTGTCCCCATGTTCCTATGCATAATCACTCCACTACGGTGAAAAGAGCTGCCATTTTAAATTAATAAACACTCAGAAGATAAAAAGGCCGGTGATTATGCCAAACTCTACCCTTTCCGTCTCCCCTAAAATCATAAACTAACCCCTACCTTAAATTATACCTTTAGTCCACGTTCAGTAAAATGCATGCCTTCCCCTCACCAAGATAATAGGCCTCCCACAAAACTGAAAAAAGGCCACTGAAAAATAAAATAAAATAAAAGAGCCGCTCTTAAACCCACTTGTCCCTTAATTTAAATTTTCCACAAATAACTTCTAAAAATAAATTACCTCCTTTCAAGTCCCAGTTCCAATGTCCCACGAACCAGAATCCTATTTCCTATTTAAACTATAAAATTCCCCCTAAATTTCTTGAGGTTGCAATTATTCTGTTATATTGTTCCCCGAGCGACCAGGTGTTCCTTAACACGATGTCGCCATCATAGGGCTTCTTAGCCCTCTCAACCAGGATTCAGGATTCAGGATTCACACATGAAAATGTAATATATAAATTTCAGAAAAATAAATAAGTGACTTTAATCGAAAAGAAAAAATGTCAACAAAAAAAGAGTATCAATATGTGAAACGTAAGAACATGCAGCAGAACTAACATGAAAAAATTGACCGATATATACATTTAACAAGAACATTAAGTAGGGTAGACACAGTTTTAAAGCCTGAACAAAAATAATTTTATAAACGAAATAAAAAATAAAGTCGTGATAGGTTATCAGGTGTTTATTAAGTGACAAGTTATGAATTAATCGGTTAGTATTGAGTAAAATTTATTTTTAAAATATTCAGTTCAATTTTGTAGGTAAGGGTCAGTTACGTAGATATATAATTATTGGTAGATAATTATGCAAGATGGAGTTAATAGCGTCTAAAATCCGTCGTAATTAGAAGACTAATATTTATGAATTAATTATGTTAATTACTAAAGCTTTTGCAAAGGCATATAACATGTGACTCGGCTGGCCATAGATTGAGGTATATTTCAGAAACTACTTGTAAACTAATAGTTTTAGATTTATAGGTAATATAGTTGCCCATAATAGTCAGGTGGAGTGTTAAATTATTTTCCCTCGATCTGCTAGTTCCAGGGCTACAAAAAAAGGATATTTTTGTTTCTTGTCACATGTTCAGCCAATTGTATGTCTGAAATATTTAAGAGCAGAAGAAGTAGAGGTATAAAAGACACTAGTCAGAGTTATCTCTTCTAAGAGTAATGAATTTCATCATTATACAGCCAGAGCCCGTGGTGAATGAAGTGATATTATAATTTACAGGGTGGAAAGTAAATGCTTTTCAGAGGACCTGGCACGCTGATAAGGATACTTTTCCACTCAGTGAGGAAGGCAATAATAAACCGCTATACTCTTCGTTTTCTTGGTAAAGCGTGTAGAGGTTCAAACCAGCCTTTCGTCTGATGACCTAACCAAAAAGGTAATCTAGATTGCCGTGGACTGATTTTGTAAAATTTCGAGAGTCAATGAGCTAATCGTTAAAAATGAGTATAAAACAATTTTTTCACATACTAACCCTCACAATGAAAGATCTTCCAATAGTTCTTGTTATTAAGTGTACTTCTGATCTATGAGCAATAACAAAAATATTTTGCAATAGATGACGTACGTATTACTGTCAATTTGTTTTCCTTTTTTGGTAACGAGTGACTTGAAGTAAGCAGCAAGCAATACTTTTATGATACAAATAGCCCTTTACACTAATATAGTCATGAAAATAAAAAAATTTAAATATAATGTATGCATGTCTTTATATTTTTATCCACGTAAATTTTAACTGTACCTTTTGAGAGGAGATAACTATTGTATGTGTAATCCAGAAAAAATTGTTAGAACTTTTCGATAACTGAATAAATGCTCAAAAATATTTTAAATTTTTATCAACTATTAGAATGGTATTGGCATTCATTTAAAATATTTTTAGAACGTAAAAACTTTGATGCAATTATCTGGTCGATATAATCAAACACGAATCGTTCAGCTCAACATTAAAATATAATTCCAATTAAACCATGAAACCTATTCTGATACAAAAAATAATGTGAATGGCTAATTTTAAATTATTTGTAAAACTTCGTATTTAATTTTTGTGGTGTGGTTTAGTGAAAAATTATACTAGTTTTTTACATTAAATTTTAAAAATTAAGAAAATTATTCAGACACCTACATTTTACTTAAGAAAATTGGGTTTTATGAAAAAAATGTAGACCTTATTTGAGTGTTATCCCTTTTGTGAACTTTAACATTTGAATGTATTTTCTGTAAGAAAAGAGGAAAAAAATTGTTAGAGATGTTATTGCTAAAACAATGTCAAAAAATTTACTAGTGACTTACATTATGTAGTATCACTACCTAAGT
This sequence comes from Catonia carolina, assembly GCA_035578175.1. NCBI lineage: Eukaryota > Metazoa > Arthropoda > Insecta > Hemiptera > Achilidae > Catonia > Catonia carolina. The sequence goes on from JAQMRL010000002.1 coordinate 52,456,814, forward strand.
GATAAAAAAACAAATTTACAAAATAAGAAAATTTATTTCAAATCCACAATACTTTATAAATCTTTGGTTTTTGGTGAAATTAAAACAATTAATGAAAATCTGATACCGATAAAATAGTTTTAGTTCGTAAAGCAAAATATTTTGTGGTATCTCTTATTGATGGTAAAAGTAATACACATGATTTACTTAAATTGAAGCAGTGTATTTAACAAGCTGACTCCTGGAAATTGTTTCATCTTAAATTACGGAAATTGTTAATATAAGAGCATTTGGTGATGTAATAATAATAATCGTTGCACCTATTTATAAACAAATATTTAGAACTTCCAGAAAAATCCAATGTCTCCATGGGATTGAACGAATTTTCAAATTATAATGGAAAGCGTAAACCCAGCAATGCGTGGGTTGGAAAGGAATCATATAATATTATAACGTGAATAGAAAATTGTATCGTATTGGTTATATGACATCTATATGTATTGTAACCAACCACCGTTGAAAATACAATAAATGTAGAACAGAGTTCTGTCATTTTTATTTAAAATGACCAAATTTTCAAGATGTTTAAAAATTAAGCGTTATTTATAACTTCAGTTATCTACGGTATAAAAACAAATATCTGTTATACAGCAAACGGAATAAAATAAAAATATTAAACACGTTGGTTATAGTCTCATTATTGCTATTCAGAATAATCGTTCTTTAACAGGAATATTCACTTCACCGTCCATACAAAATGTAAAGCTATGGGTGTAAACCTAAAAGGGAAACATCTGCATTTACTTCTATTTGTAGAAGTAAATGCTAATACGAGTATAACTGCAAATAGTACTGCAAAGAGAAGGGAAAAGGATAGATGTTTGTGATGAGTATAAATACTTTGGTGTAGTTTTGACAGTCAGAGGAAGGTAACACGAGCAGAGCGGCATAGGAAAGGGCCGTGACATAGATGCCCTTTTTTCAAAGGATATTCGAATCAGAACAAAGAAAAGATCTGAAAGAGTCATACAACAAAGAATTCTGGCTTCGGGTGTAGAAACGTAGAAACTGTTAAAAAAAGAAGTAAAAGGATGATTCCAGCCGAACAGTTGGACTTCTGGAGAAGTTGTCGGATTTTGAGGCTGGATCACACGAGAAACAAGTCAATTAGCAAAAGTAGGAAGGCTAAACAGTGTGTCTGATGAAATAGAAAAATAATACACTGTTGTGGTATCGACATTAAATGAATGAATACAGGTGGCCCAGTAGAGTATGGTAATGGTTCCCACGGGAACGAAGGAAAAGGGGCGCCAAGCAAAGAAATGGATGAGAGAATAAAGGTGGTAACTAGTAGAGACGTACAGGAGGATGATTGGATAGATGAGGCTTGGCGTTTCGGATGCGAAAAACGGCAATAATAGCTGTGCCGAACTCAACGTGAACTATAGGTTATTCTTCGGTTTACAACTCTGGCGCTGTTGTACAAATAAAATTTATAGTATTTAGATAAAAAGCCAAAAGGCTGATTTTAACCCTAGATGTTTACTAAGTAAAACGAGAAAAAACAAGAAGTGAGACAGCAACCAGTTGATGTATTCACTTGATTATAAACAAGATTAATTTGTCTGAATGCTAAGACTCATGAATAGTTCTTACTTTCCAAGGTACAAAAGATACCTTCACTAAGTTCACACAACGTTTGGCTGCATAAGAAACAAATGATTTTAGGAGGAGGTAACTCTGTTTAGTGTCACTTGTACCTCTCTCATCTGTACGTATAAAATATGTGAGTCCTAAATGAATCTCGCTGACTCAGTCATATATCCACTCATCATCTACTTTGTAACTTCCCGCTCACCTAATGAGCTGAAATTAAAAAATTCCTTTCTTAGGAGTTGAACAGAAAATCAAAGCGATTTCATTTTGATTACCTGCACCTAAGAGCTAAAAAGGAAGTGAATATCCAAAGCAATAGATATTATTTCGATGCCTTCAACACTTCGATATTCCTAGTGTGATGCCTAGAAAATATAAAGTGTGGTATGAAACCGAAAAAGTTATAAACCATTTTATGATCAATGTGAGAAGAAACAGAACTGTATTTATAGTAGTTGAAGTACAAATTAATCCATAATTCTACCTGACTGTAGTGGATACCTTAGCTAAACTTTTTATCAATTGAATTATATTTACCCTTACTGTAATTATTTTATTTTATCCGAGAAAGAGATACCGAAAACTCTTGTAGAAAAGCTGTTTTACATAAAAAAGAAAAAAATAATATTTGAACAAATAACATTAATCTTCTGGTCGCCTTCAAGGCATAGTGGTTAACGCGCTAGCCCACACAGCGATATTTCAAGAATTCGATACCCGGCTAGGGTCAGGAAATTATTGCAAGGTTAAACCCACCATTCAAGTTCCATAACCGACTGTAGTTGCTAATGACCCAGTGCTTATGTGACTTTAAGATGAACTAAAAACAAAAATATAATTTTTTTAATATTAAAAAAAACATTGAATACATATTCGTAGAAGAATATAAACATGTCGAGGTTAAATACTAAAACTGTTATAATATTTTTTATTACTATAGTAATACTTTTCTGTATGATTTTAGTTAATAGTTTACCTCAATATCACAGAAATAAACTTGTAAATGGAATACAATTAATTATTGTACATGATACGACATGATTCGCAGCTACCAGATATAATGGGGAAAATTTAATACCTCAATACGGAAACAGAGAAACATGACTAATAAAATTAATTATTGCAAAAACGTTATAAAAACTATCATCAAATTATAAAAACATAAGAGATATAAAATGCATGTTTTCTTTACGAGATCCACCATTATATGAAATAAACCCACGACATACACAGTTCATTTTTATAGCCCATTTCAACCTTTAACATAATATAAGAGCTTGTAAAGTAAAAAAACAATTTCCCAAAGGAAAAAATCCGTTGGTTTTTAAATTTATGAATTTCTTTATGGTAATTTAAGTTCGTTATAATTATTTACTTTTAGGTTTCATATTTTTTTCCTTGTAATTTTAACGCAGAAAAACATTTAAACTCAAACTTTCTACATGATATTTCAAACATTCTAATACATGCTCAGTTTTGCTACTTACTTACATTTTATTTTATTTACCTGCAATATTTTCCCTATGCTGAAATATTACTATCGTACAATTTTTTTTAATAACCCATCTGCTCTATTATGAACATAAGTCACAAAATTTCTCCATGTTTCTCAGTTTCTTGCTCGCTGTATCCAGTTTAACCGCACCACTCTCCTGATGTAATTTACCAAACTCAGCAGTGATCGATCGTCTCCCCTTATTCCTGCCAATTGTCTCCATTTTTAAATAACACTATTCCATGTACTTACTGTCCATGTGTTTTTCATTATGGCCAAAAAAACGTAAAATTACTGAACTTCAGTTAAAATCATAAAACGTTTTTAAATGTTTAATAACCCGCCAACATAAAGTTACTAATATAAAAAAATCATGACACAACTTTAAAAAATTTTTATGGTTAATAAACAATAATGTATGAACAAAAACACAATTAAAATTAACAACGACGAAAACTAGTGATTAAATATCAAAATAGGCCACCTCTCTTGGTGTAATGGTGAGCAAGCCAGCCTACGAAGACCGTGGGTTCAATTACCGGCTAAGGTCTGGAAAATTATTACAAGTTCAATCCTACCGTTTCTTGGCCAACCCGTTGGCGTAGTGGTTAGCGCAACTGGTTTCTACACCGGGGTCCTGGGTTCGATTCCCGGTCAGGTTTGAGATTTTTTCATCATTGATCTTCATGTATCATCCTTTTCACCGTCTACATTAGCAGCAATTGCAATTCCAAAACAGTCAAGACATAAAAATATATCTACCGTTTCTTAATATAGGTTTCGCTAATGATTCGCCCATCAACGATTTTGATGGGACTTAAACTATAAACAAAAAATAAATCCCAGAAAATAAATTTTTATTAGGTATTACACTAGGATTATCTTAGAACGACAAAAGATTAAATTTTGTAGAGTAATATCATATAGGTAGGTTACGTTTTTTTAGAAAAATTATTTTTCCAAGCGATTCATGAATTTAAAAGAACTCTTTGAAAATAGTTCATATTACATTAAGTTCTTTGGCATCGTTGTACTATATTAGGCATATTGAAAATAACATAAGTTGTCAAGAAACATATATAAAATTGGGAAATATTAGTTTTTGTAGGTTTTTGTTTACTCGTGAGAATCAAACAGCTATAACTTTTTTTTAAACTTAAATGTGAAAATTTATTACTACGCACTATTCAAATAATCTGTAATATTTAAGTAATTCAAAGTAGTCGTTAATTACATAGCTGTTGACAACTTGAAATAAACTAAAATAAATTAAATGCTTAATGCAATATGATATTACAATTAGTACTCAAAAATATCCTGATCCATTTAAAAGTAGAATACTAAAAATTGAAATCAGTCTAAAATCTGGGTGATTTAATCTAAATCCACCATAATTTGGTAATGTATTATGGATTTTAAGAAATGAGTTTCATTCCGTACAGAATTTATTTTCTGTTTTCCCCTAATGTGTGTACGTTGCAATCTGTTCAGTTCAAAACAATGAACAACCCCGTGACCCAATGACATGAAGATGATGTGTAGGACTAGTAAATGAGGTGTAGTCCTGAACAGACCCAGACCGACCATTCCTGAGAAGGCATGGTTAATTTAACCCCAAACATCAAAGTATACCGATAACTACTGTCTATTATTCAAATTCGCTCGGAATAAAATGTTGAATGTTTTCTTTAATAAAATATTTTTTCAATAAAATTAACAGTTTACAAGATATTAATATAAGTAAGTAGTTTAAATGACCGCCGTTTTGAAAATTTACAAAGTACTCTTTTGAAATTTGTTTTGTTAATGTACACCATTGTACGTCTAAACCAAGTTTCATGAAATTACCTTTAACCATTGTAGAGACATAAATGTTTTTTTTTAAATACACAAAATTGTGGCCTAAGAGAAAACGAAGCATTTCTTATGTTTATTGAAACGCTGTTATGTATGAAACCAGTACCTGAAGTTTTAAAGCGTATTCAGAAAAGGTCTGCGTTTCTAATAAAGAGATTAACTAAAAATTTTATTGTCAGTTTTCAAGTAAGAGTTACAAAAATTGAGGATACTTTGCGGTTGCTCATGAACTTCTTTATTAAAACACAGTTTGTCTTTTAAATTTATTGCAAAATAATTTATTTGTTAGTTTGATTCAATGAGTAATAATTTCTAAGAACAAGGAATTCAATTTATTATGTTTAAATATATGCATAACAGTAAAGAACATCAATTAAAACTGGACAGAGACACAGTAACAGAATTAAATAATAAATGTGAACATTCTACGAAACATAGAAATTAAAATTAAGTGTAAAACAAGAGAAAAACACAGAGAAAGAAGATTATGTTAACATATCCAGGTTCCACAATTGATGTGAAACAAGGAATTCCACTAGACGCAAACATTGTTCTTTGTGTAGGACTCTGTTTTCTCTGTAACGAGCCCTGTTCGTATAGCTCACACATTCTCTGACAGCCTCAACTTGCAAAAGCCTCTTTGGAAATGAGAAGTTTAAAGTGACACCGATCCTCTCGTTCTCTCTGTAAACCTGATACCTAGTTTTCATTTAAACGGATTGTTGAAAACATACAATACAATTGCTAGTGCTACAGTTACACAAACAGAAAATCATAATTATGTTATTAAAAAAAGTTTCGCAAAATCATGAAACGATATAGAGGGACTGTAAAATATTGTACTTATCGTTAGCAATTAATTTACTTCTCTGATGATGTCGAATATATTAAACTAGTATCAATGTGCAATAAATAAACTGAATTACTTTGTCTATTTTTATTCAGGACATTACTTTCTTTAGGAGGTTTTTTAATACCAAATAAGAAGACAGTTCCTTAAAAAGGCACATACTAGTAATTATTAATTATTTTCGGCAGGTACCCCCTATTACTTTTAAGGAACAAGTGAATAATTACTCACCGATTTACTCTTCGGAGGAATCGCTTAGAAAATACCTAGCCTATGATTTTTAAAGCTGTATCTTTGGAATAGTATAGACGTTCTGCTTCTTGGTTGTACCCCAATTTATTCTTAGACGCCAGCGGTAAAAATATAAATGCTTCAGTTTTTATGTTCAAGACCAAGGGAACAAATTTTTCGCATTTCACATCTCTCAGTGTCAGCTGTTTAACAGCTCATTTTCGGAGATGAAGATTCCTGGTTAAAATCCTAGTAAAGGTAGTTACTTTTATACGGAATTGAACACTAGACAGTGGTTACCGGTGTACTTTGATGGTTGGGGTTTAATTAATCATACTCTCTCAGGAATGATCGGTCTGGGTCTGTACAAGACTAAACCTTATTTACACGTCATACACATCATCCTCATCTCATTGCGTCATGAGGTTGCTTATTGTTCTGAATTGAACAGATTGCAACGTACACACATTAAAGATAAAAAATTTCACTTCTCTAGATCATCGGAAATTTAGAGATTACAAAGAGTTAGATTATTGTATTATTGAAAATTGTAATTATTTTTCAAACTGTAAAACCACCTCTTTGTTGTACTGGTGAATATGCTGAACTACAAATTACGGTCCTTAGTTCGATTCTTGGCTAAAGTCCGTAAATTAGTACATGTTAAAACGCATCGTCCTATAACCTAAAGTAGTTGCTAATAACCAATATATTGATGTGGTTTAATTAAAAAAAAAAACAAATTGTGTACTTAATTATACTAAAAAATTTCATTATAAAATCGGTGAAAACCATTAATTCTTAATCAAGTGAAACCACATAAAATTAATTATTGAAAATCCGAAAAATATGATACACAGAATCCGAATGGCGTAAAAATTGATGTATAAAAAGATGAGGCCTCCTATATCGAAAAGAGTTATAAAATGAATGATAGAATTCAGTAAAAAAGGACAATGTATGGAGAATCAGCTTTAAACAGTATTTTTATTTCATTAAAGTTTCACGAAAAGGAAAGTGTATTATAAACTTCAAAATAATATAACTAATAAATAACTAATTGAAAAATACTTAGGTATAAAATTACACTTATTAAATGCGCCCAGTAAAAACATAAACTTTAATTAATTTTTTCTTACTTTTAATTTTACAAAAATCCACAGGGGATGAATTTTTATAATCAATATGGGATATAAATATGGATGGGATTACGAAATTCATTATAGCTGTATCAGTATAGCCTGTAGTCTCAACTCGATGGATGTACCGGAAGGAACACTGTAATGTCACAGTATAATTTCTTAGTTTGAAAGTCGTTTATGGTAAATTTCAAAATTAGATCACATCAAATAAAATTAATAAAAAGCCGCCTCCGTGGCCTAGTGGTAACACGCTAATCTCTACAATGCGGAGGTCCCGGATTCGATTCCCGAGTAGGGTCTAAACAATTTTACTAGTTAAACCCCACTGCTTCATTACCCAAAGAAGTTTCTAATAACCGAGCTGTTTATGCGACTATAATTTTTTTAATTTAACTTATTTATTTACAGTCAGCCTTTACAATCCGGCTATAAGCAAATCATTATAACAAAACGAAAGTAGCATGAGTGAAGTAAACAGCCATTACTGTCACTTCAACTAAATAACATTATAAAATAAGAGAGAATAAGAGAGAAGTAAAAAATTAAATTTTTAAATTTCACTTAAGATTAAAAAACTAGTGATGAAGATGAATGGTGAATTTAATTTCGTGTATGGATTAAAAACGTTGGTCTAAATCGAGGATGTGATATATTTTGAGGCGCTAAGTTTCCTCACTGTTGTCGTGCAAATTTAATGCTAGATGGTTCTGGTGATCGTTTAACCTTACCTGGAACTGGAGGCTCAGCTCTCTTATCTCTTCACTTATGGAATGGATACGAAAATTATTATATATTTCCGAGTTTCTTATAAACCACCCAGCTTTACTCGTCGAAATTAAGACTTTGTTTTGGAAGCGTTGTATTATTTCTAAATTGAATTGGCTGGATGTTCCTCAAAGATGAGCGCCATTTTTCCAAACAGGCTTGAAAATTCTGTTATAGATAACGACTTTATTTTCAGCAGATAATTTTAATTTCTTCCTAATAACCAGTTAAACTTCATATATTTTAAAATAAGCCATTTGTTACATACTATGTGATGTACGCGAATATAAAGAAACTAATAAAAATATATATAAAAAAAGTTAAGTTGATTGAATACAATTGGATGTAATTACATCCATACGTAATGAATAATGAAGGTTAAAAGTGAAATAAGTTTACATGTTTAATAAGTCTTAATCTCAGATCGGTTAAATTATTTGTAACAAATGTCAAGATTCAAGAACAATGCCATAAAAATTTTATGGTTAGCTACGCTGAACAGCTGATGAAGGAAAAGAAGATACTTAACAGAGAACAGTTCTTGCGTAGACAATAATCAGAAAAAATTCGCGAAAGAACGCATTATGAATAAATTGGAATTACATCACCAAAATACCTGAAATCCAGAAATGTATACTGATATGACGATTAACTTACTAAGCTGTATTTTTTATAAAATTTATATTTACTTACTCAGTAACTTTAGAAAGAACGTCTCAATAATTCCTTACTGTTAGTAAAGAAAATATTTTCAAAATTTTTATTTAGCAGCTTTTTTGTCACACACTTCTGTGAAAGAAACTTAAAACTACAAATCTGGCATTTAAAAAGAGGCTTATTAAGAATTTTCAAATTAACTTGTTTTAAAGCCATGTTACTGAAAAGCAATTCAATCATACTTTCATTATACATGAAAACTAAGTAAAAATAAGAATAATTGTATTCCTTTTACTTTTTGTAGTAAATCGTTCTTTTGTTAATGAAGCCTACCTAAGTCTTGGCTTGTACGTAGGTAATGATACGAAGTAACATAAAGATTTAAGAATGTCAGACCTTGCCGGGAATCGAACCCGGGACCAGAAGTCAGCGAAACCAAATTTATGTTGAACCTGGATCATGATAAAGAAAGGGAAGCAATTGTTACAATCAGTAGAGATGGCGCATTTAAAAGCAATGGGTGGGTACACTACCCTTATCATGAAACGAAATGAAAGAATGTAAAACCAGCATGACTACAACTCTGGGGTGTAGCACAGCAATAATATTGGAGAACAATAATTGCCATAATTGCTACAATATCCTACAGTATAGACCAATCTGTCTGTGAGATACAGGAAGACTTTTTAGGAAATGGGTAACGGAATGGGCTACATAATCTAGCCGTTGGTGGTGGTAGATTGGCAAATGAGAAAAAGAGGAGTAAGTAAAATTTTTTAATCTTTGAAACTGCACTTCCAGGGTTGCACACCCTGGGTTTCATAACGTGGGTTATAATCAGCCGAATTAAAAACAAACTAAACAAACCAGCACGTATTTTTTAACAGTTGATTTACTTAATTTAAAAATATTCAAAAGTTACGTGGTATCTTGGATTAAAATATTAAATGCTTTTTCTAACAAAAGTGTTATTATTCCTGTACTTACTGAATTAAGTAAATTTATTCATTTAGGCAAATACATTTATTTTAATAATAGTTATTCCTGAATAAAAAATAAGAATAACAAATAATCTATAAACCGATTTTCGGGTGATTACTCAGAATTACATTAGGATTGATTTCATTATTGACGCATAAGAAATACACGAGTTAACTTGATCAAAACCCATTCAGTACACACTTACATTATAAAATTATTCAATAAACTAGGATCATTAGTTACACAAAAGATTTTGAAAAGTGTTGTATTATACGGAATTAAAATATTTATAATAATTTATACATAAAATAATGTTTATAAATATAAAATAATATTTAAATCAGTATAATTAATTGAAATTATAACACAATTATGATAATTGAAGAAAAACAATACACCCGAAAAAATTGAAATAAAATGCAAATAATTTTTTGGGCGGAAATTATAACAGCCATGTAGTTAGGACAACGTTCTAATATATTTTGTAGAGTTGCTTGTTTAAAAGATAAAATTGATATTCCACCTGCGTGGAATACCTCTCCTAATTTAAGCTTATTTATAAATAATATTATAAAGGTTGATTTTGTACCCCTGTTAAATATTCACTAGAAATATTATTGTTTGAACAGCATTGTTCAATACGTGATTTCAAAAATAATGACAGGCGTTTTATATTAAAAAAGTAAAAGTTGAATTTTGACTGTAAATCATTGAAACGAGTGCCTAAATTAATTTTTCTGACGTGTAATTATTGTGTATTCCAAATAAATTTACATCCGGCTGTAATAAACATTTTAACATATAAATAATACAGAATTTAAAATTTTTGGTAACTAATTTATTAAACCGGAAATAATATTTTGAAGCTCTTTTATTGTTTAGAACAATCATCCATAACTTGTGATAGTAGGAACAAGATTCAACGTGTATAATATTTTAAAAAACCTTTTAAAGTATTATTTAAAAAAACAATAATTATTCTTAATTAATTAAATAGTTATGAAAATTTAAAATACGTAAAATATCAGGGGTATCGTGTTATGGTATAAATGAGAAAAAAAGTCAACGATTTTGTTTTCCAGTATTCTAACTTTTGTAATTTATTAGCCTACCTAATTTTAAGTTTTTAGTCGTAAATTTAATCGTCCCATGTAAAACAAATATTATTGGAAATAAAATTGAGTTGAATTGAGTGTGCGATTTAGTAAATTTAGGATTACTGAAATTTTTTCGTCCAAAGTTGACACATCGACTCACCGGGTTGGTCTAGAGGTAAAGTCGTCACCAAAATCAGCTATTTAACCGCTGATTTTCGAAGACGAAGGTTCCTGGTTCAAATCCTAGTAAAGGTAGTTACTTTTTTACGGTTTGACTGCTAGACAGTGGTTACCGGTGTACTTTGATGGTTGGGGTTCAATTAATCATACTCTCTCAGGAATGGTCGACCTAAGTCTGTAGAAGACTACATCTCATTTACACGTCATACATATCATCCTCATCTCATTGGGTCATGGGGTTGCTTATTGTTCTGAATTAAATAAATTGCAACGTACACACATTAGGCATTAAAAAAAAAGTTGACTCACACCTTTAGGCCCAAGACTTTTTTCACTTAACCAATGTTTCACAACTCACAGTAAAAGTTAACGTACAACCTATAAAAATTTAAGTGGAGCAGAAATACATACAATTTCTTTAATATTAATATTTAGTCATTTCGGATATAAACTTCAACATTATTTATAACATTGTGAATTGTCAGGTGAGGTATAAATTTAAGTAATCGTTAAAAGAACCAACTAACTAATTGGAATGTCTGCGTCATTTAGAATTAGATATATAATTATTTAGAAAGAGTAAAAACTTACTCTTGATGTTGGGCAAAAATAACGCTAATTTTGTTATTTACAGTACCAAGAGGATACCACAATAGAATTATACAGAATGCGGAAGGACTACTCCGAAATATTTTACATTTCATGGCTGAGAAATCTATTAGGAACAGCTTAATTTAAATTTTATTCGTTTTTTGGAGTAGGTAACTACTTCAATACGTTGAGTACTCACGCGTTAATTAAAAGTGAAGCTTTACTACTGTCTGTCTGTAACTTGATGTCCTCTGGCAGAGGGAAGCAATATGTGGATGGTAAAACCATTTCAGAAAACATACATTTAATTTTTTTAAGTAACTAAACCTTGTCGGATATGACGTATTTTTATAAACCAAAGTATTTCGGATGTTTTTGTTCTATAAAATTACTTCGAAAACACAACTTAATGAGGTAATATATAATGTAAAAGTGTTGCTTTTGAAGAAAACCGTATTTTTTTCTCTAATACATCGTCATTGTTCAACAACTATTTCACGGATTAACATTATTATGTGGCAGGTTTGTTCTGTAATAATTACGAAAAACGATTTTCAATAAAATTTAACAGAAAATCATTACTTTTTAAGTTACGAGGACAGTTCTTTCTACAAAAACAAAACTTATATGTAGCCTACATAATACATTATCTCATTAAGCGTGCTTTTCAAAATAACTTTATGAAACAAATACATACTAAATACTTTTAACGTATAAATACTTTGTTTTATAAAAATACGACATTTCCGACAAGTTTTAGGTACTTAAAAAAATTATAAATATTTTCTGAAATGGTTTTACAATCTGCATATTGCTTCCCTCTGCCGGAGGCCATTAAGTTATAGACAGACAGTAGGCATCGTTTTGGCTGTTTTTGTATTAAAATTATTATAACTTTCAATAAAATTATATAGTAAATTGATTCTAGCTATCTCATTCATTACAACATGTTCAATGCAAACAATTTTTACTGTGGCCTTGGTAGGCCTACTTTCCTACTGAATAATTCAAAATATTTCTATTATCGTGGTCGGAGAATTGAAACTACAATTTTTAAAATAGTTCTACTTTCGTTTGATTTGTGTTATAAAGATCAAAATACTTTATAACAAAAAGTTTGGAAAATAAACTTGAATTGGGGAAAAATATATTTAGCATATGTTTACGGAAATTTGAAATCCTGGAATTGCTCAAACATATTGATTTATTAAGAACGCGATTAACATTAATGTAAACTATGATAATAAAAACTGTAAGAAATAGAAAAAAAATTTTAGTTATATATAGCCTAACGTATGATAGGAATATCCGGAAGCGTACAGTTGAAACAACAACGAACGAAAATTTGGTTAAACTAATGGAAGAAGGAAAGAATCTTATGAGAGAATTAGGTGAAAAGAAGAAAACCAAAAGTAAAGGCAAATGTTCATAGTTCCTCTTCTCTTTCAGATCGGACTGTACAAAACTTTGCGTAATTACTATTAAAGAATTTATCATGTTTACTTTTTGAACTACATGTTTATTTACTATTGCATGTTTTAAAGAAGTAATGATAGATGTACACTGCTGTACAAGATTCCGAATGAAGATAAAAGATAACAACTGAGATTTTTGGCCGCAGATGAAAGAATTAGTTATAGAAGCGATACCCGTAACGGGCAGGAGGAGTGTTAAATTAATTGCACTTGATCTGTTTGTTCCAGGGCTTCAAAAAATAGTTCTGTTTCTTATCACATGTTGTTTAGGTCATTAGCCGAAAGGCTGGTTTGAACCTGTAGAGGTTTTCCTAAGTAAAACGAGGAGTGAGGTGGTTTACCATTGCCTTCCTCACTGAGTGGAAAAGTACGCTTATCAGCAAGCCGGGCCCTCTGAAAAGCACATATTTTCCACTCAGCAAATGACACCTTCACTTCATTCAACACAGGGTCTAGCTGTATAATGAAATTCATTACTTTCAGAGAAGATATCTTTGATTAGTGTCTTTTACACCTCTACCTCTTCTGTTCTTAAATGATTCAGTCATTTAATTGGCTGACCATGTGATAATAAACAGAACTTTTTATTTTAGCCCTGCAACGAACAGATAGAATGCAAATAATTTGACACTCCACCGGTCTGTTATGGGCATTCTTATCACATAGTCAGCCAATTATATGACTGAACTATTTAAAAACAGAAGAGGTAGAGGTTTAAAGACACTAGTCAGAGTTATCTTCTCTGAGAGTAATGAATTTTACTATACAGCCAGACGCTGTGGTGAATGAAATGAAGGTGTCATTTGCAGGGTGGAAAGTGGGTGCTTTTCAGAGGGCCTGGCATGCTCATAAGCATACTCTTGTAATGCAGTGAGGAAGGCAATAGTAAACAACCTAACTCCTCGTTTTTACTTAGTAAAACCTCTAGTGGTTCAAACAAGCCTTTCGGCTGTTGACATAAACAAGAGAAGACGGTGGCTGTAAGCAATTTTGGATAGAATGAGTTTCCTGTGACAGCAATTAAATATGAGCCGAATGGTACGCCAGATGTCTGCAGGCCTCTCAGAACATAATAACCAGAACAAGTAGAGAAAAAAGACAAAGTAGCCTATTTACCTAAAAAAGGTTATCATATCTGATGAATTTTACATAAGAGCTAAGCTAATTAAAAATGCAGAATTATAAAAAATTGTTTTGTGTTATAGAAGTGAAAGCGAATTAAATGTAAACTGTCTTTAAGATGAAAAAGACAACTTATCAGATTGTAGATAAACTTTTTTGACATTTGAATTAATAAAGTAATAAGTATTTTCTTAGGAATGGGAAATTACAAAACTATCCAGTATTGTATTCAATTTTAGTTGTAAGGAAGAACAACATTTAAGATACACAGTTCAGATAAGTTATAATAAATTTAAATGTAAGTTTAAACTTAAGTACTGGTCAGGCGCCATTTTTATTTATCGTGGGTTAAACACTTGACAACTTGTCTTCAGCATATACGGACTTAAGTGACGTCAGTGCGGTTAAGTAAATGACACGAAAAATAATCCTGTAGTACGTACTGTAATCACTAAAACACATAAATCCTTCATTTGATTAAGAGAGGATTGTACATACGCGAACTTACATTCATAAATTCCAAAACAAACTTCATTACTTTAATCATCGTCATTACATTGAGTTATTCTTTATTCAAGAGTTCATTACCATAAGCGATGATAACCATCATGGGTTTTCGCCTTAAAAGAGATTAACGACCAAAACCGACTTTAAGGTAAATTTAAGCGCTTCTAAGATAAATAAAAATGTTAGGAATTTTATAATTGTTAAAAGTAGTGTTCGCCGATAACCGGAAAAGAGTTCTGTTTATAGAGAATACAGAAATGTTCACATTTCTTTGAAATTTCCTACTTCATAACATATCTGGGCTCTCTCGTGTATAAACTGGAATACTGAACAGTAATTTTATTACTAAAATTAATAATATACAAATTTAGTTTTTTAATTTTGTCCGTTCCAAAATTTTTTTATACAAAACCCTTTTTAGACCAATCTGCACTTACGGTGTCCTGCTCTTTGGAGTAGCGGCAGAAATGAACTTTAAGTCTATCCAGGACCTTCAATCAAAATTCTTAAGATTTGCTTCTGGCACTCCTTTTTATGTAAGCAATAAAACCCTCCACGACGATTTTAAAATGCGGACAGTAAAGGAGCTAACCGCGTCCTTCTATGGTAACTTTCGCAGACGACTAGATGCCAATCTAAACCAACAAGCTCGTGATCTAGCTACAAGGAACTTCCCAACTGTGCGACGTTTTAAGCGAAAATGGAGTAGAGAACTCTGGGTAGGAATAATGGACAATACCCGTAGTTATAAACGGAGAATGTACCACTGGGTACCTCTTCCCCTTAAAATAAAATTCCCACCGCCATTTAAATATCGTATACGGAAATTGTGGAGCTCAATGTACAGTACCGTAATACAAATTAAAGAAAAACAAACTGAAACGGCAGTTGAAAAGTATTTCCACACAATACGACGTATATAAATGGTTCTATAACTATTAAAATTTCCACTTGTTCGTCATAATTATTATGACGGCTGATAATTATTATCAGCTGATGACGGAAGTCTGTAGGGCAGAATTACAATTATTGTAATTCTGCCCTACAGGTATGTAGTCATTTCAAATTTTAAAACGTAGGATCGTTAAGCGCTTCAGTGGCTCTGTTGGTAAAGTTGACTGATAAGCTATAAATGTTCCTGGATTTAATTTTCTGATAGGATCTGGGTGTAACATCTAATTATTTTATATTTAGTCTGTTGATTATTATATTTTTTCTTCTTCTTTAATTTCTTCTGTTATGGATTAGGCCTTCCGACCTGTTCCGACTTCTTGGCCCATCGTTTTCGCGGTCTACCTACATCTCTTCGTCCAACAGGTATGAAGCTTAATGCTCGTTTCGCTCATCTATCTTCACTCATGCGTATTAAATGTTCTTCCCACTTCTTTCTGTATTGGTCAACTGTTTCTAACAGGGGAAGACATTTAATTGGCCTGGATTTCCTCATTTTTAATGTTGATCTCTCAAATTACACCCCTGAACTCTTCTCAAGAAACGCAATTCCGCAGCCAGAATCTTACGTTCATCCTTCTTCCCAAATACCTAGGACTCAACACCGTACAACAATACTGGAACAGCCCGAGGCTTGTAAAATTATTTAATTTGTATTTAAATATTCTATATTTATTTATTTTTAAATTATTATTTCTAGTCTGTTTTTTATATTTAGTACTAACCGATAGTTAATCAAATTAATCCGAAAGAGAAGTCGTTAAGAATCTGAATTATTAACCCATTTTCAAACTAAGTCTATTTAACCCTATATAGGGCAGTACTACGGGTGAACGTTTATTGAAATGGAAATCACGTAATTTTTATTGGTAAGAATGCTTATTAAAACAACTTGCAGTAGACTACATAACAAAATAATGTGTAGAATAACATATCTTAACTTTATATTAGCATGAATGCTTGCTTTCCCGTAAAAAACTAAAATTTTTTTAGCATTGTACAAAAGTGACAAACGCTGTTATGATTCCTTACCACATTCGTGCAACTCACGAAGAAAATTCTCACTGCGCGCTAATTTCAAAATGTGGATAGCCTACTTATCAGGAACGTCTATAACGCCATTAAAAGCCAATAAGGTTCAACTGCATAGCTTATTCTTAAATAAAATCAACCTTATTGCCAGTGGTAAGTATACTTACCAAAGACCTATAAAGCGTTAAAATTTTTTGAATTTACTGACATCATATCTCGTACGTGCTTTCCTATTAAAATATATGCAACTAAAAGTTTTCAAGTTATATGTTATAAAACCTTAACATTCTTACAAATAACGATTTTGTTCAGATTCGTATTTTTCTATAAATTAAAAAACAGAAGCCAATTAATAAAAAAAGTAATCAATTTTTATGGTGTAACTATGAAAATAAATTCATAAACTGATTGGAGTGTTAAGCATACAACTCAGCTCGATGTTTTGACGTAAGATTTGATTTTAAAACTTTATACATAAATATCGTCTCATCTTATTACAATTAGTTAATAAGGTTATAGTTAAATGGTTTGAAGCATTTATACTGTTGTTTTATACAAAATAGTATGGAGCAGTTAAGTGATGACACAATGTAATAATAGCCAACTGCACGAGGTAAGTGGGTATACCTTCAATTTTATGACTGTCTCTCCCAGAGGGTATAATTTCTCATCTCAAAGAGAAATTATGCCTATAAACCGTACCCTATAAGCATGCAATAACTTTTATTAGAGTTTATAATTAAACCATAAATAACTGTTAATACACGAATTGTATTAATAAATTTTATTTATGAAAACACATTACATATCTAGAGTATTACATAAAAAAACGGAGATTAATCAGTTGATCTCTCCATCTTGAGTTTGTAATCAATAGGAGTTATAAAGTATATTTTTGTTCCATTTATAAATACAGTCGAACTTCGATATAACGAAAACCTTGATTATACGAATTTTTTACTGCACCGTGATATTATAATTAAACTATATTATGTAAATTTACCTCGATTTAACGAATAAGTACCTTGAATAAGTTACCTTAAGTATGAATAAGTACCTTAATTGTAGCCAAGATCTATGTACGAGGTAAGTTCCTACTTGAAATCAATACATAATTTTGTGCTATTATTAACCGTAATTACGTAAAACATGATCTATAAAAATATTAATTTACTAGTTAATAAGACATGTCTATTAAGAAAATTAACTGAATTTAATTCATCATACAACGTGAAAAAAAATCGTTAATAAAAATTAGCTTGGAAATTCTTGTAACTTCGATCTAACGAATACCTCGAATTAATGAATTTTTTCCCAGGATTCTCAATTTCGTTATATTTAAATTCGGCTGTATTTACTTAAGATATTGTAAGCTCACGACAACATTTTTTATGCTGGGTATAATAAGATTGTCTCTCACTGTAGCCTCTAAAGTAAAAATTTGAATAAAAATTCAAATTGTTTGTTCTAAATTTGTCAATAGCTTGTTCTAAATTTGTAAATAGCCGGCCGCATTGGCGTAGTTGGTAACGTGCTCGCCTCTCATCATGCGGTCCTGGGTTTGAATCACACTCAGGCACGGGATATTTTCATACGTTACAAAAAAAATCATTTCATCCTCATTACGCACAGTTACACCCCAACGTCGTCGCTAATGACCTTGCAGTTGATGCGACGTTAAATAAATAAATATAAAAAAAATTGTAAATAACTTAAGTAAAAAAAAAACTAGTCATACTCAAACATAACATCATGAAGAAGCTGTGAATAATTGAAGGTAAAAATTAATTTAAATTATTCTACACCAAATTTATAAGGTTTAACTAACCCTGTCCATGAAAATAATAAAACAAATTCTGAGGTTATTTCGAGAATGAGTGACTGAAACATAAATAAATTACTTAAAACATGATTTACAGCTTAAAGAATATCATTAAAATGTCTTGACAGAACAATATATTTACTTCTTTTCAATTAACAAAAATTCGGGAAAAAGTATAGGTTAAACATCTTACGTAGTAATAAAGTGGTTTACTGATTTGAAAATGGCTAATGAAAAAGATTCCTTGTATAACACTTTTTGTAATTTTTAAGCAGTAAATCATTTCTAAAAGTTTACATCAAGAAAGATTTTTGTGAATATATTCAAAAAGCGGTAGTCTTTAAATTACTACAAATTAGCAATAACGGAGAAGTTAAAAAATGATTAATTAACAGTGTTACGAGTACCGCAAAAAATATACTTGGGTAAATAAAGAAACTAAATTAAAATTATGAGAATGTTGTAAAATTACGAAGTTATTATGTGTAAAATTACGACGAGACAGCCCAAACGACAGAAAATCGTGTCTTTCGACAAAGAACGCCAGAAGAGATTAAAAAGATTGAAGGAATACTGGAGAAGAATCAAGGAAAGAACCATCAGGAATATTACTCCAATACAACAAAAATTGAAATAAGATATTTTTTCTTTAATGAACTTATGTGGTCCTATGTGACTTAAAAAAAATTACGAAATATTATATTCCTAGTAAATTGAATAGGCAGCAAGTGTATGGTGGCCGATTATGGCTGTCATTGTTTGGGGTATTATGTCGTCATTTTGTAGTACTTAGGCATAATTTATTATAAAAATAATGCTTGCCACAAATTAAATATCAATGCTTGATTTTTATAGGTATACGTAACATTTTTGCGATTGCAAGCCCATATTTACATTACATAGTTTATAATGAAAGGCAGTTTACTCGGTTTCTGATTTCTTGTTATTTTCCAACACATTGTAAAATTGTGGTTTAAAAATAGATTTAAAATTGTATTAATTCATAAATTAATATTATTACGTAATTTCTATGTAGTAATAAAAATATTAAATCGAGATAAAAATGATATTTATGCATACATTGTAAATGTTTTATTCATTGGAACACTTTTTATCACGTCATAACTTTAAAGATAGTTAGAAAAGTTTTGAAAGAAGCGTAACTGGTAAAGCTTAGCTTTGGAATAAACAATGACATATAATCATTCATGTGAGAGAAACAGTAATATGATTTTCTTTTTATGTAAACTTAAATAAATATGTATGCCTTTGATCATCATTAGGTAAATTGAAAAGAATAATTTAAAATTCAATCTTGCAGTAAAACTATGTGAGTCAACTAAAAAAGATGGTCGGTTTAAGCATTGTAATTTAGTTTAGTCTATCATGCGATATTATTTGTGACATTCAAAATTGGTTTATATTAGGTTATCTATGATCATTCTGGACTTCTAAATCAGATGAAAAAATTACAGAAAGAATTAGCTCTCAGTTTAAAAGAATTTAACACAGTAAAATTGAGGATATTTCCTTTCTCAAAAATTTTAAATACTATTTGTCTCCGAATTCAAGATTTTGTGAATAAAAATCCAGATATTGAATAAAATATAATAGGCTAATGACTGCCTACGAACTGGAAGCCTTTGAAGTCTGCTTACGTAGAAGAATCTTGAGTGTTCTATAGGCCTAGACGCGGAAAGTCACCAACATGGAAGTCTTTAGGGGAATGAAAAACCCCAGAAGTAGCTAACATGGTCAAATGTAAGCTTTAGGACTTCAAACACATTATGAGGACTTGAAAAAAATATATGAAATACTATAACACATCCTGGAAGGAAAGATATAAGAAAAAGAGCTCCTGACAGAAGAATTATTTCCTGGCTCGCCAATTTAAGGACCTGGTTTGGTAAGAGCTCCGGTAGTTTTTTCAGTTAGCAACAAACAAAGTTCGAATAAATGATCGCTAACATCTGAACGAGTAGGCACGCTAAGAACATGATAACAATGACTTCACTGTTATGTTAAATTTTTTCTCCCGGATAAAATCTTCAAATATAAAAGTAGTTGGTTGGCATCTTCATCAAACATTTTTGATTAACTCCAAATCGGATGCCGGCTGCATTGGCGCAGTTGGTAACGTGCTCGCCTCTCATCATGCGGTCTTGGGTTCGAATCCCATTCAGGCACGGCATATTTTCATACGTTACAAAAAAATCATTTCATTCTTCACCGTCTGCATTAGCAGTAATTGCAGAACAGTCGGACGTTAAACAAAAAAAAACAAAAAAAAAAATCCAAATCGGATATTTTTGATAAAAAATAGGTATTTATTCAGCGAACGTTTCTGTTATGAAATCAATAAACATTAATTTCCTTGTAAAATTTAAAAAGGAGAAAATGTATAATACGTTACGTCAAAAATATGTAATTTTTTACTCAATAAAATGAAAATAACTATTTTTGAAGAAATCAGTATGGAATACGATGTGCTAATAATATTAAGTTTTAAAATTCGTTTCATTTATAAATATTGGGAAGTGCCCAAAACATATTTACCAACAACGTAAACAAAATGGTGAATTATTTATTTAAAAGAATAAAAAACTTTTGTTTTTTCAAAACTGACTGCGTAAATTCTGTTTTAAGTGCACCCAGTAACATTTGTTGAAAATAATAAAATTTAAAACTTTTATACATTGTACGTTATTCTGACGAAGCAGATAGCGTATTGTAATTTTAATACAAAATTTTAATTTTTAAACTTAAAAAATTTATTGTAATGATGTTGGTTGATCAATTATTCATTACAAATGTAACAGGAAATTAAATTTTCGTTGATCTGCACCATGGGGAATTTAAAACTAAATATAAATATATTATGTATGTGCAACGTATGAGTAAATATGTTAGAGTATATTTAAAATAAATTTTACGGACAAAATATTCAGATTATATGAAATAGATATATTTTTATCTCGGTGGAGGTTTTGTAGGAATTTTATACGAGTTAATACAAATTGTAGATTATACGCATAAAAGAATAATTTCAACTTTTTTGAGATAGGCCTAGATATCTATAAACACCAAACACAAAATTCAAAGAACAACATGAAAACGTTGTGTAAAATTTATGTGGACCCTTAGGGTAAGAACTAGTACGGATTTCCGACTTGTCCAATCTCTATCTTTACCTCGAGGGGGTCCTACAGCTGAAAGTGCCCTGGTGAATGCTCCTAGGTGGGTGGAGAAAGTTAAGCTGTGAGAAGAACTGCAACTCTTGAATTTTGCATTAGGCTGAAAGTTATCAAATGGGTAGCTCATCCTATTCAACATATCGTCCAACAAATGTTTGTTGTTCATACATTCTATAATAGAATTCATTTCAAACGCTTACAAAAATGTATTTATTATTTTAAAATACAATATTGTAAAACCATTTTTGATAGTGAATTAATTATTCAAGAATATTATATCTTCATAAAACGAAATTATTGTTTACTCAACAAACACAATATATTCAAACCTGAATCAATCAAAATTTCAAAGTATAATTTAAGTTTATTTACTTAATTGCAGGAGAAATCAACTTCGACAAAGTTAAAAATTACTAACCTAACAAAATACTGAAGGAATTAGCGGATTAAGGTACTATTTAGACTAACGAAATACGAGCACAGTTCTACAATTCCCATTTTTACTTTCTCTTGCCTATATGAATATATAGGGACGGAATTATTGTTTTCTTGACGATTATTCGAAATCAAGTTTTCACCGGATATACACGTTTTCAGACCCCCTAAACCCCAAAAAACATGTTTAGAGCGATTGGTGTGTGTGTGTTTGTGTGTTTGTGCGTGTGTGTGTGAACAAAACATCTCGAACAGAACATCATACCAAGTTGAAACTTAGAACTTAAGTTAGATACCACTAAAAGACCTGACACGAACATTTTCATCAACAACAGTCAACCGGAAGTAGTAGTGTATTCGTGTCTTTTTTTACATTTTTGCGATTTGCTCAAAAATGGCTTCTACGATTTTTTTTAAATCTCCTAATTTCCTACATTTTTTTATGCTCTACAAGATAGGGTAGGCGCTATGGCTGTTGAAATTCTTGAGGAAACGGTTCTCTCGAAGAAAAAAAATGTTTTTTTAAAGATTACAGCCTTAATATGCATTTTAGGGCAAAAGTGTATAAATAGTCAAAGTAGTAGACAATAAAAATCTACAACTTTTATTTTAAACATTTAATTGTATAACGCTTAGTTTAGTGGTAATTAGTGATTCGGCAGAGCTGCGCATACCCCAGGTAAAGACCTACCTGGGTACCGGTAAATTCAGTGTCCTCTCGTAAAAATGTTATCTTAAGTACAAAAGGTAGATATTTCCAGAAAAATCCAAACACTTAACACAATAAAAACAACAGCATAAAATGTGTGAGTGCGATTATACGTATGTAAAAATGACATAGCTACATCAAATCGGAAACTAAGAAACATAATTTTTGCTGCGTGGTGTTTGAAGAGAAGTGAAACCTGTAAAAATTTTTAACTGTAATTTTTTTACACAGTAAAAATAATTTATCTACTAGCTATAAAGTAATAGAGAAAAAAAATTAACTGAAAGATTCGTTTAGAAAACAAAATGAGACCAAAATATTCTATTAACAAATTATTACTGGGAAAAATTCTACAGTAATGCACCCGCTATTAAACCTGTAATACCATATGTTTCAGTATGAAAATATAACTGAATATTAATTTAAATAAATCATTACACGCCAGTTAAGGATAGGAAAGTACTGTTAATTATAATTTTAAAAGGGAAATACACAGAACTTATAAGTTTCATTTAAACTGTTAAATTAAAGTAATAAATCTGCCAAAACCTATAATTGAATTAGCTTCTTTTACTTATTCGTGTCATAAATTATAAATGTTAACACAGCTAATGTTGAAGAATTAGCACAAAACTTTATAGGTAAAATGAGAATGTTCTATTTAAAGCTTCAACCAAACACATTTAATTAAGTATCGTTAAAAATGTAATGACACTGCTTTAAGGAATTATGCGAGTTCAATACCCAGCTGTACATATTATGTTAATAACATGATTTGTAGTAATTTTTGGTACTATTTAAAACGTCTAAATAGCTGAAAATTGTTCATAAATAACTAAGGAAAACGAATGTTAAATTTGGGAAAAAAATATTAAACGTAAACAATTATTAAAAAATAATCGTGCTTTGAAAAAAAAGTATCGGTATAGCATAACTAACACGTGATGGTTTCTACAAAAAAACGAAAACAGACAAGAATTGACCGCAGAACTGAAACAAGAAAAGCCTACAGTAAAAGAATGTTGAGAATGCCAGCTAATAAAAGATCATTTAGACATATTTAAAGTTAACTGATGTAGTTAGGAGCAATTGTTATTCGCTTTAACAACGATTAATACGGAGGTAATCACCCTCCTCAAAAAGAAACAAAACTGAAAAGTATTACTGTGTGTATTGTAATAAAAGATCTAGATAGAACCCATCACGGACGCAATGACGTAGAAGAGGCTCTCTTTCTTTGGGCAGTACTAAGAACGCATAAACTAGAATAATAAGAAAAATAGTGGAAAAAATGTATAACTCTAAAAACTCGAACATCCAGTGGACAAAATAAATCAAAGAGGACTTGGTATAACTTGAATTAACAATAAATCATTTGAAGGGAAAATCCCCTCCCTTAGAAAAACAAGTCATTAACGACAAAAGTAAACAATTTCATGTAGAAAAGGTTTATGCAATTGAAGAAAGACAAAACACATCTGAAAGAATGAAAAAATTTTGAGAACAAAATTAAAGAACACCCAGAAGAAAGTAAAGACAGCATGAACTAACTAAAGTGATCCAATGTGGTCATGAAAGTACAAAAAAATAACAAATCGAACGATATTCATTTGCACTTTATTCTTAGATAAGGTACTCTATATTTTAAAAAAAAATCTGGTGTGAAACACACAACTTTCTCTTGCCAATGAAAATAGCAGACATGGCGCCTACCCTATCTCGTAGAGCATAAACATGTCGTAATGCAATTTAAACAAAATCGTAGGAGCCGTTTTTGAGAAAATCGCAAAAAAGTGAAAAATGACACGAATAAACTTCCGGTTAACCGATTTTAATGAAAATGTTCGTGTATGGTTCGGTAGTAATACCGAACTTAAATTTCAAATTTCAAGTTCGTACGATTTTCCGTTCTTGAGATATTTTGCACACAACACACACACACACGCACGCACGTGCACACACACACACACACACACACACACACAGACCAATCACTAAAAACATGTTTTTGGGTTCAGGGGGTCTGAAACACACACACACGCACACAAGCGCGCGCGCACACACACACACACAGACCAATCACTAAAAACATGTCTTTGGGTTCAGGGGGTCTGAAAACGTGTAGATCCGGTGAAAACTCGACTTCGAAAAATCGACATAAAACAATACTTCCCTTCCTATATATTCATATAGGCAAGAGAAAGTAATAAAAACCTTGGTTGCATGTCCATTTTAAATTAATTTAAAATTTAAGGATTGTTACAAGAAACTTTCCTATCTATTCGTTTTCTGATATTTTTATTTCTGTCAATATCTTATCTTAGCCAAGTTTGGTCTTGATATGAAACAGAAAAAAATATATAAGCAATACGGTGGGTCAAAAACGGTATTATAAAATTTATTGATAAAATATGAATGATACTACATTTTATAACATGCAGGTAGTTATTATCCTGGCTAAACTCGATTCGTTAGTTACAAAGACATAAAAAAGGCTGAGTATGTATTGAAATATTCATTGTTATCATTTCAAAGTAATAACCTTCATTATACAGTCAGACCGTGAGGTAAGTAACAGTATATGTCGCAGTGAAAGAAGTAAACGCTTTTCGGGTGTCTGCAATAGAAAACTACTACATCATTTATAACTTAATTCGGCCATACACCGTTGAATTCAAAGGAACCTACCAACTATTGTAAGACACAATAAAAATTTATATTAATACGGTAACTGTGTAAACTAATACCTAACTTTTGATTTTATTCCGTCATACGTCAAAGACTTCAACGAACGTATCAAAAATATTGTCAGTCACAGTATAAATTCATACTAATATGGTAACTAATTGTCTTATTAGATAAGAAGTTTGTATTGCTGCTAGTAGTGTCCATGTGCGCCCATAACAGACAGGTGGAGTGTCAAATTATTTACATTCAATCTGTTCGTTGCAGGGCTAAAATAAATAGTTCTGTTTCTTATCACATGGTCAGCCAATTAATGACTGAATCATTTAAGAACAGAAGAGGTAGAGGTGTAAAAGATACTAATCAGAGATATCTTCTCTGAAAGTAATGAATTTCATTATACAGCCAGACCCTGTGGTGAATGAAGTGAAGGTGTCATTTGCAGAGTGGAAAATTTGCTTTTTAGAGGGCCCGGCATGCTGATAAGCATACTTTTCCACTCAGTGAGGAAGGCTATGGTAAACCACCTCACTTCTCGTTTTACTTAGTAAAACCTCTACAGGTTCAAACCAGCCTTTCGGCTGATGACCTAAACAACAACAACAACAGTGTCCATGTATCAATATGTTTGAAACACGTCTGTCTGCTATAAAAAAACATTAACTCGTTAGAACACTAAAAGATTCCATCGAAATAAACTGGAATTAATAAAACAAAACATGAGAACTTGCCAGTTCCTGTTAATAGTAAGTAAAATGATTTTATATTATAAAAAATTATTTCCGACAGAATATGGACCAGCAGCTATCGACCGTTTAATCTTATACGTTTACAACTCAGATCCTAAAATACAATTTACTGTCAAACACAGCTATCTCACAAATTTGAGATCTTTATGACACATAGAAGTGCTTTCCAAAATAACGACATTATCTTAAAATAGAAGCAGAATAATATTATAATGTACTGTCAGATATTAATAGTAATGCAAATAATTTAACGTGACGATGATTTCTATTACAATTAATTTTAAACACTACATGATTTTCTATAGGAAAATGTTAAAGATTAGGTGGATGGACAAAATAAGTAATTTAGAGGTTCTTAGGCGAGTTTTGTTTATTTCGTTTTTGTTTAACGTCCGTCTTAGGTGAGTGGATGAAAAAAGAAGTATATTGAAATATATTGAAGCATCTTATCAGAAGGGATAGGCTAGTGGGGCATATCTTAAGACATCCAGATATTGGTCTATCAATAATGAAGGGTAATATTGAGGGAGTGAATTGTAAAGGGAAGCAAAGGTTAGAATATATAAAGCAAATTATAAAAGATGTAGGGTGTTACAGGTATGTAGATATGAAACAACTTGCGCAAGATAGAACAGTTTGGAGAACTGCATCAAATCAGTTGAGAGACTGATGACCAAAAAATGATTTTCTATTTTCTATATTCTAGACTCAAAACACTTTAGACTTAACGACAAAACACTTCAAAATTTATTATAATATTACTCAAATGATTAAGAAATAACAGGGTCATCGAATTTTATTTCATGATTATCTCCGCTTGCGGTGACAAAAGAAGTTAAATAAGATAACGGCACAGATTTTTTTTATCAAAAGTTACCGTTCCAAGGGTTCTTATAAATGATAAATTTAGTGCGTTAACTGAAAAAACAATCCTTATAGTTCGTAATTTCTGTTTCATATGATGGAGTCAAAGTGAAACATCTTGTACTGCGATATCAAAGTGTAAATGAAATTGATGCAGAATGATGGGAACGAGGGCAGAATAATATTTTCACAAGAACGTTTCCCAGAATTAAAAGTCTATTGTAAATAATGCTCTGCATTATTACGAAGTGTACTACATTCGTATTTGATATCTTAAACAAGTATCTAGTTTATTTTCATTTCATTTGTCAAGTTGTTTACCGTAATGAAAATGAAAAGTATTTGAGCATAGCACATAAGAAAACAACTAAGTTACAGTAAATATTAATAAAAAAAATTGTAACTAGAAAATATGTTTTACTAATTTCTCGGCAACAAATAGAAATTAAAAATCTTTGGTCAAGGAGTAATTGCGAAAATTTTAAACTTAACAACACACTTACAAAAGACTTGTGATATCACTCTGAACAAAAAAACTTTTTAAATAAAAACTGTTGGATACTCCATAAAATGCTCATAGACAGGACTAGTTTTAGTACTCTTTACCATTCACGAACAAATAGAAAAGACAATAAAATTAATATTTTAAAATATTTTAATTATTAAACTTTAATTATTGCGCTTTAGTACGCGCAAGCGTATTGGCAGCCTAGAGGGATGACCGAAAAACTGGTTTATTACCTTCAACAGTTTTACTCCACCCTTTTTTGGTTTTCTTTTAAATATCACTTTAAAAATGCTAAAAATGATTTTTAAAATGGCAATTCTTTTTAAAGGTACAAAAGAAAGGCAGTTGCAACTATTGCAACCCTTTAATCAAATAATCAAAACTATATAGCTAAACTTTTTAATTATATTATATTTAAATTTATTACATTTAAAATTTTTAAATCAGTAACTCTTCAATAAGGTGTAGAAATAACATTATTTTTACACTTTTAATCGAAACTTTCTGTTCAACCCTAGATAACAAATACGCCAAATTTCAGCTTTCTACTGTCTGTCTGTAACTTGATGGCCTCCAGCAGAGGGGAGCAATATGCAAAATGTAAAACCATTTCAGAAAACATACATCTAAATTTTTTTAAGTAACTGACACTACTTGTCGGAAATGACGTTATAAAACAAAGTATTTTGCATGTTTTTTGTACTTTAAAATTATTTTGAAAAACACACGCTTAATGAGATAATGTATAATGTTGAAAAAGTTTTATTTTTGAAGATAACCCCGTACTTTTTCAAATACATCGTCATTGTTCAACAACTATTTCACGGATTAAAATAATATTTGGCAGGTTTGTTCTGTAATAGTTATGGAAAACGATGATGCAATACAGTTTAACAAAAAAATCATTACTTTTTAAGTTACGAGGTATTGTCATAAATAAATTTTGTAAAATCGCGAAACACGATGTAAAAAAAGTCAGCATGCGAGAAACTGTTCGGTCTTTAATAATAACTGTACACATGTAGGAAAAGAAATAAAGAGAAAATTTTCAATGCCGATGTATTTGAAAAAATACGGGGTTTTTTCAAAAAAAAAACTACATTATACATTATCTTATTAAGCGTGTGTTTTTCAAAATAATTTTATAGAACAAAAAACATGCTGCGAAATACTTTGTTTTATAAAAATACGTCATTTCTGACAAGTTTTAGTTACTTACAAAAATGTTAAATGTTTTCTGAAATGGTTTTACAATTTGCAAATTGCTCCCGTCTGCCGGAGGCTATCAAGTCATAGACAGATAGTAGGTTATCAGTGTATTGACAATTAGCGATGAGTGAGTGAGTCAGTCAGTGAGGTGTTCCGAATTTAATATGTGACGAGGGATCATGAAAATATGTTTAATACAATATTTATTACGTATTTTATTAACCATAACTAGTTCATATCAACACGATCCTGCACGAGAGAGTATAAACTATAAAAAACCGATTGTCGGTTTGTAATTTCTTATACTTTTGCGGATGCAACGAGCGATCTTTCGGTAGCTGAATATTCATTCTCTGAGCCAAATGGCAACTTTTCTAATCAGCTTCAGTGGTAAGAAATTCTTATTCCTGAACAACCCCAGAAGAATAGAACTCTCATCTAGATCATGCGCTTTACAAAGAATGCAGCTGAAAATTTATCATTAGAAATCACTCCCAAAATATATGTTTAGGTCTGAATTGTGAAAAAATATTTTATATCACATTTTGAGTAGTAATATTCAAAACTGTGAATTTTCTGTAATACAGCAATCCAATATACTGAGTAAATTCATAAGATAAACGGTAAATTTACCTAAAACTTTATAATAAATCATTTATTAGAGAAACGGTATTTACAAATTTTCCGGTAATATTTTTTAACAGGTCAACGAAGTATCGTATCTATACAATTTTAATAAAACAAAGTTACAGGTTACGATAAATAAAATATGGTTATACTTTACACGGTAATAGGTAATTAACGTAAAAAAAACATGGAACGTTACTCAACATGTTCCAATCCAATAAAAAAATAACTATGTTAGCGATTCCAATTAAAATCACAAAGGAAAGACAATAAACTAATTTTATAACAAATTAAATTACATCTATAATTATGTTATCAAATAAGTGATTAATTAAAATGTAGATTGATTTTTAATTTAAATATTTCATCAATAGAAATTAATAAGAAAAAAACAAAAAATGATTTTGTTTTAACTAGTCAATCTACATGCAGAGATTGTATCAGTATAAGAATGTAAGCTAATTTGTTTTGTACCAGACTTAGCACCTAAGCGTTTACAAAAGGGTTATTGATCAAAGTATAAGATTGTAAATTAAATTATAAAAAAATCTTCGATGTAGACATTCCCTTAAGGAGGATTTCACAGATTTCACAAATATAATTCATCAACAAAATAACCGAAGGCTCTGAATGTAATTTTCAAATGTAAATTATAATAATACTGTTCTATATTGTATTCTTACACAGAAGAGAAAATGTTAAGAGAATTATATACCAAATATGGGTGTATGTATTGTAGGTTAATCTATTATTATACTCTACGGTGCCAACAAAGTTCATTATATATTTTTTAAATCTTTTACAATACTCCAAACATCGTAATTTTACAAACAGAGAGCTTTTATTTTCTGTAGCTTTCTAAAAAGCTGCGTTTCTGAGATAAATCGCCATGCCTTAAAAGCACTTTTTACGCCTTTTAATGCAGTGCAATCACATACAGATATAAAATATGAAGTGTATGTCTAAACTCTTTACAATGATAAAGATACAATGAACGATGAAAATAATGAAGATTTATAAAAGTAATAGTGCTGTTTCGTGAGTTAGAAGTAGCTCCATTTATCTGTTGAAGTTCTTTTAACATAAGATGGAATATCCATATGCTGAGAATACTATTTAAAATCTGGGTTTACAAATCGGGAGTACAGAGATTCCGATCGGTCTTTAAAGCGATGGGCGCCAAAAAAATCTGGTCAATCCTAAATCTTGGACAATGAGGACGATAATAAGAATGATCTATAATCTAATACCTATCTATTTATTTTTTCTTATTATGACATCATTTGTATATTTCTTAACTGCGGAATGAATACTTAAACGATAATTTGTTAATTCTTTATTTTACCCTCGTTAGCGATGTGTAACACATTAGGTACTTCAACAGATATACTTCAATGTAGGTTGGGAGGTTTGGGTAAGTACGGTAAACATATCTGGCCCAGGTACATTGGCTGGGTAGCATAAAACAGGGGTAAAACGATATAATCGAGAAAAATACATTGTGCTCTTCCAGAAAGCATATTTAACTTCATTAGGTGAATCTTAATAGATATTTGTAAGTTACCTGCAGTTCCTAGTACAGCAATGGACACTTACGGACGTTAATGTCTCAGGCGTATTAAGGCAATAATATCTGATTTCTCGTGTACTACAAAAATCTGGTGTGAAACACACACACACACACACACACACACACACACACACACAACTTTCTCTTGCCAATGCAGATAATTAACAATATAACCTAACATTAGTAATAAAACATTAAAAATAAACAAAAAACTGACGCGAAATGGAAATCAACCTCAGTTTGGCTTAAAAATACGGGAATCACTCTTTCACGGTAAACTAAGCTCTGAAGAGAAAAATGCTCAAAATAAAAGTTGCAGATCTTTTAATTTCCTATGAATTTGATTAAACGCTTTTGTCGTAAAATGCATACTAAGGCTGAAATCTAAAAAAAGTTACTTTTTTTGCACATTTTCGTGATGAAACAGAAAATCGCTAATTACCGCGAAACTAAGCATTATACAAATAAACATTTGAAATGAACGTTGTAGGATTTTAAATTCTCTACAACTTTTACTATATAGCCTATATTTTTTTGCGTTAAAATGCATAATTACTAAAGCCGCAATCTTAAAAAGCAATTTTTTAACGAGAAAACAGACTCCCCAAAAATTTCAGCAGACATGGCGCCTACCCTATCTTAGAGAGCATAAACAATGTAGTAAATAAGACGATTTTTTAAAAAAATCGTAGGAGCAGTTTTTGAGAAATTGCAAAAAACTGAAAAATGACACGAATAAACTACTATTTCCGGTTGACCGATTTTGATGAAAATGTTCGTGTCACACACACATACAGGGTTCAGGGGGTCTGAAAACCTGTAGATACGGTGAAAACTCGATTTTGAAAAATCGGCATGAATACAATAATTTTCTTCTTATATATTCGTATAAGCCAGAGATAGTAAAAAATGTGTCTACTGTACCGAATTGAGCCCATTTGTCAAGATAACAGTCGAGTAAATAAACCAAGGTAAACCGAAACAAAATAGGAATGTCAGATACAGATCATCTTAATATTGTACATTTTTTTGACATCTTTTAAACGTAATCGCTTTATACTAAAGTGAATCTTTTCAAATTAATTATTAAAAACAAGAAGGGCTAACAGATTAACCAAACAAAACATTCTACGTGTATTAAAAAAACGTATTTTACAGGCTGTTAATACAACATTCTATAATAATGTATTTTATAATACATTTATAATTTTATTGTTAATACAACATTCTATAGAGAATGAAATTTAGTGACAAAGTTTCATTGTGATTCTGATACTTAACCAGTAGCGTTCTCTACAGTTTTTCGCAAATTCGATTCCCAACTAAATTCTTATCATTTCAGACTCGCAACAGCGACATCCATCGTGACTTAAAAATGAATACAGTAGCAGAGGAAGTGTGTAAGTGTGCCAAAAAACAGATCATCTTCACGATCACTTAGTCAGGTGACTGAAAAGGACTAAGCCTGTATATTTATTTAGTATGTTAAAAAAAATTATTACTAAACGTGTACCTAATACTTAGGCGACTGAAAAGAATTAAGCCTGTAGATTTAGTGTGTTAAAATAAGATTACTAAAGTGTTATAATAGTGTGGCGACTGAAAGAACTACGCTGGTAGATTTAGTGTTTTAAGAAAAATAATAAAAGTATTGTTAAACTATAAATAAGAATAAATTATTCTTATTTATTGAAAATTCTTATTTATTATTCTTATTTATGCGGCCAACTGCGCCGGCCGCATTGGCGCATTTGGTAACGTG
Source organism: Catonia carolina (assembly GCA_035578175.1). Classification (NCBI taxonomy): domain Eukaryota; kingdom Metazoa; phylum Arthropoda; class Insecta; order Hemiptera; family Achilidae; genus Catonia; species Catonia carolina. Next base: position 52,489,516 of record JAQMRL010000002.1, read on the forward strand.
CTCGCCTCTCATCATTTGGTCCTGGGTTCGAATTCCACTCAAGCACGGCATATTTTCATACGTTACAAAAAACACATTTCATCCTCCATTGTACAATAGTTACACCCCAACATCGTCGCTAATGACCGTTGTAGTTGATGCGACGTTAAAGAAATAAATAAATTAAAAAAAGAATAAATTACATTTAAGTCATGTTTATAGTATAAGTTACTAAAACTAATGGTTAGCTACAAGTAATATTAAGCTAATTTTAAATCATATAGTCATGTAAGTTACTTAATTAATGTCTAAATTAAAAATAGGATTAAGTTAGAGATTTAAGAAATTAATAAGTTTATAGAACACTGTGAAGTGTCATCAGAAAATAAGTGCTAGCACCAATGGGTGACTGCATGATTATAAACATAAGGGTGGAGGGGAATAATATTGTTAAAGAAAAACTGTAGGTTAGTTTCAAGTAACTAGTTGCAGTAAATATACAATAAAAAAAATTCAGACTACTGCAATTTCAAAGAAATTGCTAATTATCTTAGCGTTGCAACTGTTAAATTAAATTATCATGAAACATTATTCCAGAAACGGTTGATAGAATAGTTTGTTTTATTAGTTGTACGAATTCAGTATCGATTGAATATCCGTTTTCGAAGTACGTTTACAGTATACGTACGGGTGGTAACAAGTGGTTATGGACCTATAACTCGACTGTTCTGGTTCTTAAGAACAGTTTAGTAATTGATTTATTTTATGTAAGTTAATCTAATTGAACTTGTTAGTATGGGGTGAAGTGTGTTAACAACGACAGTAAATTTGGATGAATAAGATGTTTGGAAAAGAAATTCTATAAAATCGAAAGTAATCGATACAATATCGTAGATTTTGTAAGAAAGATCTGGTAACCGTTTGAAGGGTCTAGATTAACTATCAGACCGCAGGTATAAAAACAGTTAGCTCCTATGTAGTGAGTCAGTAAATACCTGAATTATAAATAAAAAGCGTTCGGGAAAAAATTGGGCCGTTCGAAATAGTATCGTCACGGGACCGGTTATTCGGAAAATTGCTAATTATCTTAGCGTTGCAACTGTTAAATTATACTGAAAAATTATTTCAGAAACTGTTGATATAATAGTTTGTTTTTTGTACGAATTGAGTTTTGTATGGGGTGAAGTATGTTGAACAAGGATAGTGAATTTCGATGAACAAGATGTTTTGAAAAGGAATTCTCGAAAGAAGTAGAAATGTTTATTTTGTTCAAAAATAGCGGAGATTTTGTAAAAAGATCTTGAAATTGTTTGAAGGGTCTAGATTAACTTTTAGACTGCAGGTATAAAAACAGTTAGCGCCTTTGTAGTAAGTTAGTGAATAACTGAATCGTGAATGAAAAGTGTCGTCGGGCCGTTCGAAATAGTGTCGTCACGGATCAATTTTGAAGTACATTAATAGTGTGCGTACGGGTGGTAACAAGTGGTTAAGGACAGGTAACTCGAGTGTTTTGGTTCTTAAGAACAGTTACCTAAGTGATTTTATGTAAGTTAATCTAATTGTACTTGTTATTAGGCTAACTTAAATCATCAATTGGTTAAATAACTAATTAATTGTGACAAGTTTAAAGTAGACTGTTTATTATTTATCATACCCAGATCACGAACGAACGTAGGCTTGGGTCTTACAACTCTTACACTTAGTTTTGGTTACTGGTTTGTAATTTGAAGAGAAATTTTCATGTTTTAGCGAGTTGTTTAAAATCTTATTAAAAATGATATGTTTGTGTATTATTTATTTTATGAATGTTCCGCTAATAGGTTTTAGTTATATTAATCACTATATCAAACGTTAAAATGATCTCAAGTAGCTATTAATTAAAACAGTATAAATAAATAAAAAGTTTAGAAAGAGATTTGATTAGTAAATGAGTCCATTTGATGGGAGACACTATAACATATAGGCTACTATATATCAGTTATACTTAAAATGTTTGATTAATCTTAATGAACATTGTCTGACTATAAGCTTTAAATCAAGAGCGTCGTATAAACTCGTAGATGACCATCGCAGTATAGAGTATAATTACGTTAAGCTCATTACTACTCATATTAAACATTTTTATACCTTATTTTGTTTATGTACAATCTGTTAAAAGAATAACAATTAGAAAATTCGAAGTTTAAGCTGTAGAATTAATCACTTTTACAGACTTCTTGGTGCTGACACCGCCGCAGCGATCACGCTAGTTTTTTGGAGAAGGTCTCTTGGCCATCAGCGCTTGAGCCTTCTCTACGGATTACCTGGTTATGTGTCGTGAATGTACCTACTGTGTGAACCTAGCAAAATACCTTTCTAATTCATTTCATAACAATAAACACTCAAATTAAATTCATAATCTCAGATTACAAACGTGTCTTGAAGAATGAAAATTTTAAAAGATAACAAGCCAAAAATTCTGTAAAGTATTTAGTCCGTCAGCTAGGCGACTGTACAGTATTATTCGGATTACGTTTACGGAATTATCACTCTTGTAGATGTTTTACTTCATTAAAAAACTAAATGAGTGATAATTGTTAAAAGATTATTGTTCGTTGCTTGCTTACTAATTAGATTTGTATTGTCTTTTCTTTTTAAAGTGGAAAGTAGAAGCTTTTCAGAAGGCCAATCATGCTGATAAGCATACTTTTCTACTCAGTGAGGAAGGCACATTTAAAACACCTCACTCCTCGTTTTATTTAGTAAAGCCTCTAGAGGTTCAAACCAGCTTTTGGCTAATGACCTAAACAACAATAATATTTAACTTAAGGCTTGGTCTTGGATCTACAATTCCAGAGATTTCTTTCGACACTGGTCATGCTCAAATCCTATGCTGTTCTAACTTACACACGGTTGAGTGTAGTGATAGCTCTGTACGGCTTTACAGATGGGTCATATCGCCTTTCATACTGGAAAGATCAAGTACAGTTGGGTCCCTGTGAATATCTGCCACTGGTGCGTACTCATATTTGGCCAGTCTGTAATATATTTCACCCATGGCATTCCTTCATCCAAGTTATCGCTTTAACTAATACTCCCACCTTAACTATAACTTTAATTTGGATGATACCGGATTTATATTCACGTGGATGAGCTTATAAAAACACTAACTCTATGAAGATACCAAATATAAAAAAAAATTTAGAAGATTTTTCACACATTGTTGAAATGCTTTACGAGGGCTTAGCATGCTGATAAGCACAATTTTCCACTCAGCTAGGAAGGCAGTTGTAAACCACCTCACTCCTTGCTTTAATTAGTAAAGACTCTACAGGTTAAAACCAGCCCTTAGGCTGATGACCAACGCTTATTTTTTATGTTACAGAAAAAAATAAAATGTTGTATTTTGTAGTTTTACTACGAGAAATTACAAGCGTACAGATATGGTCGGAGAAAATTCTGCAAATGAATCCACGCAAGGTAGAAAAATATTATTAACTTAAACTATTAGGTAAATCAAAAATTAAATTAGGTAATCTAAAACGTTGTGTAGTGTTGTAACAATACTAACGTTTATAACAGCATCAAAATATTTCTTTTAGAGAAGAAAGAAGATTAATCTAAATATAACATTGCAGCTTTATTGGAGCTGTTAGTTTCACTTTTAATATACACAACAAACGCATAAAAAATATAATAATCTGTTTTATTGTATGAAATGCATTCAGTCTTCAAATCAAGGGACACTATTACAAAAATCCCATTAGTCTGTTTTCAAAACGTTACTACTAATACCAATGTTAGAAAATAGGTTGACGTTACTAATCCGCTCATCTAGCAAGAAATTTTAAATATAACATCAACCAAATCTTATTATACAAAACCTATTCAAAATTATAGACTTTAACCTTATAAAATAAATAAAATATTAAGAAAAAAATGAGTCAACTTTAAAAATAAAACTCTCGGACAAGTCTACACGAACAGCTAGCTATTAATAATAAGAGGTTTGATCTCGTACTCTTTAGCAACTGCAACATAATTTTTGTTGATACGATTTTTCATAAGTAACAAGTAGGTTTCAAAACTTATAAACACAACTGAAATTAATTTTGATTAAAAAATATTTATTATTTTTTGTTTTTCTTCCGACTGTTGTGTACATTAAGGATATTTCAGAGGGTGAATATATATATATATATTTTTTGTTTTACGTCTGACTGTTTTGTAATTTCTGTTAATGCAGACGGTGGAGAATAATGATATATGAAAATGAGTCATGAAAAAATGCCACACCTCACCGGGAATCGAACCCGGGATTCCGGCGTAGAAGCCAGTTGTGCTAACCACTACGCCAACGGGCCGGCCGAGACGGTGAATAGTGGCAGGTAAAAAGATGTCAGACCTGACCGAGAATCAAACCCGGTGCCCCTGGCATAAAAACCAGTTGCGCCCACCAATACACCAACGGACCGAACTAAAGCAGTTAAGAGCATGGAAAATAGGTTAAACAACTTTTTGACAGGTAGGTATGAATAATAACATGTTGTTTAGTACATCAGCCGAAAGGCTCTAGAGGTTTTACTAAGAAAAACGATGAGTGAGGTGGTTTACCATGCCTTCCTTACTGAGTGGAAAAGTATGCTTATCATCACGCCCTCTGAAAAGCATCTACGTTCCACCCTGCAAATGACACCTGCACTTCATTCACCACAGGGTCTGGCTGTATAATGAAATTCATTACTCTCAGAGGAGATAACTCTGACCAGTGTCTTTTACATCTCTACCTCTTCTGTTCTTAAATGCTTCAGTCACATAATTGGCTGACCATGTGATAAAAAACAGAACTATTTTTTGTACATCTGGGAAGCAGATTGAGTGCAATAATTTAACACTTCACCTGCCTGTTATGGGCAAAGTATTAACATATAAAAATAATAAAAAAAACTGCGAGATCCGCGAATATTCTAAAGTACTATTCTAGTTGTAGATATATAAAAATCGTTTTTATTTCAGAACTTACGTTTTAATGAATTAATTCATAGATAAAAAAATTAATTTTTTAGAATTTTTTGTTTTGAAGCTTTCGTCAGTTAGATTATTTATTCCGTTATGTGACAAAATATTTAGATTTCTATGAGTTTATTAACAGTTTTTGTACAATCGCTTTTTGATTTATTATATTAAAATTAAAAAGAAAAAGAGTTGTGAAGGTTTTCATTTTCTTCTTTAGTTCAGGAACAAACAGTGGATTATTTGGGAAATAAAAACAAAGTACGTTCAACCGGAAGCAATATTTATCTTAACTTATAATTATTTCATGAAATTGTACTTACGAGTATTTTAATGAACATAACATAGATTTTCTTTTTCCCTTACCTGTAACAAACAATAAAGAAAATTTAGTTAATTTAACAGATTTATAACTGATAAGAATTTAACATTAGTAAGCAGTAGGTACTACGTAAACAGAAATAACTCATTTAATTTCTTTTTTTTTTAAGTTGTATCTTTAAAGTCAAATCAACAGCATTTAATAATTTTCCAGACCTTAGCCGGTAATTGAACACAGACCTTTCACTTTCCAGCGTAGCACGCTAATCACTTAACCACGGAAGCGGTATTAATTGCATTTTATTTTTGTTACATTTTTTGTAAAATATATTGGTAATAAATAGTGGGTTTCTTTTATTCGGTAAGTGACACCGGTTACGTGAGGGATTTCATATGATAACCAGCTAACAATTGTGTATGAATATGCACACTGGGTGTCCCTGTTAAAACTCAGAGCAAAAAGGAAAATCCAGTAACAAGCAACTATCAAATTGGGAGGCTGTTTGCAAATCCAAGACAGTTTTCGATAAAAAAATAAAGCTAAGAAAGCCATAATAGAGTAATATTACTTTTTTATGTAGTTTGGTATTGTTGACCAACAATTAGGTTACAATAATTTGTTGACTGTTACAGAATTGTAAATAATACCCTTTATTTGATACCCTAAAAGTCTAGACTAACACTTCGTTGTAAAAAATATATTTATTTGGCACAAATATTCGAATAAATTTGCGAATCGTATCGTTGCGTAGGTACTGTTTATTTTCCCTGGTATTTGTTTCCTTCTTTTTGTAAAAGTAAAGAAAAATATGGCGAGGGGGGATGGAAAGGTCGTCTGTAAGGCATACATTTTGACTGGCGAAGAGAGATTGATGCAAGAACCCTGTAAGTAAATATCCAAATTGGATCTGAGATGGAATAGATGTAAACTGAGCTGCTATGGGACTACAACTCGCATATATCAACTTTATTTTGTCTCTTATCTGTTTTCTGCATTGCGTTTCATATCACATCGATCAGTCATTTATAAATACATAATTTTGAATAAATTTATTTTATAACATACAAATATTTGAATATGCATTTCAATAAACAAAAACATAAACATTGAAAATTTGTAACGTAATCGTCAATAATTGGAACAAAAACGACAAATGTTCACTTAAGAGAACTAGTGAGTATAAAACCGACGTTTTACTGGTAGTTAGGTTAAAATTAAATAATAATTAAGTATTAAAAATTATTTTTATTCTAATAATAAGATAAATCTGTAATAATTTGTAATATTTTAAAATTAATAGCATAACTTATGAAGACACCTGGCCATGTTTATTTTATTTTAATAGTCGCTTTGTTAAAACCGAATTTTAACTTCTGTCTGTGAAAAAGTATTTTTGGATCCTGAATAAATAAATGGTTAATTGTCAAATACAATAAAATGTAACCATTAAAATAAATAAAGTTATTTACTTTTAAGAATATAAAGTTAATTATGAAAAATTCTTCTTAATTATGAAAAAAAACTAACGAACGTTTAATTTTATGGCCTAAATTGGTCTTGAGATATTGACATGTTTGAGACATTTATTGTAAAAATACCTAGGTAAATTATTACCCTCTTAAATTTCTGTGCGACATATATTTCTTAAGTTTTATACATACCGAGCATCAAGTCAATAGAAACATTTGGTATACAAACGTACAACCCCATTCGCCACTAGCGGTATCTGTCTTGTTTCCCTCCGGTGGCGTTTTCATTTAGATACTTCATATAAACAATAATTAAATAATTATTTCTGTTTTGGGATAAATTGTAAATAACATTCTGTTCAATTTGTATGAAGTGATGATGTAATATGAAGGAATTTAATGTATGGTCAAAAGGAGGAATGTATTACTATTCATGGTGTGCGTTAGGCTAGGTCCAACTAGCGATTTGGTCACGCAACATAAAAATCGCAACAAATGAAACGTGCGAACACATGGGATCAAAAATACTCTGAGATTTCTTACCCGTACTTTAATTTCAAACAGTAAGTTTCAATTTTTACGATTTTTCTGTCGCGCAATGAATTCGCTAGTGGTTCCCGACTTAAGGAGAGGTTAGAAGTCAACAGCTAAAACTGATGTGGTAAGATGGGCAAAGCAGGGTGCCGATATTGTAAATAGGAACCCAAAACGTCTCCATTATTATAGTTCCGACGATAGTTAAAATATTGTGTATTATTAGTGTGTGGAATTACAACGAAATAAAAATAAAAGTCAAATATCGTATTCTTTATACGATAATAACAAAATGAGAAATTGAATGAAATAAATTAAGAGTAAAACTTGTAAAAAAAAATTTTTAATTTAATTTTTTTTCCCCGCTTGAATCATTTTCTTATCTTCGCTATCATCGCTCATATCGTTTTCATTTATATATTTTTCAACTCTATTAAACGCCCTTACGCTCATTTAAGATGGCGACGAATGTTGGGACTATATAAAATTTTCTGTCCAGTTATTAATCAATTCATCAGTCTATTTGGGTACAATTCAAATTTACCATTTATTGGTCTCGACCAATGAAAATCATTCTACCTGCGCACTTACTAACCAGTTTTGACTGAACTAGTACAGTCGCCCACTAACTAGATACGCGAATATATGCAATCTTGTTTTAACGTTTTTTTGCTGTACTATCCGTACACATACGCGACCACTAAGGTCATATGTTCTAAAATCGCACCAATAATTAAATGGCTACACAGATTAAGAAAATTCACACGTTGCTACGCATTTACGTGCTGAAGACACTCCAGGAAACCGACCGCTCTAAATATAGTCCACTTATTTAAAATCTTCGGCACCTCAATATTCATCGATAAGCAATTGGTAACAGCTGGTAAGTCAAGGACGTCTAAGGTAAGTGGAATCAACCCTTTATTTTTTACCGTCAATAAGCTGCCCTATATGCTCCACCACTGAACCTACATATATGTTTGGTAATTCTAAAAGATCCATCGGTTATTTATCAAAAGCGATAACAATGCAATAACTTACTTCTATAGGCCTACTCTATTAATTTAACGGAGAAGATAAGTTAAAAAAAAATTAATTCGTAAAATATGAGATTAATGAAATATTATTGAAATAGTAATAGCAATACTGTACAATAGTAATAGCTACAGGACATTTTATAAAAATACAGTAGGACAATAGAATAAAAAAGTTTTTAAGTGCAAACCAATCATAAAATATTCAGAAGTTCAAAATTTAAGTGTTTGATAATACTAATTTTACAAATTTATAATGTTTTATTATTATTTCTTATGTTATAATCATTCTTTGTAGTAACAATATAAATAATTAATTTGCAGTTCAGGTGGCACTGACATTACAAAAAAACCCTAATTTTTGGTGTACTTTGACAAACCTATTTGATTGTACGTATGTATTACAGGCAAATTGAAATTATAAACAGACCAATTGATAAACATAATCACATCTATCTAACGTTTCCCAGAAAAGATTAAAGAGAAAATGTAGTAATAATCTACAATGGGATTAACATACAATTAAACACATTAACACAAGAAGAAGTATATAGAAACATCTTACCAGAAGAAGGGATAGACTAGTGACGACAGATATTGCTGTATCAATAATGAAGGGTAATATTGAGGGAGCGAATTGTAGGGGAAAGCAAAGGTTAAAATATTAAAACAAATTACAAAAGATGTAGGGTGTTGCAGGTATGTAGATATGAAATGGCTTGCGTAAGATAGAACAACAGCTTGGAGAACTGCATCAAACCAGTCTAGTGACTGATGACAAAAAAACACATTATAAAAATAATAGTCAGACAATTTTGAAATAAACAAGTACGCACGTACAGAAACAAAAATGTGTAACATCATGCCATCAGCTTCTTCATGTCATTAATGTTTCATTCTGTCAAATTAATCATTATGCACATAACAGACAGGTGGAGTGTCTGATTATTTGCGTTCAATCTATTAATTGCAGGGCTGAATAAATAGTTCTGTTTCTTATATGTTTCAGGGTCAGCCAATTAAATGGCTGAATAATTTAAGAACAGAAGAGATAGAGGTGTAAAAGACACTAATTAGAGTTATCTCCTCTGAAAGTAATGAATTTCATTATACAGCCAGATCCTGTGGTGAGTGAAGTAAAGACGTCATCTGCAGAGTGAAAAATATGTGCTTTTCAGAGAGCCCGGCATGCAGATAAGCGCACTTTTCCACTCAGTAAGGAAGGCAATGGTAAACGACCTCACTTCTCGTTTTACTTAGTAATACCTCTACAGGTTCAAACCAGCCTTTTGGCTGATGACTTAAACAACAAAAAATTAATCATCTCATTATTTGTAGTTGTTTTACGAAGAGGAACAAATAAAAAATTTATATAAAAAAATCAAAAATATTGAAATAATATCTTGTACATCACAGAAATATTTTTAAAATATTCGTACCTGTTTAGAAAATCATTGAATCGTACAAAAAATACAGAGGAACAATTTTAATAAGTATAGATTTACACACTACAAAGAAGTATAAAAAACAAAGAATAACGAATGAATTTTTGTTGAATAACCTTAGAGTAATCAACAAAATGTTTAATAAACGATATCGACGAGTAGAATGCGTAGGAAATGTTACCTGCATATTAATGTCAAAATGCGGTAGCCTATTTTGAGTTCTGTGTGTCCTGCATTTGATGTTAATTTGCAAGTCATAAAGAATCACTCTACTCAATGTAAAATTTCTGTTACACTGATACACTAACATATTAATCCATAGCTACAAATAAATCCTTGGATTTCAAAATAATATATTTTCTATCTAAAAACCATATGTAGGCTAAATGAAATTTATATTATGTAAATACTTAGAAATTTCACTATTTTCTTGAACAATTATATGTCATGTATAAATACTTAAAATCTGGTATGAACAATCTCACGACTTTCTCTTTCCAATGAAAATAATGAACAATACAATCTAACATTAGTAATAATGCATTAGAAATAAACAAAGAAACTAATCTCAAAAAACATAGTAAACTTATGTTAATCATGAATGAATGAATGATGAAAAATGAAAATCAATCTTAGTTTGGCTTCATAATACGGAAAATCACTCTTTCACGCTAAACTAGGCTCTGTAGAGAAAAATTCTTGAAATAAAAGTTGTAGATATTTTAAATTTTTATAAATTTTATTATAAACACTTTTGTAGTTAAATGCATACGACCGAAATCTTAAAAATCTATTTTTTTTACAGATTTTCATGAATGAAAAACAGAAAATTATAAATTACCGCTAAACTAAGTCTTATACAAACAAATGTTTAAAACAAAAATTGTAGATTTTTAAATTCTCTTCAACTTTTATTATGTAAACTACTCTTTTGCTCTAAAATGCATAAGAAAGCCACAATCTTTAAAAAAAGATTTTTACGAGAGAACAGCCTCCCCAAAAATTGCAGCAGATATGGCGCCTACCCTATCGTATAGAGCATAAAAATGTAGTAAATGAGACGACTTAAAAAAAAAGTAGGAGCCGTTTTTGAGAAAATCGCAAAAAAGTGAAAAATGACACGAATAAACTTCCGGTTAAACGATTTTGATGAAAATATTTCTGACGGGTCCACGAGTGGTATCTAATTTAAGTTTTACGTTTCAACTTCGTACAATGTTTCATTCTTGAGATATTCTGTTCACACTCACACGCACACGCACACACACACACACACACACACACACACACACACACACACGCACACGCACACGCACACACACACACACACACACACACACACACACACACACACACCAATCGCTAAAAACATGGGTTTAGGGTTCAGGGTATCTGAAAACGTGTCTAACCGGTGAAAACTCGATTTCGAAAAATCGACACGAAAACAAATACGTTCCTGCCTATATATTCACATCGGTAAAGAGAAAATGAAAATAAAAAACAAACAAATTTAATGAAATCTTCTTTTTAATTACTGAAGTTCATCTACGATTCATATTAAATGTATTAAGTAATTTATACAAATAACGCCTTGAACCAGACAATGTTAAGTATAATAAAATATTTTTACATAGAATTTATATATTTATGGTTCAGTGTATAAAAATCATAATAAAACTATTACAACCATTAATAATGTATATAAAACCTATTTTTAAACCGATTCCTTCATTCATGAATTGGTACTTATCACATACAATTTGGAATATGTAAACGAATATTGTAGTAAATAGTAGGCCATAATAGAAGTAAATGTAATGCTATAATATGCAGAGGTGGAATATAATAAAAACAATTGTAATCGTTATTTATTATTTGCATACACCCATCAACACGGAAAACAAAAAAAGAATTACAAAAGTATAATGAAATAGAATTAAATTACTTTCATAAAATTACGAGCGTTCATACAGTATTTCTTTTTTTTAACTTCAAGCATGAAGGATAAAATAGAAGATTAAAAAAGTGTTAAATATTATTACAGAAACATTTGTTGAAATAATTAATAAAGAACAATGAACAATAAAACATTTTAGTAATTGAACGTATATATTTTTATATGCACTGCAGAAAAAGGGTGTGTTAATATCTACACACATGCAATAAGTTATAAAATTTTTAACAATAATTATTATTGACTAGCAATTGCGCCTGCGCTAAACACGGGCTTGTTGCTGACCTCAGATGTGTTAATTTCAAAATTTTTATTCAAACCTCAGTGCGTGAATAAAAATTACTATTAGTATTAGAACATACATGTTAGCTAATTCGTTTAAACCCTTAGGTATAGTTGTAGGTATTGGGAATCAAAATTTATTTTCTAAGTTTCATTTAGAAAATGCAGATGCCAATTTTTAGAACTAAAACTTTCGGAAAAGTCAAGAAATAATATGTATTGATGTAGTGCTGTAGCCTTTCTTTGATCCTGACGTGCAAGTGATTGTAATGGAAATATTTTCATATCTATTTTCACCATCTTAAGAAAAAATATGCCAATTTTCAGCTTTCTAGGTTATAGGAAAGTTAGTTTCTAATGTGCGATTGGGTAAGTCAGTGAAAACTTTTGCAATCATTAATATTGTTAAATTAGGCTAAAAATATGGTTAAGGTAAGGTAGTTAGGTGAGACGTGGTATTGTATGAAAAAATTTAATGTTATGTGACTAGCATTGTTACCTGAAAAGGGTAAAGTGGTGGTGTCGACTCTTATTTTATTTTTTGCTTTTAAGGCCTCATTAGACCACTTGAATAAAATTTATAAATCCTTTTTGGTTTTGTTTTAGGATTCTTACGATTTTCCCAATAATTCTTCATATTTTGGGATCTGATCTGTCTAATTTATCTCTACAAATCATTGTCGACGGAGCTCGAGTTTTTTCGACGGATATTGGTCTTTATCTATTATACTCAGATCCCGAAAGAACCAAGGATTAGGTGTTACAATATATTCATAGGGCCTACGTTTTAACGTATAATTAATTTTTTGATTAAAATAAAGAAATACTATTTCAAAAAAATATGGAAAGCTATTATTTTACTAAAATTAATTTTATAATTTTTCCGAAAGGTTAATGATTGGAAAAGAGATAGAAACAAATATTTTATCGTATATTAGGCTAACTAGAAAGTAAATGATTTATTCCCATAATACATTCTGAAATTTACATTAGTTACCAAGTAACCTAACACATTCAATTGAACACTTTAATTTACCTCGCATTACGTAAAGATTAATTAATATACTCGTATATCACTAACAGAAAGCGTGGATTAAAAAATAATTTAATGATAAAACATTATATAAAACAAAGGAATGTCAGATATGTTTTGGGTTTGTCCGATCCTTCAAATACACTTAAATAAACAAAAAGATAACTAAAACACTTGTACAATACGTCACTATAAGTATCTTCATGGTGGTGAATTACTATACATTTTTTGAAAAACTGTTTCTACTATTTTAAGATCGCCTTTTTTGCTACATTTTTGTGTTCTACAAGTTGCGATAAGCAGCATGTCTGCTGAAAAACTTGTAGGCTGTGTTCTAGTAATAAAAAATTGATTTTTTAAGACTGCGGGCTTATTGCGTATTTTAGGGCAGGAGAGTACAATGAAAGTTATAGAAAATTAAAAATCTAAATAACAAATCTGAATAAAATCTGAATAACAGTGGAGAACAGATATTGGAGAAGATGTTGCAGATTGACGTTACGAGATAGGGTAACGAATATAAGAGTAAGAGAGATAATGGGCATTGAAGACTCAATAATAGACCGTATTGAGAGAAAACAACTGCACTGGTATGGTCACATGCGAAGAATGAGCAACGTACGAATCCCACTGAAGGCGTGGAACTGGAGACCGCAGCGAAATAGAAAAAGAGGAAGACCGAGAGGGAGATGGATGGAAGGTATTGACAGAGCCATGGGAAGAAGAAACATGGAGGAGGAGTCATGGCAAGACAGGCAAAAATGGCGTTTTGACTGCGACAAACGACCCATAGTGTTGTAAATAGTCGCCACTATATATAAAAATCTAAATAGCCGCTTCCATGGCCCAGTAGATAACATGGTATGCTGTAAAGCGGAGGTCCCGGGTTCGATTCCCGGTGGGAAATTATTACAAGTTCAAACCTACCGTTCCTCACCCCCACATAGGCTATTCGTTAACAAGATGTTATACGACTAAAAATAAACTAAAAAATTTTAATCTTTTTATTTTGTTTTTTCCTACAGAGCAATAGATTAGCATCAGTCACTTAGCCATTGTCCATATTTTTTGATATACATCAAAATTTAAGTTCAGCAGAAGTTGATTTTAATTTAGCCACTAATAAATATTGGGTTATGTTTTTCATTTCTTAAATTGACAAGCGTAAGTCGTGTAAGTGTTTCCTATCACATTTTTTTTGGATTAGTTTACTTATTTTCCCTTTATAAATCATAATCCAACGAACTAAACGTTGCGATAGGGATCAATAATATATCTTATTATATAACAGTAACTGTTTTTAAAATGTATTTAATAAATTATATTTAAATAATATTAGGGTAGACCGGGGCAGGTTTACACAGATTTTAGATTTTGATTTTTCTAATTTTTTGTATTGCATTTATTTACATACTTTTCATACTCAATCATTACTTAATATTTAAGCTTCACTTTGACATATATGAAGAGCCTGTTACTATGATATTTTTTATGTATTTAAATGTTTTTTGAAGGTAAGTCACCTGTGTAAACTTGCCCCACTGATGGGGCATGTTTACACAGTGCCTGGGGTAAGTTTGCAAACTTTTTAAAATAAGAAATTTAAGGGTTACTTAACTATATTACTCAGTTTTAATGCTATAAAATATTTTGTTAAGTTCTGTGTATACATTACATAAATATACATTTACATTAATATACACATTACATCAATATAGCCTACATGTAGGTAAAAAAAAGTTAATGCATATTTTTCATTAAATTATTTATTCATTTTTACTAAACACAATTTTGCATTAATGTAAAATAGTAATTGATCTCCTGATCAATTTGTATAATTTTTAAAATCGCTTTTACAGTTAATTGATACATACGCAATAAAAGAAATCTTTTTCAAGACGCCTACAATTACTATGTGCCCATCTATTACACTCAGTGCATTGTACCGTCTTTTTCAATTTTTTTTCTTTTTTTCGGTGCTTTCTTTGCATTGTCATCTTTTGTTTTTTATTTTCCTCAAACGAGGAAAATTTATCGTATTTATCTTTCTCTTTTTGCACTATTCTGTTCTACTCTCAACGCATTTTTAACCAGCGTATCAGTTAGAATAGTAGATTGCCGCTTCTTCGGGCCTTTATTAGTTATTTTTCTTGGAACTACTTTTTCAAAAGGCCACACATCTTCATATGTTAAGAAAGACCTAGTACCGGAAGTGCCAGCAACGGACACCCCAGAGGGAGACACATATGATACACGCGTAGAGGTGAATTGGACAGCTTGCCCAGAAGGCGATGGAAATATTGCGGATGTTGATGGTGCTGGTTCGGAAGGAAGCATTGTAAGTGAATGGTCAGGAATGGCAACACAAAGCTCAGAGGTTGAGTTTGAAGTTAGAGGAGCCGGCCTATCGGTTACATTGGATAGCATGAAGTCTTCGTCTTGAAATATGTCAGTGTTAAGAGAGAATATCCCTGAAACTCTGAAACGTGCCTTGATATTTACAGGAGTGCATGCTAAGCGTAGTTCTGTTGACAAAATACCTGGGATATCGTAAATCGTCATTGGAGGCTCATTCATTGTCATCCATGAATCACATGCAGTGTTGACAAACTTCTTCAAAGGGCCGTATACACTCCTGTCGAGCGGCTGCAGTGGGGAGGAAAGTATGGAACGTGACGCCATTACTTTTGCAGAAGTCTAGGACTTGAACTGAGAGGTGCGAATCATGGTTATCGAGCAATAGGCAAGGTCTCTTGGGAGAATATCGAGTATGATGAACAAAGTGTTTGACGTATTTCAGAAAGTTTTTCTCAACCATCCATCCCGAGGGATTGGCATATCCTTCACAACGAACAGGGCCGTCACGAAAAAAATGTGACTGAAAGTCACATCGAAAAAGTTACTTTCGGGAACACAATGAATAGCGGTACGCTGTTACCAGCTGGATTTTCAGCTATTGCCAATGTAACTAGAGTCCCTCGTTTTGGCGTAGCCAAATCGAGACCAACTACTCGCTTTGAGTTGAGCTTTCAGTTCAAGTATTGACTCTGCATGTGGTCCCAGTTTCCTTTCTACTTCCGGTTCAGGTACTACTACCGCATTCGGGTCAGGCTGCACCATTTCTGCAGTTCCCTCAGCTGCCTTCAATTTTTTATCGGGTCCTGGTTCAAAATCCATGTTTCCTGAAGAAATGTATGAATAAATGAATGACTGGAGTAATACATCATTCAATCATTTGGGCATACATTTCATTTATATGAAACAAAGAAATTATAACTAATGATGTACCTGAAGGTCCTGGCTTCTCGCTGAAGTTTTCCGTTGTTTCTTTTTCCGGCAAACGTCTCCTCAAGTCTTAATGTTTGGGCAACTACTGTCGCAGCTTCGTTGTGAACATTATTCGGTTGCCGATACTTTTTGCATTAATTAGCAAGTGTTATGAAATTGAATTGCAGCGACCTTTTTTAAAGATAGCCCTTATCTTACCTCTTCTACTGCCATCTTCATCTTTTTTGGATCCATAGTGGATCTATTCGTCTTCCTTTTGTAAGATCGACCCATTGTTTACGTGAAGAAAAAATATATATATAGCCATTAGAAACCGTTAACAAGTGGTATAAAAACGTACGGGGCACGTTTACACAACTTGAAGAATGTGTAAACTTGCCCCATGTGCCTTGTGTAAACTTGCCCCTTCCGCATGTTTTCGAAAAAACTTAAGCTGTACGCTTTATTTGTGAGTTATATATTAAACTGAATATCTTAAAATAATCTTAAAAGAACAGTCTACTAAGACGAACTATAATAACATTAAAAAATTAAATGCTATAGTTACTAGTAAAGCTAATATAATGGTGAAACAATTTAGTCACCAGGACAAAAATCACTAAAATTGATCTCTCTTCGTTTCTACTCGTTATAATGACTTCATACTGGCGTCGATGCTTATTACGGTCTTAGAGATTCGTCTGACGTAACGAATGTAGCGTTCGGACGAATACTTTTTGAAATATGAGCACTGTGTAAACTTGCCCCTGTACCAAACCTGCCCCGGTCTACCCTACGGTATAATTATGATAATTTTATAGGAATAAGGATCCCTTCCTTAGTAATGAATATAAATTACTATAATTTCTTTTAAAAATGGAAAAACCATGGACGTAACAACCATAATAAATGAAATTCCTTAGAAAAATTTGTTTAGCTTACTACAATAATACTATAATGTAAAACTGGTTTAACTTAATTGTAAATTATAAAATACTTATTATCAATGAGTAACTACATAAGCGATAAAAATACATTTTTTACAGTCTGAGCAATTTCAATAAACGGCTATTTTACAGTGGGTGTAATATGCTACAATGAAAAATGATATGTAGGTGTCAAATAACATATAATCCGTATGTTTTATCTAATTTACCATCACGGTAAAACGATGGATAACCTTGACCAGAAAACTGTTAATTTCGATTATATACCACCGTTGATTCTTTATACTAATTCATAAATGGAACAGAGTGATTTTTTAGTCCTGTTACCCAATTGTTAATGTTTTTATCCAAGATACTCAACAATTTTGTAAAAAAAAAATAGTCGGCCCTAAACTTTTGCTCGCATTCAAACGTACAGTTCCCTTTATCAATTTGATTAAGCTTACTAAAGGGAAATTAAACAAGTAATTTCTGAATGAACTTTTAAGTTTCTGTTGTGAAAACAATTTTAATTAAAATTCATTTGCAAATTCGGTCACAGTAATTTAAACAAAGAAAATGCTAATTGCGAAACCTAATCAAATCTACAAGTTAAACGGCTCCATATTTCATTATATGAGGTGTGGCTATTAAATAACGAGACTGACGTAAAAAATTTTATTTTTATTTCATACATAATCACTTATTGTCACCTTCTCTATTCCTACAACGCTCCATGCGAATTTTCCATTGTTGGAAACAGTGCTGGAAGTCATCTTCTGTCAGCTCCTTCAGGACACGTGCCGCTTTCTCTTTTACAACTTCCACAGACTCAAATCTTGTCCCTTTTAATGCAGATTTCACCTTAGCTAACAGGTAGAAGTCACATGGTGCAAGATCTGGTGAATAAGGTGGATGTTCTAGCACTGAGATGCTGTGCTTGGCTAGGAACCTATTGACAGATAACGCGGAATGAGCTGACGCATTGTCTTGGTGGAGAACCCATGATTTGTCCTTCCACATTTCGGGGCGTTTTTTCCTTACTCTTTGACGTAGTTAAGAAAGTAACTCACGGTAGTAATATTGACTAATTGTTTGACCTACAGGAACCCAGTGAAGGTACACAATCCCATGGATAAAAAAAACAATCATCATTACTTTAAATTTTGACTTGCTCATTCGAGATTTTTTGGCTCTCGGTGAAGTTCGGCTCTTCCAGTGCATGGATTGGTGCTTCGTTTCCAGATAATAAGTAAAAAACCACGTTTCAACACATGTTATCTTTTACCTGTTCCCTAAGGTGAAATCTGCATTAAAAGGGACAAGATTTGAGTTTGTGGAAGCTGTAAAAGAGAAAGCGGCACGTGTCCTGAAGGAGCTGACCGAAGATGACTTCCAGCACTGTTTCCAACAATGGAAAATTCGCATGGAGTGTTGTAGGGATAGAGAAAGAATGTATATTGAAGATGACAATAAGTGATAATGAATAAAATTAAAATAACATTTTTTACGTCAGTCTCGTTATTTAATAACCACACCTCGTATTTTTATTAACTTTTCTACCAATAATCATATAATTAATAAATATACTCTAAATTAAATAATAAAACATATTATTTGTCAAAAATATCGTTCAAAAGATTTTTTAATACTTAGAATATTTACAATAGTTACATTTTTTAGTTTATTTAAATTCGTAACATTTACGTTGGTTATTCGCGACGGTGGGTTACGGTACCTAATTGGTGGGTTTTAGAATGTAATAATTCCAGACCAAACGGAGAATCGAACCGGAATTCGATATGCGTTTACTTTGGATTGAGCAGTACAGTCTAGCGCTCTAACCACTGGACCAAGGGAGTGGTAATAATTATTTTATTAGATGATTTTTTAACTAAAAAATTAACTAATAAATTTTTATTTTTTAAAATAAAATGCACTATTAGAGAACAACTGAAGTACTTTGAAAATTAGGTTATGATATCATTACATAACAGACATTAACACGATATGTTTCAAAAGTGGTTTTATTTTACGACAAAAGTTGTTTTAACAATTACATTATAAAGTTTATTATGGCATAAACCCATGAATATCAAGGCTAATTTGATTTATTCATAACTTATTGTTATGTTCTTGAAAATCTATAAACAATGTAATATTTAAGGGTCTTGGTTCTACATTTATGAGGATGAACGTATAATAGAATATTAATTTTGTATATTATAATTTTTATTTGTTTATTTATAAATGGAAGCAATATTAATGTAGTTAATGGATGCCCTTAGTCATTTAGGACACTTCCACTTTTCAACTACTATACACAGTTACACGAGATACTCTAATGAAAGGAAAGGTCTGAGTTTGCTGACTTCGTTAATAGTTCCCTTGTTCTAAATTATTGATAGAACCCCCTAATTCAGCACTCACTTTCTCCATTCACGTGAAAGAAAAGCAGGTTGTGTAGTACTTTTATTTATTTCTTTTAAAATTTTATTGCTGTTTAGAACTGCCATGTCAGGTGTAACATATTAAAAAAAAATCTGGTGTGAAACACTCACACAACTTTCTCTTGCCAATGCAAATAATTAACAATATAACCTAACATTAGTAATAAAACATTAGAAATAAAAAAAACCAACCTCAAAAACATAACCTTATTTTAATCATGAGTGAAAGACACAAAATGAAAATCGAACTCAATTTGGCTTAAAAATACGGAAAATCACTCTTTCACGCTAAACTAGGCTCTGTAGAGAAAAATTCTCTAAATAAAAGTTGTAGATCTTTTAATTTCCTATAAATTGGATTATATACACTTTTGTCGTAA